>BLBF01000032.1:16796002-16842415 GCA_015471245.1 Laticauda colubrina
TCTCTCTCTCTCTCTCTCTCTCTCTCTCTCTCTCTCTCTCTCTCTCCATGCAATACCCATTCTGCCGTTTGAGAATTCTATCATCTTATTTCCACCCTTACCTCCTTTGGATTTGATGTCAGTTAATCACTTAACCTGGCTAGGGACTATTGAATTATAGCCTCACAAAGGTAAGTAAATGTTTACTTCTTCAGTGCAAAGGAGAAAACTCTTACGCCTTTTTCTAACCTTTTTGCACACTCTGAATCTGCTTACTTGTAAATATGTTTGGAGGTAGCATTGTGTAAGGAAAGGTTATAGCAATAATGCAGAAAGCATGAGTTAAACTAGGCTGACTCTATTGCGTAGAGTCAGACTGTTCCCACATTGTACCCTGTGTATTTAAATAGTGCATATGGGGAAAATATAAATTTTAGGTGCTTTTGTTCACTGTCATGTCCCCTTCCTCCTTTTCCTGTTCCCCTCTAATTTTCAAAACCTCTTGGTGGAAATATTCTTCCTAAGAAATAGGGCAGAAGTATTGGAATGTTAAATGCTTCTTCTACGTATATGCGAAGGAGGAAGAACTTTAAGAAGTTTTGAGTCTGGAGGCTGCTGGGAAGGACGTGACAGAACTGTTCTTTATACAAAGGGCAACTGAGTTTGACTTTGAATCAGTGGTTGTATCTGTCCTTCATGAATGCAAATACTGTAGGGTTCAGAATATCAGGAAGTGTAAAAATACCCAGTTCTCCTCTATTTCTCTATATTTTATTGCTACCAACATTTATTCCCAAGTAATATTTTTGACTGGACCAAGATGAACAGCAGCAGCAGCAGCTGGGTCTAGTAAAGAGTTTGAAGATAAAAATAAAAACACTGTTTTAAGACCAAATCAGCATCGATACAACATCTCTGGTTGTCCAGAAATTTGAGCAGCCTGCTGCTATCTGGTTGCTGGTTTTGGTCCAATGTGCCTATTATCTTTGGGTTTCTGGGCTATTCATCTATTTACCTATTGAATTCATTTACCTGATGCTTCTCTCTGGATACTAAATCTTAGCCTATTTCAGAAACATAAGTAACACTGTGATTGTTTGATCCTTTGCTTGCTGCTCTGTAAAACGGAGCCTTTTGGGTAGAATGGGGACGATTACATCCTTAGTGAGGCCCTATATTTATATTTATTTATTCTCCTCAGGGTGTAGTGGAACTTGTCAAAGTTAAGCTCCAGGTGATTCTCAAGATGGCTCACCAGAAGGTTGGGGAAATGTTTGGAGGGACATATAAATGTTTGGCAGTCTGTCTTCAGTGAATTTCTTCTGGTTGATTTCTGTGGATTTGCTGAGCATGATATTCCCAGGTGCAGTTTTCACTTTCCTTAGTTCAGGAAGGCTTAAGTTATGCTTTGATGCGAGTCCAATATTTCATGATGGAAAAAAAAGTTGTACTTTGCTTGGTATATTACTCAAAATATTTAGAAAATGTGCTTTGTTGGGATGATAATTGTCCCATCCATTTAGAGTAAGATCTTCCCTTAAAAATGCAGTGGTGGATATCTTTCCCAAGGGGTTGTGTCTTTTGCCAGTACAAGATGTGAGCCTATGTGCTGGGTAAATTTACTGATTTTCTCCACATTGAGGGATTTAGGAACATTCGGGTACACATTGTTTGGCTTGCTGTTAAGAAAATTTCAGATAGTCATATATTGCTGGCATTTATTGTCAATTTGGAATGTGCATTTGTCTCTTAAATATTGTGAAAATGTAAAGACAAATAGCAGTTTTCTGGCTTCAAAGTGAAGTATTGCACTAAAAACAATCCAATACAAATCTTGCCCAACATACATTAAATGACACTTTAGCAGAAAGGTTTTTTTTTAACCAATTGATTTTTATTCTATCTAGACTCAAACATGAAAGCCTTAGCAACAGAGAACTAATGAAACACTGGGGTGGGGGGGCATATGGTACAAATTTATTGAAAATGAAATCCATGCACCATAAATTCTCAGTAAGAAATGCTTCTGTATTTGTCTTGTAGGCACAGTTCACACCAGATGACAGATCTGAAGAAGCAAATTCTACCAAAGGAGCTACATTTTATAATTAAGTTTCTTGTTAAAAGCCACAGCAGAAATGTTGGATTAAAGCAAAAAACATTGCCTCACTGCACAGTCTGATAGATGTCTCCAGAAGCTAGGCCCACTGAGTTTAATGAGACATACTATTAGATTAGTATGCATAGTTCTTCAGCTTTAGTATTGAAAAGCTAACTTTTGCAGGATTGTATCTTGACCCATGAGCAGAGATGGTATTCAGCAGGTTCTGACCAGTTCTGGAGAACTGGTAGTGGAAATTTTGAGTAGTTCGGAGAACCAGCAAATACCACCTCTGACTGGCCCTGCCCCCATCTATTCTCTGCCTCCCGAGTCCCAGCTGATTGGCTGGGTCTTCTTTTGTTGCCCTGCACAGGAGAACGGAGCTGGAAAGCAGGTTATTGGGATGGGGAGGGAATGGGATTTTGCAGTATTCTTTCCCTGCCACACTCACCAAGCCACACCCATAGAACCAGTAGTAAATTTTTTTGAATCCCACCCACTGCCTATTTATTTGAATGTGAATCTTTTACAGGTAATCCTCAAGCTATGACAGTTCACTTAGCGACCATTCAAAGTCACCCCAAGGACTTAGGACACAGTCCCAAAGTTACAAATGTTGCAGCATGATGGCAGTCATTCACCCTTATGAATGGTCACAGAAACACTGCAACATTTGCCCTGCCTATTCCCGTTGCCTCTACTCACAGGGTCTCCACACGCATTGGGTCTATGGAGACTCACCTTGCGAAGCTCTGCCGAGCTTTCGGTTTCTCTGCCTGCTTTGTTGCTTCAGGCTTTTGGTGCATTCACAGAGAACAGAGGTCTAAAGTAGCACAAGATCTCACGCCACTGATCTCGCATGATCTCACACAACTGTAGGGCTCTGTTCTCTGCAAATTGAGTCCTCAAAGAGATCTGTGGCAAAAGACTTTGCAAATGGAGGGAAGGCTTTGGTTCTTTAGGCCTTCCCTCCATTTGCCATTTTCTTGCTGAAGCCTGCAGGGGCAAGATATTGTGTCCCTGTAGGCTCTGGTTGTCTTTGCAAAAAGCCTTTGCTGGCAAGAATTGGAGCCCAGGAGGGGCTGGCATATCCTTCCTGTGTTCTGTTCTTGCCAGGAAAGGCTTTTTGCAAAAATTTGCCGAAACCTAGAGGGAGGTTGCATCCCTATAGGCCTTTGCTGGCAAGAACAGAGCTGCACAAAAAAATGGAGTCCAGGAAGGACAGGGCAGCAGCTCCTTTTTTGGCAGCAAGGGCTTTTTGCAAAGACACAATCTCCCTCTAGGCTTCAGCAAATCTTTGCTCATGATGAACCTGTGGCAGAGTGGCTGGAGAGAAGACAGTTCATTGAGATCTTCAAAAGGTAAAAAAGGGCAGGATTGGGTGCGGAGATATCTCAATGGGTTGGGGGAAGCATTGAGTGGTCAGAAGCTCTAGCCCCCCCCCCCCCCCCGCCGCCATGGTCTTCCTCACCCTGAGATACCTCATGCACTTAATGACCCATGCATTCGATTAGTGCATGCATGGGAAAAGGCAGGGAGTTTTTGCGTTCATTTTATGTGATTCACCCAATGAATCAGGCAAGCTTCATTACATTCATAACTTGAGGATTACCTGTTCTCAGTTCCCTATTAATATGATACAGTAATGCAAGTGGAAGAGTTAAAAGCCAGGTCATATCAACTCAAACTGTTTGAGCATGAGCACCCAGGGTGTTCAACTTTGGAGGTGGCTAGTAGATTAGTAGAAGTTCCCACTTCCACCTTATCAACCGATTGCTTCTCTTTATATATTTTAATATTAATTTTAGTGTTTTAACTCTTAATGTCTGATGTTTGAATGGTTTAATCCCATAATTGTTTTATTTTCTTATTTATGGTATTGTAAGCCACCCGGAGTCACTTGATAGAGAGATGGGTGGCATACAAGTTTAATAAATAAATAAATATTTATGATTTTCTACTAACCTGCTATATTATATCAAGTTTTGGTGTATCACTATAGGTAGCTAAAAGTTTTTGATTTGCTATGTAAGATGATCTTGATAGACATCAGGTACTTGATAGCTTAATAGGTAAGTTTTAAAGGATGCTGGGCAAAGTCGTATTCTGATGCCCCCTGATAGTTATATTTAATTCTTGGGTGGGATTGCAGGTATAAAGAATGCACCGCTACTGCTTTTCTAGGTATAACTTCAGTAAGCTGATAGTCATGCCACTTGCCCACTCAGCATCTTCCTATCAGACCATTGTCTTACTTCAGTAATATTATCAGCTTCCTGCGGTCAATAACTGTAATAAACTTTCTTTTGCATGATTTCCAATGTCTGGTTGGTATGCTGTTCATTAAATTATTTAACTGACTTTGTGGGTATTTTCAAAAAGCATAGAAAAAAAAGGTTCTACAGCAATGAGGAATGAAGATCAGATAGTTTACGGATATTGTATATTTTGGAAATATTTTCAATTTTTGTACCCCCTGAAATTTGGTGCCCTAGGCGATGATGGCTCAGGTTGTCTGGACCTGTAACAAGCCCTGCTTTTTTCCTTTAATGGCTAATCTTGTAACTGGGAACTCGTGAGCAACTTGTGGATTACATTTTTTTTTTAAATGTAAACTTGATAACTCTTATCTAAAAGGAGTGGGAATATATTCTCAAAACTTGGTGTTTTGCCTGATGCGAGTGCCACTGGATAGTTGCCATGTTTGAGAAGCCCTTTAATATATAAATTTAAAACCTAATAATTAGATATGTATTTCTTACTGCTCAGCTCTGGGCTCAGTGAAATTATGTTTTAGGCTCATGCAGGTTCATTCATCATTTTAAGGGGTTGTGTAACCGCTAAGTTTGAGAACCAATGACTCCTAAGTTTAAAATTCAGCACAGGCAGTTTATGACCAGACTGAGGCAAGCTTTTATGTAATATAACAAGTTAGATTTCTTCCTTTAGATTCTCTAGAATGCTATTTTTTTAGACCTGTTTGAATGATAGGTGAGAATCTTCAATTCATTGCACTTGCTGTCTTTTATTTTTATCTGTTTTATTGATTTGATTGTAGTTTGACTCTTTGATTGTTGTGAGCTGCCCAGATTGATTGAGAGTAATTGACTAATAACCAATAATAATAATTTGTGAGGAATGGTGACCAGTAACCTCTGTGCTCTCATGCTGCAGCCTCATGAAGAGGCTTGTGGAACCTTGAATTCAGGCTCACATGGAAGTTTCTGCATGTTAGTGAAGGCTGTGCTGCATTTATGGAGACTGGTTTTCACTGAATTATTGGTATGTTTTGGATTTGGTGGGAGATGTTTGCTGTTCCTGACAATCCTTTAATTTTCCATAAGGTCATTGGTTTTCAAAACATAGACCACTGATTTGGGTGTATGCATCTCTTCTCCCAATATTATGCATATCTCTCAATCTCCCCCTGAGGTTTTTTTCACCTGTGCAGAATGGGATGTTAAAATACTCATTTGTTTGTTTGTTTGATTAAGTATGTGCCATCAAACAGTGTTTTTCAGCAACCTCATAGTCTATCCCTAACTTGATCTTTCAAGTCCTCCAAAAGTTATCTGTTTGCCATTGTCAGTGAATCTATCCTACCTTGCTTCTGGTTATCCTCTTGTCTTACGTTCCACCTTTTCCACTTTTAGAGGTTTTTTTTAGAGAGTTGAGTCTTCACATAATATGTCTGAAGTAGGATAATTTGAGTTTGACCATTATTGTGTTCAGAGTGAGAATCCCACACGTCAATCCAATCTGCTGACTGACAGATTTTACTATCTAGAACAAGGGTCTTCAAACTTGACAACTTTAAGACTTGTGGACTTCAACTCCCAGAATTCCTGAGGTAACATGACTGGAAGAGGAATTCTGAGAGTTGAAGTCCACAAGTCTTAAAGTTGTCAAGTTTGAAGACCCTTGATCTAGAAGTTCTAATCTATCTACGTCCTTGAAGTTTCGTCCTGTTAATTCTAGTCTTGCCTTTTGGCACACGTGAGAATAAGTCCAACCTCTCTATAGTGTGTGTGACCCCTTCAGATATTTGAAGACAACTATCGGGTCCCTTTTTCTTCCACAAAGAAAGCAAGGTCTTTTAACTCTTCCTCTTAGGGCTTGATTTCTAGTCCTTTTGCATTTTAGTGGCCCTCCTCTGGATTTGCTTCAGTTTATCAGTGTCCTTTTTAAAATGGTGTGTGTTAAGCCTGGGTTCCCCAACCAGGGTTAGGTAGACAAGCTAAACAGAATGTGCAGCGTTAGTCAGATAGGCACACAGATAAATGAGTGAGCTAAGCTTGTATGTTTATTAACATACAGTAAAAATAACAGATACGCTTGTGTTATCAAGAATATATTTTATTCCAGTATAAGTTTATAGCATAGTCAAAAACAGTCCAATATTCATTTACCATGTAGTCAGTCCATTCAGGGATATTCAGTTAGCAAAGTCCATGTAGAATATCCTATTGTCAGTTCACATAAATCAGTCCGTTGTTGTCTCTCCCGTTTGAGCAATGCAGTCTTGCTTCCAAGCAGTAATCAGGGATCATCAAAGCCAGAGAGAGAGCTAGCAAGCTGTAGCCTTGCTACTTTTATGTGGTTTTCATAACCACACCCACAATTGCTATTTTACATTTAAAGCTGTATACACTAACTATGATTCATAGTTAGTATTTCACCTAAAACAGTTAGGGTGAACAATGTTATCCCTAACAGTGTGTGCAGAATTGAATGCAGTATTCCAAATGACTAAGTCAGAATAGAACAGGGTAATTATTTCCTGTGGTCCAGATTCCATGTCCCTCTGGATCAGGGGTCTCCAATCTTGGCAACTTGTGGACTTCAACTTTCAGAATTAACCTGGCTAATAAGCTCTGTCCCATACTAGTGGGGGGGGGGGGCAAATCTCAGTCTGTATTTAAATATCCATATTTCTGTTGCAAGTATTTTTTTCTTTCCACATAAAAATGTTTAGCTCAACCCCCCCCCCCGTGTTTCAGAGTCACATGTTAATTATAGATCTTCTAGTTCACTGAAAATACAGTTTTCTTGGGTCCACCATGTCTTAGAGTACTGTGAGAAACTTAGAGGGTATTCAGTATATATATTCAGAGTTCTGGGAGTTGAAGTCCACAAGTCTTAAAGTTGCCAAGGTTGGAGACCCTGCTTTGGATGTTTTTCAAAATATTACTGGCTTTCTTTGCAGCTGCATTATTCTGTTGGCACAAATTGAGATTGTGATCCATTTGTCCACCCTCATACACATACTGCTCTTTACCCAGGTTCTGCCCATTTTTTTAACATTTTTCTTCTGTTTATTTCCAACCACTGTTCCAGCTTAAATCTTTCTGAATTTCCCCCCTCCCCAGTTGTTAGCCCTGTATTGTCAGCAAGTGTGCCATGTCAGAGGGAGTTATTTAACCATAGGAGGGACAAAACTTTTTATTCATGGCTCGGTCTTTCATGGGAATGGAGCTGTTTTATGATAAAGTTTGGTTGAAGTTGTTAAGTGCATTGTCATATATTGTGAAAGGAAAGGTCAAAGTGAGTGTCATGTAATCATTTATATGTTCTAGAAATGCTGTGTATTTTGAGTCACTGGCATGGTTAGAAACACACCTACAGAGAAGTATTTCTCTGAATAACTGCAGAGGTATGATTTCCATACCAACAAAATAAGATAGAAAAAAATAAGGAAATTACAGAACATAATTACCTTTTGAAAGGGAAGCAAGGCACTTGTTATTTAAGGCACTTCCTCAAAAAAGCATGTTCATATCTTTTTTTTTCCTATTGTAAATGTAAATCGAAACTTCAGACCTGCATGCAAAGAAAAGGGGAGCTAACAGTATAAAATAAATTATACTGCAAGAACATATTCAGGTAAAGATCAGACTGATGTGTTATAATAACAATGTTCAGGTGTCAATTTCTCATCCTGCCCAAAACTAAGAAACTCTTAGCCTATTACATTGCACAGGAGGGAGAAAGAGGTGTGAGATTTGAACTTTGATTCTGCTCTAGCTGTGATTTATGTATTATTCTTTCTAGTTGCTGAATTTCTATGCCGAATGGATTTTCTAGCACCTGCAATTAAATGAACTTCTACCAAGAGTATGTCCTTGAATTGCTGCCTGAAAAGCTTCTGGTTTTACAGAACAGAATTTTGACAAATGCAATGGCATCTTGTTTCACGGTGGCTTATAGCTGTCTTATTGACCAGAATAGAATGACTGAAGTTTCCCACCTCCCTTATTCTGAGTTTTTTATATTCTTCCCTTGCCTTTGATTGTGTAATTTTGAGAAATCTATATTTTAGAAAACCTATGCTGCTTTTAAATAGTTTATCCAGCCTGTTACATATCTCAACTTGTATACAATTTAGCTACAAAGAGTATATAAATGTAACACAAGCCTTATAAAAACCAGACAAAATGAGGTGATAGAGTTGTGCTGTGTTTCAAGATCCAGGGAAGTGTGAATGTATGCACCCATGCTGCATCTGGTTGTATCTCTTAATCCTAAGTGTGGAAAGATTGATATCTAAGAAGTCATTATTTATTCATTTATGGTCAGAGATCATATTGAAAAAAACATACAGAGCAAATGAAAAAAATAAGACTACGTAGAACTGAATAAGATATATGCATAAATTCAAGTACTAAACTGATAAAATACAGTAGTACAAGCAGTTCTTGGTTACAATAGCCATTGGGACTGAAATTTCTGTTGCCAAGTGATGTTGTCATCAACACACTGAGAGATGGCAGTCCCCATTGATGTTATTAAGGATCGTGTAGGTTGTTAAGCAAGGATCTCATGTGCCAGCAACATGGGTACAGGTGCTGAAACAAAGTCCTAAGCAAGCAGGTTATTGGTGAGAGCTGAATGTTGGTGCCATAGGTTGGTGCTACAGAGTACATATGGAGGCCATGGGTGGGGACAATGAAGTGTGCGTATACAGAGAGGTATTTTGGATGGGTGCTACAGAGTGCAGTTGGATGGACACTATGGAGTGCAGCGATGAGCAAGTGTGGCAGATGGGTACTAAGGAGTGTGGGTAGGCAGGCACTACAGAAGATAGCAGGCTAGCTCCTAGTGCTTTGGCATACCAGTCGGTTGGTGCTGCAGGTGGGCACAATGGAGTATGGACAGGTATTACAGAATAGGAAATCCCCATGTTGTCTGGATGCTCCTCGGTAGAAGAACCTGTGAGAGTGGAAGTGACTTGCGGGAGTGTGGTACAAACTCTTGCCATTCTCCACTTCGACTTTGCTTATGGAACACTGGCAGAGAAGTTTGCCAATGACAACTGTGTGACTATGAGATGCTGCAACTGTCATAATTGTGAGTTGGTTGCCAAATGCCTGAGCTGTGATTGGATGACTGTGGGGATGCTGCAACTTTGAGAACCTTTCATAAGTCCCCCTTGTTCAGCGCTATTGTAACTTTGAGCAGTCACTGAATGAGTGGTCATAATCCGAGAACTATCTGTAATAAACAGTAATAATTGAGAAACACTATTTTACTTACCAAAATGATGGCCAGCAAGGCGAACAAGTAAAGTCAGTAACATTAACTTCTAATAGACAGTGGAGCAGAATAGACATTTTAATGGTACTTAAGCTCTTGATTCAGTCCAGCCTGTGTGCCTGGTGAGGAATGGGTATTATAATGCACAAGATCAGTCCTGATATTATGAACAATGCAACAGGATGTGGGGTGCTGGCTGCATTTGAACATATGCAGTGACAAATGTATTAGAGATAGTCCTCAACTTACAACTTCTCATTTATAGTTTGCAATGGTTGCAGCATCTTGCAGTCATGTGATCATGATTTGCGACTTTCACAACTGGCTTCCAATAAGTAAAGACAATTGGGCAAAGCTGGGTTCACTTAGCCATATTATTTGCTTAATGACCACAGTAAAAATGGCTGTAAAATCCCTTCATATAATGATTTGCTTTGTGATCGCACGAACTTATGATTGAAATTTAAATTCCAATTGTGGTTGTAAGTCAAGGACTACCTGTAGAGGATGTGATTGAGTTTCCCTCTACCAGTTTCAGGGTTCTAAACCTAGTTGATTGAAAAGCTTTTTTATTTGGGGTGGAAAACACCTTGAAAAGTTAGTTTGGAATAGTGCAGAGATTTTGAGAAAAGTTTTCTGAAGGATAATTTAGAATTTTAGGCCTATCTGCTTGAGATGAGATCAAGGGCACCTTGACTGACTTTCTCCACAACGCTATTTGTTAGTGGTTGAATTGAGAGGCCATAGAGGGAGAAAACATTGGTTATAGTTTTTCCATGAGGAATTGAATTTATCCATGAGAATAAATTGGGCCAGTGAATCACTTCCACATCTTGTTTGCAGCCAGTACCTTAAATGTTATATTCTCAACTGGGCTAGTATAGAAAGCAGTCCTAATTCAACTCACAGTGGGGCATTGGGAATCAATCAGAGAGCAGGGAGAAAGATTCTCATAAATTTGGAATGCATTGCTTCTAAAAGCTTTGCATTTTTATAAGGGTAAAATTGTGCACCATATAACAAAAGCATTACTTTAGTTCTATGAAGCAAAGTGAAATCTTAGCTCTGAATAATTTCGCTGCTGTCGTGGCCTGGCCTGACCCCAACTTGTGATACTGCTGGTGTCTGGGCCAGTTCAGATGAAGCTGAATCCAATGTTCTGATGCTTTCTGCATCTTCTGGGGAGCGTCAACTTCAGGAGGCAGGAAGCAGCTTAGCACCAGAAGCCGAGTCCACAAGTAGTTTAGCAGCAGAAGCCGAGTCTTGAAGAACAGCAGTGGCTGTAGTCACATAACAAGGTCCAGGATTCTGGATCAGCTCTTGAGTATATCATGCTGTACTACACTAATCAGAACAAAGACATTTTTTGCACCTACTCACACAGCAGGGCTGAGTGGCTCCCACCTGATGGAGACTATACTTTAAAGTCACCCTTCGCTCAGAAGGCTCTGTGAGGAATAACCATTCTACCTGAGTTCCATGTGTCTGAAGTCTTGAATCTCTTGCCTCTTCACAGCTCTGCCACGCTTTACCCACATTGGCCGATGACCATTATCCAAGATCTTGGGATCCTGACCTGCAATACTTCTGGCTGCTGCATTGAACTCTTGCTGTTTGAAAATTGGATTTTGCTAAGGCATTTGGTCACACATTCTGCCTGCTGTTGTTCTTACGAGTAATACTGTACACAGCAACCTAATTCTGTGTTCATGTGTGCATGATGGACCTGGAACAGGACAACTAGGTTCTTCTGTTGGATTATGCAATCAAGATATGTGTTATATAAGTCTTGTGATATAAATTTACTAACTATTCTTAGTAAGCCTTTTGGGAATAGTCAGATGGGTTAGGCTTAACACTTTTTAAAAAGATGATGATAGTTATGAAGTAGCTCCAAACTTGCAACCTGTTCCATCAGTTGGTCTATATGTATAAATAAGGATACTAAATTGGGAACCCCATCTAGTTAGCGTTTTGTTGCAGGAGATGTTGATTGTACCTACATACCTTGTTATTTTTTTACAGCACTTGTTATTTTTTTTTGGATTTTGGAGATCATTACAGGGATATTTTGGATCTCAAACTTAGATGATTCTTTCTGCAGAGATCCTTGCCTCTACAATATTTACAAACCAAAAAAGCAGCATTGGAGCATAACATAATGATAGTATGTTAGAAATGATAACATTATAGTGATTGTTGTTTATTTTGGTAATTGCTTTTGGGGTACTTTGTATATTGCAGACTGAAAACATAGCCCATAAATGGTATACACAAGTGTATAATGTTTATGAATGGCATTGCTGCAGGAGGAATGATATACCAGGGGATACAGATTGGATGCCCTTGAAATTATGAGCAAGGAATGTATGAATATATTATTAATTTGTCTGGATTGCATTGGGTAGCTTAATTAACCATAGGGCAAGCCATCATCGCAAAAGCAGCACGTTTTGCAAATTATATAAATCTTTTCTTGGCAATTGCACAGTCAACCCATGGGTCCATAATGGGCACATCTGGTGCAACAGATGGGATACCTGTCAGCCAATGATGCAAGAGCCTGTGATTGTATATTTCAATACAATCACACATTTAAGTAATGCCAACATAAGCAAAAAGTTTCCAAAGTTCCAATCATATCTGTTTCCCATCTGGCTTCTTTGCAGTTCCCAGTACAATGCTTCCTGTTTTGCAATTAGGGGATTTGACATAACACAGAGTATCTTGATGCTTGATGCTTGATGCTTGATGCAGTATTTGGGTCAGTTAGGGACTTCTGAGCAATCATACCTTAATGGCTAACTGTGAGCCTGACTTGGTGGATTTTGATGAAAAAGCAATTATGATAAGCCTAGAAAAGACCATATAGACTAGTTAAAATCACCCAGGAAGGTGACCAGTAGAAAAAGACTATGCAATGAACATCTGGCAGATAGCTTTATACAACAGATGACAAAAATGAAACAAGGATATTGGCAGGTCTGTATATGGGAAAAGTTGATTGATTCATTGATCGACTTGACCTGCAATCAATAGCATGCCAAGAAATGAAACATCTTCTTTTGATGTCAATAGCTCATTCTTGAAATCTGTCTGAAATTGGACTCAGTGTTTACTTTCTGGCCTCCATTGATGGGGAGTTAGATGTGGCTATTTAAATACAAGATCAGTGGATGGACTTGAACAATACCATGTATCAAAGGATGGGGTTCACCCAGTGGAAACTCAGATTAGTGAGCACATGAAGATTATAATACCAATATAAGAGCATATAAAGATAAGATATCCACTGATGGTAAGTGCTTTCATATTCAACAGATAAGCTTCAGCATATTCAGTGGAATGGAGACGGTGAGTTTCATTACTGGCATGATCATTGATTCTGTGACATGCAGTCTCAGAAGTGATTCAGCATTGTTTGTCCTGGTAGAAGAAGAACCAAGGTGGTGCAGTGGTTAGAATGCAGTATTGTAGGCTAATTCTGCCAAATTTCCAGCAGTTCAACGCTGACTGGCTCAAGATTGACTCAGCCTTCCATCCTTCTGAGATCGGTAAAAAGAGGACCCAGATTGTTGAGGCAATATACTGACTCTTTAAACTGCTTAGAGAGAGTTGTAAAGCACTGTGAAGTGGTATATAAGTCAAAGTGCTATTGCTAGAATATATAAGTGTAAAGTTGTAATTGCAGGAATGTTCCAATCTTGGATGGCAAATCTCAGATAAAGAATGTTTCCAAGCAAATACAACTTGGGCAAACAAAGTCACTAATCTAAAGGAGGATTAGAGAGGGGAAGTAAAGATATGTTAGACTTTAACTAGTAATAATTAATTGTATGGTTTACTGTGCTGAACAGTAACAAAAATTAAGCAGTAACCAAAGTTAACCAATGATGGAGGATAACTAAAAATGTGTATAAATGCAAGACTATACTCCAGTAAAGATCATCATGATTCAGTTGTTCATGATCAAACAACTCGACTGCCTTGTCATTACAACATATAAGTATCATGGATCCATTGGTGTTTTATCAAATCCTGGACTGTATTTTGTAAAAGCAATCTTTGTGTGACAGTGGTATTCAGTATAACAATTAGAAATTACACCTGGAGCAAACTAGCCGTGACATAAAAAGAGAAAATTATATATATAGAATACCAAACTCTACAGCTTAGAGAGTATCTTTTATGAAGTGAAGTCCCATAATTACTCAATTTTTGAATATTCTATTACATTCCACTGTTGGGTAGAGATTATTCCTATTATAACATTTGTTGTTATCGCAGTTTTGTGAAGAAAGGCTTAGAAATTACATAATCAGATTACTCTTGTGAATGCTGTCTGATTTAAAGTTTTTAGCTGTTTGTTTGGTTTTTTAAATCTTGGTTTTCTAAATGTGTATATTCTCCAGAACTCATAGAAGTTTGGGTAGCCAATAAATTTAAATAAATAAAGGCCAAGTGATGAGATTCTTCTTAGGCATATTGAATTTATTTTGAAGGTAAATCAAGATATTTTTGTGTGTAACATATTATGTTTCTAGATTAAAAATATGAATTGTAAGCTTTTTCATGTCATCTTGCTTCTGCAAATTCTGTAAAGGCCCGGTCCCACTGCACTTACGGATGCAAAGAGGATGTAAAACGTTAAAAAAAGCTTGCCATCCGTTGGAAAACGCTATGCATCCGTTGTGTACTCATTGCATACGTGTTTCATATGCTCTATCCGTCGAGCATCCGTCCACTGTGATTTCATCTGCGCAAGAAGTTTTGAGCTGCACAAAACTTTGTGAACGGATGAACTTTCCACCGTGTTCGATGTAAATCCGCGACATACGAGCAATAAACGTTCTGTGTCCGTTTATCGTATGTTAAACGTCCGCTGTATCCTCTCTGCATCCTCTGGGCATCCTCACAACTCACATCCTCTGCAGCTGAAAACGGAAAGAGGGAGGAAACAAAAGGTACATGGAACTTCTATACATCATTAGCAGCATGGAAATAGAAAGGATGCGCAGTGAACAGTTTGCATCCGAAATACATCCACATGGCATCCCCTTTCTTTCCTTTAGGCGTACATGATGCATCCACTTCATCCGCTATGCGTCCGCTTCGCAATTATCCCCCGGAACCCCTTTGGAGGTGTCATCTGCTTCCATCCACTTTCATCTGCTAGGCTTCCTATGAATATCCGTTTAACATCCCCGCTACATACTACCCACGTCCGTTCTTTTCCATTCTTTTCTGTTCTGTTTATGCAAATTTTCACCACTTTTTGGAGCGGATGACAACAGATGGATCCACCCCCAAAATTTTGCTCATCCACTGTGTCCTTTATGCATATGTTTTGCATCCGTCGGCCAGTGGGACCGGGCCTTAAAAGAGAAAGGCAAGTAGGAATGGCTGGGTTTAAGAGAAAAGTCAGGTAAATGTTACAGAAAATAGAGACAATAATAAGACAAAGAAATTTAAGGTCTATGTTCTTGAAGACATAGGAAAAGGAAATGATTTATGTATTTGGCAGTTATGGCTGTACTTATAATGGATTAATTAAGTAGTGTTTGATTGAAGAATGGTTGGTAAGGAAGAAAAGAGTAGGTATTATGATTTAGAAGAACGTTAATTAAATAGGCAAATGGAAATCTGAATTCTTTTTTGTTTCTTCATTCAAGGAAAATTTCTCCCCATACAAGTAACCCTCTTGATTCTATTTTTTTTAAATTTTAAAATAAAGTTTATTTAAGTTTCATATATTTAAAACATTTAAAAAGAAACAAACAAACATATAAACAAATAAACATATAAACAAAGCTGAACAGCATAAATATATATACATATATACATTTTGCAGCAGGTATTGAGCATTGGTTACATTTTTTTTTTCTTTTACTCCATAACATGGATGTGATCTAACTTGTTGCAATACCTTCCTCGTTCTTTTAATGTTTTAATTTCACAGAATACTTTACGATTAAACGTACGTCCTTCATAGTTTCATAACTTATTCAGTTATCAAATGTTGCTTTTTCTTTAACCATTCGTACCAACAGTTCCAAACTTTGTAGTATTCACTATCTTTGTTGCTTTTTAGTAATTTGGTTAGGCTGTCCATCTCTGCACACTCGTGAATTTTTTTAATGACTATCTCCTCTGAAGGGACAATAGACAGTTTCCAATTTTGAGTATAATTTATTCTGGCTGTTGTTATAATGTGCAAGATTAAATATTGATTTTTTTGGGGATTTTTAAGTTTATCATACCCAGCAAAAAGGTTTCGGGTTCAAGTTTTACTTCTTGTTCAGTTATATTTAGAATCCAATTTTTGATATTTTTCCAAAACTGAGCATATGGACAGGTCCACCACATATGGACGTATGTTCCCTGGACGCAGTTACATTTCCAACAGTTTGGGGGAAGGTTCAGGAACATCTTAGCCAGTTTCGCGGGTGACAAGTACCAACGATATACTATTTTATAGAGATTCTCTTTGTACAAGGCTGACATAGTTAGTTTGTAATTTATTTCCCAAATATGTTCCCACTTGTGTAATTCAATACTGTGGCTCACATTTTTTGCCCAAATTATCATACACGCCTTGACTGTTTCTTCTTTTAATTTATAATCCAATACCGTGTTTCTCCAACAATACGGCCTCCCCCAATAGGAAGTCCCAGCATGCTTTATAGGCATAACATCAAATTAAACCCCTCCCCCCAAATTAAGGCCTATATTAAACATGCGAAATGGGGGGAATGGCGGGGGGGCTTGCCGTTAGGAAGTACTTTTGTTGCATACCCAGATATGGTGCTGCTTGTGTTGACCTCGGCGTTGGTGGGGCACTTCATATCGGGAAACCTTCCGCCACCATTGCTTTCCCATCTCCCCATGCTGTTGCAGTGTTTAACTGCTTCCCTGCTTTAACTGCTTCCCTGCAGGGAAGTGCTGCTTCCCTGGCTGGCGGGTCTGGTGGAGAGAGCCCGAAGCCGCCCGTCCTTTCCACCCCTGGCCTAGCCTGTCCCCATTCCCATGCATCTCCAAATTCTCCGACAGCTCCAAACGCTGCAACGACCTGGGCATCGGGCAGAGGCACTCACTCGTAGGGGCTCAGCTCGGAGGAGGACGTGGTGCAGGCTGTCACCTTGCCTCCCTGTCCACGGATGGGTGGACGCTATCACTGCCTCGGGCAGCCTCTCCTGGTGGCCCCTTCGGGTTCGGGCTGGTGGGACTTGGGAAGGAAGCCAAGTTCAGGTCAGCCTGTCTCTTTCTGTTGGCAGGTAGGCGCATACCCGCAGCTCTCTTTACAGTCTCTGCCCAACCCGCACGGCTCCAGCGCGGCCCTGGTGGGATGAGCAGAGGGCCTAGCGAGGAGGCGCTTGCTGCCTTGGCGAGAACTCTGCCGCAAGGCAGGAAGGCCCACCTGTCAGCTGCGCTGGTTGCCCCAGGTGAAGCTCTTCGCACTCTGCCTGGGACCAGGCAGGGATGGCGGCTGGGCGCTTCTCCCGGGGTGGGCTGATCCTGCACTGCAGCCCTGGGAGATTCACCTCCCCATGTGGGGTTGGGCTGCCCTCTCGGGCAGGGGAGTCTTTGTCGTATCAGTGGTAGGATGTCGTTTTTAAAAGAATGGGCTTTGCCTTCAAAGGTGAAGGAAAGGCGGCAACAGGAGCACCTGAAGCCGAGTATCTCTGCCAGGCTCCGGTTGCAGGGAGGAGCCCTGGCTGGTCATGCATGGTTGTGCCAAACGCTGTGGTATTGCTCTAAACACTGTGGCAGCACGGGGAGAATGGAAAGCAACGGTGGCGGAAGGTCTCCCGAGACAAAGTGCCCAACCAATGCCGAAGTCAACATCCAAGCTTCTGCCGCCCACCCGAGGATGCAAGGGGGGGGGGAATTAAATCACCCCCGAAAAGACAGCCTCGCCATTTTTTTTGGGGGGGGGGGTAATAAAAAAATAAGGCCTGGCCTTATTTTGTGAGAAACACGGTAGATATTTATATATTTTACTAACCAACTTCCTTTCCTCTCCATGCCAAATTTTATCTAATTCTTGGTCATGTTAAAACCAAATTGTTCTTTGTTTTTTTTGTAATGCGTTTGTATCTGTGTATAGGGCCACATGCAATCTCTTTTCGTTGAATTTGTATTTGATTCCTAACCTTTAACTCTCCGGTTTGATGTAATAGAACTTTATATCTTACAATATTATCAAAATCTAAAATGTTTGGATGTGTAACTGCCTCCATTGTAGATAACCACAGTGGGACCTTACAGTAATGTACTTTTTTAATCTTTTCCCAAATATTAACACACTCCTTATATAATGCCTTTGAAAGTACAAGTAGTGTTTACTCTTTCCATCACACATAAATGTGTGCCATACAAGTTGGAGATCAAAGCCCTCTAATGTTCAGATCCTTTCATTTATCAAATTAACCCAGTCTTTGAGCCAGGTTGCTATCGCAGTATAGTAGTATGTTTCAAAATCTGGAAAACCAAAGCTTCCTTTCTTTCTATCATCCTGTAATAATTTATATTTTATTCTGGGTTTTTCCCCCTGCCATATAAGTTTGGATATGTATTTATTTAGTTCTTCAAAAAAGCTTTTTTCCAACTTGACTGGCACCGTCTGAAATAAGAACAACAATTTTGGTAAAATATTCATTTTTACTATTGCAATATGATCTAATAGAGATATTTGTAATTTAACCCAATTATCTAAGTCTTTAAATATTTGGATTGTTAATTTATCATAATTATCTTTTTTAATTGATGAGCACCTAGCTGTCAGCCATATCCCCAGATATTTTACTTTATTTACCACATGTATCCTTAATCTCCTGGTAGTTCTTTCTTTTGTTCATTTGTACAGTTTTTTTTCTTTATTAATTTTTAACCCTGCCACCTTTCCATATTGTTTTATTTCTTTCATCAAAATAGGTGTCGTTTCCAGGGAGTCTTCCACTATAAAGGCCATATCGTCAGCAAATGCTTGAAATTTGTACTCCTCTTTTTTAACTTTTAACCCCATGATCTCTTGATTTTGTCAGATTTGTACCAGTGATGTCTCTTCTGCCAATATATAAAGTAGGGGAGCCAAGGGGCATCCTTGTCTTACACCCTTATTCATCCTTATATTATCTGCATTTTCCCCATTTATTAATATTTTTGCAGTTTGGATATTATATATTGTTTTCATGAATCCTAAAAAAAATTTCAGCAAATTTCATGCCTGTCAGTTGTTTAATAAGAAAATTCCAATTCAAATTGTCAAACACCTTCTGAGTGTCGAAAAACATCAATGCCATTGTTTTAGTTGTGTGTACTTCACAGAATTCTAAAACATTCAAAATTATTCTTGTATTTGTCTTCATTTGTCTATGTGGCAGAAACCCATTCTGGTCAGTATGAATAATCCTACTTAATATTTTCTTTAATCTTTCTGCCAATATTGTGGCCAAAATCTTGTAATCTATGTTTAAAAGTGATATTGGCCTATAATTTTGAATTTTTTGTGGGCCTGATTGCTCTTTGTGAATAAGGGTTATATATGCTTCGGTCCATGACTTTGGTATATTAGCACTATCCAAGACTTCATCATATATGTCTGTCATTAACTCCTCCAATAACTCTTGAAACTCCTTGTAAAATTCAGATGAAATTCCATCCAGGCCCGGGGTTTTTGGTTTTTAGTTTTTGGGCTCCAATTGCCTTTCTAATTTTTTCAGTGGATATTTTATTATTTAAAATACATTTCTCTTCATCCATAATTTCCAGTAAATTTTTTCCTTCAAATACTGATAAGTTCTTCTGGTACTTCTTGATTGTATAGATTTGTAAAAAAGTCCTTGACAATATCTTTCTTTTCCTCAGCCTAAGTACATACTTTCCCTTCTTGGTCTTGGAGAGCGACAATCATTCTTTTTCCTTGTTCTTTCTTTATTTTATGGGCTAACCATCTCCCTGGCTTATTTACATTTTCAAAATAATTTTGTTTTACTAATTTAACTTTTTGGGCCAGGTCTTCCTGCATACTTAAATTTATCTTATGTTTCACCAAATCTATTTCTTTCCTAGTGTTTTGATTATTCGGATCAATTTGTGTATTTACTTCTACATCTTTAAGTTTCTCTCTCCACTCATTTTGTTGTTTCCTTTTTTTCTTTATTCTTTTTAATATTATAGCCAATAGTTAAACCTCTCATGTAAGCTTTTGTTGTATCCCAGAGATTTTGAAGGGATGTATGCTCTTTCTTATTTATTTCAAGAAATATTTTCAATTCTTTTCTCACCATTTCAATATATTCGTTATCTTTTGGTATACTATTATTAAATGTCCATCTTCCAATCATTCTCTTTCTTTTCCACTTAATTTGAATAGGGTTATGATTAGCCCATACATTTGGCAAAATCTCTATATTTTCAATGTTTTCCATTAAGCCTGGGTCCGTCCAGATTTGATCTATTCTGGACCAAGAGTGATGAGGATTAGAAAAGGAAGTATATTGCTTTTTAGTTGGATATAGTTCTCTCCACACATCCTTCAAATTTAATTCCCTCACCATATTATTAAAAGAAGATGGGAATTGTCTCCTTTTATTTTTATTTTTTTTAGAGCTTTTATAGTCTTTGTCCTTGTCTGAAACAGCATTTAAATCTCCTACAATACATACACTTGTATGTTCAGTTTCTACTATCTTGTGATGGAGTTTATTATAGAATTCTTTTTGACTTACATTCGGGGCATATACTATAACTAACAGAATCTTTTTCTGGTTTAATATTATTTCTACAAATAATATTCTTCCTTCATCATCCTTATATACTTGTTTGTGCTGCAGCCAATCTTTTATATATACTACGATACCCCCTTTTCTTTGATTTGAAAGAGCCCAATACATTTTTCTCAAATTGGTATCCTTTAGGAGGTCTGCCTGTTTATCTATGATGTGTACTTCTTGTATACAAGTTATGTCTGCATTTTGTTTTTCAAATGACTGATTTCTTTTTAATGTTAAGTTTAAACCATTGATATTAACTGAAAATAAGGTGATTTCTCTGTTCATGTTACTGTCTGTGTAGAGCGTTTTTTATTTCTTTCCTTGGTCTGGGTTCTCTTGTACTTGGTCTGTTGTCCTCATTTTCTCTAAGTTTCTGAGATTCTGACTGGTGCAAGTTCTTTCTCTTTGTAGAGTTGTTCTTCCTGACTTCCTGTATTTAAATCTTCTCCACTTTCACTTTCTCCCTCAGGTCCCAGATATTATTCGCAAAATTTATGCGCTTTCTCTATTGTATCAATTTTATATTTTTTATCCTGCCATGTTACTAGGAGCCCTTCTGGGGTGAGCCATCTGAGTGATATACCATTCTGAATTAACTGAGATGACAAAAACCGGTAGCCCCTTCTTTGCTCTCTAACTCTCCTGGGTATTTGCTTCAGCGTTACCACTCCATGATCTTTATATATCAGTGGCTCGTCTCTGGTCTTGCCATATAACATGTCTTGTATCGTCTTTCTCACAAATCTGATGTGGATTTCTCAGGGTAGTCTGTGTCTTTGGGTGTAATGGGTATATACTCTGTAGACCTCATCAATGTCATTCTCAATTTCATGTTTGTCTTTTTGTAGGGCTGTTGCTATCAAATGCCATTCATTCACGTAGATCTTCCTTTTCATCTTCAACAACATTCTGGAATCTCAAATAAAATGATGCCTTTTCTAATTCTATATGCACCACGGAATCCCAAGTTCCCAATATAAGACTTTCCAACTTTGTTCCAATTCCTCTAATCTCTTTTCCACCACCTCAGTTCTTGCCTCTATTGTGTTTAATTTTTGTTCATTTTTTGTCATTGTCTCCTGCATCTTTCCAATTTTGCTATCCAAATTTTGTATCTCGTTCTTCACTCCTCCTATTTCCGTTCTCATTTCTCATTTCATGTCTTCATGATTCCTCGCTATCAGTTCATGGATTTTTATCATCGTTTCCTGCATCATAGTATGTGTTGACTGTACTGCCTGCAATCTTTAGGCGGAACTTGTCTTTTCCTCCAGTAACATTGCGTCAATCAATCTCTGTCCCAGAGGTGAAGATGTCATTGTTGTAAGTTTCTTCCCTAATTTTACATTTGTACTTATTCTTGCCATTTTAACTCTTTGTAGAAGCACTCTCCAATCCACCATCAACTATCCCTAGTAGAGTTATCTTGTCTTCTTCTTTAAATACAGTATACGTATTTATACATATATTGTTAAATAAGAGTTTTCTATTATAGATAGCCCCAGACAGATCTTATTTCTATTTCTTAACTGTATATTAAACTCAAATATTCTAAGGTTTAGAGAGTTAAATATTAATCCAGTATATATATAGTTAATCTACTATAAATACAGTTGAATAGATACTTGTATATTCTTAACCAGAAAACACCAAACCTATATAATCATGGAATTAATGTAAATAGTTAAAGCACCCAGCTCATTAATATATTTAAATATATGAATTTATCTATTTCCTTAAGGATATTCAGTATATTTAATCAAAGTAAGTAAGTCTAATTTCTCCCCCCCCCCCAAGATTTCTTATATAGTACTTTTAAACAAAAATTGATTAGTATAATCTATCAGTAGAACAATAAGATGAAAATAATAATACTATATAATTATTCTTTGCTTATAGAATCACTTTCCAACAATTATTCAATTAATCCAAAAAGTTCAATCAGTATTAAGCAATATTCTGTATAAAAATTTCTAACATATTTACCTCTATCAAATTAATTTTCTACCAACGTCACTTAAAATAGCTTTGTATCTTACCAATATTTATTAAATCAGATCCAGAGGTTTTTTTTTTGTTTAATTGTCTTACAACAACTCTTAATTCAAAACATCCTCATTCCAGGTTGCACAGTCACTTTCTCCGTTTGTGTATTTTCTTGTTACTCTTTTGTTCATTTATTCCCACACAGTCACAGTTCCACTTATGAACCTTAAATAAATCTTTCTTATTTTGTTGTCAGGATTGTCTATTAATATTTGTTAAATTAAAGCTTCTTTTCCCCAGTCCTTTCTTTTGATCTTTCAATGCGTCAAAAGTTTGTTTCCAAGTTTTACTCTCTTAATGTCCTTTCGTTTTCCTATACCACTTAATCACTTTCACTTCTTTTTCTTTCTTTCCCCACTTCTCAAATAAACAGACAATAAGGTTCTATAGTTCATTCCTCCACTCGCAAAGCAAATGTTATTATCTCACCCTTTGTCTCCTCAGATTCGAATCCGTTAGTCAGCATAAATCTCTGCCATTGTTTCAGTCAGCGCTCCTGTCAATAACTCCGCCGCTTCACCACACAATTCAATTCGGAGCTTCCTTTACAATATACACCAATATTCTGAAAATCTTCTTTAAATACGCCTTTCCAGTACTCAGCCTGCTGTTTCCCTCTTTTTGCTTCTTTTAATCGACTGGGCTGCTGCGTCTTTGGTACCGATTGTCACAGTTGTCACGATCTCTCTCTTCTGCCATTGGTTTTCAGAGGGTTTTTCTTCCAGTCTCCGAGATTGCTGCACCTCCCCAAGACAACCTTGTCTTCCCCTTTCTTTTGCCTACCCCTCCAGGGTCCGACATACTCCAAAAAGCCCACCAACTAGCGAAAAGCAGAATCTTTCAGAGCGGCGATCTGCTCCTCAGCTCTGCACCGACACAGCACCCAATCACAACCCTCTTGATTCTATTATTGTGAAGAGATTTGCAGAATTATTATGTAATTTATCTTCTTATAAATCTGCTTGTACAGTTTGAGACAGTTTTAAGCAGCTGAATGTACATATGTCAGTAAATGATGGAAGGAAATATTACTAAAAAGGAAAGGAAACACATCTTAGAAAAAGCTGAATTTCAAGGCCATGCTTTTCTGGAAGTGGTATCTTCTTAAACAATAGATGAGAAGCACCAAATGAGTGTAGTAGAAGACCAGGCTGAGCTACAGGAGGGGTCAAACACATCATGACTCCTTCATGCCCACAAGAGATCTAAATTCTGCCTGCCTTGAATGCCTTCTTAATTCTTGTGTATTTCTCTTGACTGCTAGTAGCTTAGATTCTTGTAGAGAGCTTAAGCTTGCAATAGATCTTTATACTCATGTGAACTGCCTGAATCTCCTAATTTCCCCAGCTCTTGACAATGAGTTTGGGAAGGACCAAGCAACCTGAAGCATAAGGTTCCCTTATAGGCCATTTACATCATCAAAAATAATTTTGACAGCCTGCTTTGGGTCTATTATGTAGAAACATGAACATTTGTTTTGTTTACATGGATGTCTTGCCTTCATCTGAAATATCCCTTTACTTTTTTGGATTTGGTGCTGTACTTCTTAACTAATGCATTAAATGTTATCACTAGTGACCCAATGGTTGATATGTTCCTAATTTTGGAACATTCCCATGCTTAGAATTTATGGATAATTATCACTTTTTCCAGCCTTCTTCAATACAGTAGTAAAAAAAAAAGAAGTAATCTTTGTAACCTCCCACTGATTTCACTGAAGTGTTGTCAATCTTTGCATGTAGTCTTCACGTGCCCCTGTTGGAATCTGATTCAGAAGGGGAGGCCGAGCAGCTGATAGGGAGTGGGGGTGTGGCTCTGTTGGCTGTGGAAGAAACCGGGAAAGGGCAAAAGCCAGTTGGGCAGAGCAGGGGAGAAGTAGAGCAAGGCAGAGGGAATTCGGAGGAAGACCCAGGCACACCCCCTCTTCATCCTAGGGTATGCAGGGAGGAATGGAGAAGGGAGCAACACAAGTTGTGTGGCTTACAGGGGAGGAAAGGGCCCTGATTCCCTTCATTATCTGCAGCTGGGAACATAGTGTTTAAAAGGGGAAGCTGCGCACAGCAAGTTGTTGGGAGCAAATTGTGAATTATTTGGTATTGTCAAGGCTTATCTGGGTTCCTGGCGTCTTCCAAACTGTGTGTGTTTTGCTGGGCTTTCAAGTCTGCAATTCCTTCTCCTGCCCTGTCAAGTTAATTACTGCAGCGTGGTTTGTGTGGATTTTTATTTACAGTTTGTATGTACTTTGTTTTCGGACTGAATTTCCTCCACCTAAAGACTATTCTTGGGAGAGATTTTTCTCTAGCCAAAGAAAAAGGACATTGGGGGCAAAGTTGGAGGTACTAAAGGGACAATTCTTGCTTATTTCACTGTGTTGTCTTTGTGACATGCCCCAGGCCATCACATGATCACTGATCTTTCTCAAGTGTCAGAATATGGACTGGGCTTCCTGATAATGTTTCAGCAGTATGAAACTATTTCAGTGCTCTTTACAGTGAAATCTAGGTTCAGATTTTTGTTGGACTATCCCACTCATGCAGCGTAATAAACTAGAAGCCATTTTCTTTGGGAGGGACAATTTCCCCCTGTTTCATGTTTGATAATAAACGTATAAGCTTTCAGGTTGCTTTCATGTGAAAAGATCATAGACACAACTTAGGAAGGGTCTTGATACCTAAACAAAAACAGGGCTATAACCAGCAATTGATTGCTCACTGGCATTGAGAAGATATGAAGGAATGTTATAGTTTTATGGCTTCTTCCTCCGTTCTTTTCAAATGAACAGATATTCTTTGTGGTGTTTAAGCTTGAAGCTGACAGGTTACAGGGACTGCTCCATGGAAGGCCACAATTGAGCCCAGAATTTATGTTGCCTAGCAAGACAGTTTAAGTGACTTTGCTCTATTATACAACTTTTCTTACCACAGTTGTTAAATGAATCACTGCAGTTGTTAAGTTAGTAACATGGCTGTTAAGTGAATGTGGCTTCCCCATTGATTTTCTTATCAGAGGGTTGCTAAAGATGATCACAAGGGACACTGCAACCATCATAAATACATGCCAATTGCCCATTGGCCAATTATGGATCATGTGACCACAAGGTTGCTGCAACAGTGTGAACACCTGTCCTAAGTCACTTTTTTCAGTGCCATTGTAACCGTTGTAACTTTGAATGGTCACTAAACAAATGGTTGGAAATCGAGGGCCATCTGTATATGTTTAGCTGGACTGAAAACTGTTGCCTCCTGCCTCAGCCTTCAGAACTGGCATTTCAAAGTCCTTTAAAAATGACCAAATTAAAGGACCAAATTAAATCACAACAAATGTGAGAGTTTTACCATTGTTGCATATTCTCTTAGTTTAAATTCCCAGTCTGATCTCTTTGTTGCTATATCTTCTTTCCAGCACTGGGCAAAATTTATTCCCACAGCTTGTTTATAGAAATATTAATACAAGTGTGTATGCTGGACTCTCTATAATCTGACCAAGTACATTAATCTGAAATTCCACCAAATCAGCTATAATTGCCTTGAAAACTGTAAATTGTAAATAATCCTTTCAGACAATAAAAGTTTGCAGAAAGAACGTTTGAAAAAAAAATTATGTTCTATAATTATATTCTGGTGAGTTTAGAAGTGATAATGGGAGTTTTAAAATTATCCCTTCAGTGCAGAATCACTTTATCTTTCCCATTTCAGCAAGAGTGGCTAAGATGGATAAAAGATGGATGAAGTATTTTCTAAAGTTTCTTTGATAGCTATATATTTAATGTCTGCCTTGGAGGTTCCAGCTGCACAAATGTACAAAGCATTGTTGTCCTTAGATATGAATTAGCTCATTTTTATACATTTGTTCATGTTGTCCTTGAGGGAGGTTTGCTTAAAAAGAGAAATGTGAGCAGACATGTGTCCGTATATTTTAATTCCAGAAAAGAGATAGGGAAAAGTATCTTGATATATTTTATATGTACATGTTCACTTTGGGAGTACATTATAATCTGTGCTATTTTTATTACTGCTTTTTTCCCTGCCATTTAATTCCAGTTCTTCAGGCATCAAAATTGACCCAGGAGATCTGGGAAATTAGAGGCCAGTCAGCTTAATGTCTGCTCCGGGTAAATTGGTGTTAATGGTAATGAAAAGGAACAAAAAACAACAACACTAAGCATATAGAGGAACAAAGTTTGCTGCAAGAACATCAACATGGGATTCTGGAATGATAAAACTTATTTCAGCTATCTATAATTTTTGAGAGTGTCAACAGGCACACGGATAGAGGTGGACCTGTCAACATTGTATGCTTGGATTTTCAAAAAAGACTTTAATAAAGTTCCACCTCAAAGATTTTGGATTAAATTTAGCAAATAGGAGATAAGAGGACTTCTCTTTGCTAAGATTTGCTAACTTAAAACAAAGAAAGAACTTGAAATGCCTAAAACATAAATTTTTGACAGTGAAGACAAGTAAACTATTACACAACAGTCAATTTTGGGCTTAGTAGTTTCTCCTTTAATGTTGTGTTGGCTAAATGGGTGAGAGATATTGGGTGATGGAAATTAAGAATGATTGTATTTGATTAGATTCAACTTTATTTTCATTGCACATGAACACAACGAAATGTAGTTAGCATCTAACCAGAAGTGCAAAACAACAATGAAGTTATAAATATGTATATACAGATGTATAAAATATGTAACTATATATGGATATACAGAATATCTATGAATATCAGAATATATGTCTATGGAAGGAATATATACGACTGTACAGAGTGTTTATGAACATATTGAATGTAAGTATAATGCACAGAGAGTTTATACAAGATATATATTATCAGAGAAAGTATCAGTGTATGTGTGGGAATAGACAAATTGTAGAGTCCTCTTTTGCCACTCTCCCATTCATGGATGAAATTTTCATCCTGCTCTTCCACTTGAACCTGCGCCTTGGAAAAATCTGAGTTATTCTGTTTTTGTTTTTTACCTATGTTTCTGGTGATACTGAAGAAAAATGGTTTTCTCTTTCCCTCTCTCAGAGGAATTGGGAAGTAGAGGAATTTCCATCTCCTCCACTCCAGCCCAGGGAATTGGAAGGAGGAATCTCCAGGGGAAGGAAGGAATCTCGATATTCTCCAGAGTGGAGACAACAGACCATGATATCCAACACTGTGACCTCCTGTTCAGTTGTAATTTTCTTTCTGGATGGATGATGCAGCAGGATGAGTGGGTGTTCTAAACATATAGAGGACCAACAGCTGATGATTTTGGGTTCTGGTGACCCACAGTCAGCCCAACTTACTAGATCAGAAGATGCAAGGAACGTCACAGGATGGCTAAAATTATTTTTATTGAGATTGGCTATGATTACAGAATCTAGCAAATCTGATTGGGTTGTATTTTCTTCCCCTTATTGTTTAATGAATTAGGAAGATGCCTCAGTTCTGAATGTTAGCTGGACCTTCTGGACTACTTTTGCCCATTTTCTGTAGAAAAAAACACCCCCACATCTTAATTAAAGTCACCTTCCTTATTCTTCACCCCGGGCTTCTCAGATCCAATTCAAATTTTCAGTTCAACACTCAACCCTCAGATTTGGAGGGGAGTGGGATAGTGTTCATCCCATCCTGAGGATTAATAGCCAGCAGGGGAAGGATGTTAATCTCTGCCTCAACATCTTCTGTTAACCCTCCTCCATTCAAGTGTTTGTCTAATGGTTTTGAGTGGTGTTTGAATGTTTCTAGTTCCTTTTTAATAGCAATTCACCCACTACCAACTGTCAAGTCATTAAGATGATAAACAAGTCTTTTTATTCACAGGAAGACAGCCAAGCATTCACAGCAACTGGTACCAATAAAATTAACAGTAAACCCACACAGAAAAGGATACAGTAAATATATATTAACAGAACTAGGCTTATTAAAGATAACTGTCTTAGATACATCTGCTAACAATTCTGCTTAAATTCTTATTATCCCATATTCCTTTTGGGGAAGTATATCACGAGGATCAATATACTTTTTTGGATTGAATTTTAATAAATATATTGGTGTGAGCACCTGTATTTTAGATCTATGTCCCTCCTGGCTTGTGAAAGCTTCCCAGGAGGTGACAGGCGGGTGGACTCTAGTGGTGATTAATGCTTCTCTGCAGGAGGGGATGATGCCCCAGCACTTTAAGGAGGTTGTGGTCCACCCTCTTCTTAAGAGGCCATTGCTGGACTCCACCCGGTTGGATAATTTCTGACCTGTCTCCAATCTTTCCTTTTTGGGGAGGGTTGTTGAAAAAGTGGTCGCACAGCAGCTCCAGAGGTTTTTGGATAAAACGGATTATCTTGACCCCTATTAGTCAGGATTCAGGTCTGGATTTGGGACAGAAACAGCATTGGTTGCACTTTTAGATGATCTCTGGTGGGAGAAGGATGGGGGTAGTGCATCCATCTTTGCTCTACTTGACCTCTCAGTAGCTTTTGATACCACTGACCATGGGATTCTCCTGGGACAGCTTCAGGGGATGGGAGTGGGAGGCCTTGTGCTGTCTTGGTTCACTTTCTTCCTCTGCGGCCGCTCTCAGTCAGTGTTGATAGGAGGGGAGAGATCCAACCCTCGCCCATTGCTTTATGGGGTTCTGCAGGGCTTGGTACTCTCTCCGCTCTTGTTCAACATTTATATGAAACCACTGGGTGGGATCATCCGTCACCATGGACCAATATGCTAATGATACTAAGCTGTATGTCTTGGCCCATAAGTGTTGCTATATCCTCCCTCTCGCAGTGCCTGGAGGCTGTTAGCGGCTGGATGGGGAGCAACAGGTTGAAACTAAATCCTTGGAAGACTGAGTTGCTCTGGGTCTGGGATTTGTTGGTTCAGGGAGAATTACTACCTTTAGTCTTGGATGGGGTGGCACTACCCCAAACAGACCCTGTGTGTAATCTAGAGGCTTTCCTGGACTCATGACTCCTGTTTGAAGAGCAGGTCATGGCCAGGAGGGCCTTTGCACAACTGCGGGTTGTGCACCAGTTAGGCCCTTTCCTGGATCAGTGGTCTCTGTTCACAGTCACTCATGCCCTGGTCACTTCCTGTCTTGATTATTGCAACATGCTCTACATGGGGCTGCCCTTGAAGAGCATCCGGAAGCTTCAGTTGGTGCAAAATGCAGCAGCCCGCATAGTTTTATGCAGACCCTGGTGTGCATATGTATCACCTCTCCTGCAGGAGCTGCATTGTTGCCAGTTTGCTTCCGGGTGTAATTCAAGGTGCTGGTTATCACCTTTAAAGCCCTTCATGGCTTGGGTCTGGGTTATCTGAGGAAATATCTCTTGCCAGTGACATCTACCCAACCCATTAGAGTGAGGAGGCAGGGAATGCTGCAGGTCCCACCCCGAAGGATACACCTGGTGAGTCCTATAAGAAGGGCTTTCTCTGTGGTGGCTCCATCTCTCTGGAACATCATTCTTCCAGAGATTAGAATGGCCCCCTCATTAATACTATTCCGAAAGGCACTGAAGACCTGGCTTTGCCAATGGGTCTGGGGAACCCAGAGAGGAATGGAACCCATCAAATGGCTAGTGTGATCCATTATCACCTGAGTGTGGGGGGGTGGGCGTTGGTCTTTGTTTTGTTTTTTGTTTTCCCTAATTTTGTTCTATTGTACTTTACTAATTTATTTGGTTCTTTTTATGAGTTCTTATTGCTTTTATTTTTATTTTTTGTTTTAAATATGATTTTACATTGTGGAAGCCGCCTCGAGTCGCCAGGGGCGAATAGGTGGCAATATAAATCAAATAAATAAATAAATTATATTCTGTTTATTGTTATGCTTCCTTTTTCACATTCCTGAAACATGTAGCTTGACTAGTCACCCACTTTTGGTCAACACAGAAACTAGATAAACTTTCTGCACTAAAAATGAATTTTCTGGATGCAGTGTGTCTTGGTCCAGATTTTCTAGGCAATCTCTCCTGATTTGGGGAGATGCAACAGTCCCTGCTGAGTTACTTTCATACTGTCTTTCCTAAAGATCTCCTTGATAGAATAATGAAGAATTATAAGCAACACAAAACTTTTCTTTTACTCAAGGATATTTCTGACTTCTTCCATCCAGTGTAAATTGGGAATCTCAGGAAGCAAAGATGGCTCCATGTTATTTTGCTAAAGCACCTGATACTAGAATCCCACTATGAATTGCTCATTATGCTTGTTTGTGTCTGGCCACTATACAACAAATCTGATGTGTTCCTTTGACTATTGAATTCATGTGGAGAAATAACAATGTTTCCCATTGGGGATCTCAAGAGATCTCAAGAGAACACTAGCTCATTATTGATAGACAACTGATCTTTAAGTAGCCAATATGCTCAAAACTCAGGTTTAATTGACTTCTTTTATCTAGACCAGCCTGTAAGAGGGTAAATTATATGAGTTTGCAAAGTTGGGTTATCGTTAAGAGTATTGGTGCAGTTGCTTTAACTGATGTTCTGGTATTGAATCAGTCGGACAAAAACTATAAACAGCCCTTTCATCTCACGCTATATACCCTGTTTTCCTTCCACCACAGAGGCATAGTACGCTCACTTGTTCTTTGAACTAAATTTAAAATTATGCAGGCTGCACTCCCTGGCAGAGTTACCCCTCCTGTTCTAATAAAATAAAAACCCAAATCGGCTTCTTACATAACTATTTTACAGTTTGCTATAACCACACTTTCAAGTTTAATATATGCTCTGCCAAACACCCAGATCGCCAGTGAACCTGGTAATGATTTTGCTTTACAGCTGAGGAAGAACATTCACTGCAGCTCCTTCATCTAACTTAATTAGCATTCATACTTCAATCACAGCTATAATAGCATGCCATGGACTGTTTCCATTTACTTGATGTGCCTGATGTTTTGGATGTAACGCCCACACAAATAGCATATCCATCTTCTTTTGTCTGCCAATTGAGGCCTGTTTTGTTGTGCATAATTTTTTGCAAAATAATCTTTTGCCACAGCATTTGTAACACTTAGTGCCAAATTCTATGAGATTTCTTGGGGAATAAGCTTTTCTACAATGCCTGCACGTAAATGTAACCATTGTCACTCCTATGTCAAACTTCGTTTGAATTTCCACTGATTTTTGCAACCAGTCTCTCTTTTACAGTGGCTGAATGCATACAATAGAGAATCTTGTTATTTATATTCCACTCAAAAGTTCTTTGAATTCACCTGGTTTGAAAAAGCTTTTTTAATCTTGTACATAAAAGTTAACACACTGCTCCATGAGTTTTGGTTAAAAAAAGCTCCTCTCTCAAAAAGAATATTCCCTTTAGGGACCAAATATGTAGCAATTTTTCAAACTTATTTGCTTTTGTTGTTTATCAGTTTCCGGTATGCACCAAAAATTATTATAAATCTTCCATGCCTTTTTGCCAGCAAAATGCAAAAAACAAAAGAAAAACAGAAACCAGATACGAAAGCTGTGCTTTCTGCTCAGGCTTATTAAATCAGGTACAATTGAAATGCCTGAAGCCATTTACATCAGTTCTTCACACATTTCATAGAGGATGGAAGTGAGATCTTTTATAATTCAAGTCCCTTTTGGCACCATGTAGCATTTTCCAATCTAGCACCACCCAGTGGCTGTACCTAAGGTCTTGAGATACATAGCCTAGTCACTTCAAATGACAAGCAGTCTTTTTATTCAAGGAAAGACAGTGTAGAGAGCATCTACAGTATATTCACATAAAACAAAAGGAAGCCCACACAATGAGGATGTAGCCAATATAGGTATAGGCCTTTAAAAAACTGAATATATGCCATTGTGTTGGTGTTAATTTTTCAAAAATATTTATCATAAAAAGTAAAATAGAAAATAGAAAAAGAAACAAAACAAAAGCATACATTCAACACAGTAAGAACAAACTTGCAGATGATGGCCTATTGAGAAGCTCTAACTACAAAGAAGAAAAAAGTTACAACAGAAGAGGAAAAAGTGATCAAATAAATTTAACATTTAACATGTAGGATCCACCCTGGTTTTTTTATTCTTTAAGGACGTGTAAATAGATTTTCTCTATGACGGTCTGTTCCTAACCTGATCTTTCAGCTTTTCCAAAAGGGCTCCCATAACCATCGTAACCTGATCTCATCCCCTTCTATTCTTTTCTTCTTCCTTCTACCCCAGCATGAGAGCCATCTTCAGAAAGCTAAGTCTTTCCATAATATGCCTGGAATAAGATAACTAGATACAAATAGTCATTGTTTAGCAACTGCCTTTCATAGCAATCATCCACAAATGTGTTAATAATAAAAGGTGGTAAATGTAAATGTTAAAAAATCATTTTCCAGCCAATACAAACATTTAAGCCCACACTTGTGCACCTGACAACAATGCACACTGGAGTGAGTGTAACAATGGGTGGCAGCAAATGAGATGGCAGCAACCAGTAACTTTACAGGTTCTGCCTCTTTTTCTCTCCCTTTCTCTTTCCCTTTCTTCCCCTCATGACTTGTTTAACAACCATTTTGCTGAAATGAATTATGGGAGTACCTATATTAGGCACATTAAAGGTAGCGGCTTAAAGGTAAGTAACATTATGGTACAGGGCCCTGTAGTGTACTCCTTAGAATGCAGTACTGCAGGCAAACACTGCCCACAGCCTCAAGCCCCCATCAAAACCATAGCTTCTCCACTGAGCCGGAGGTGGATAAAATGAGGACCTAGATTGTTGGGGGCCTTATGCTGCCACTAAATCGCCCAGAGAGTACTATAAGGCACTATGAAGTGACATATAAATCTAAGTGCTATTGCTAAAAGTCTGGGTATTCCAGATGGAATTGGCTGAGAAAGTGCTGTGCATGGCTCTCCTTTTACTTCTGTGCCTAGATATCCCATCCATTGAATCAGATACTCCTTGTACTGGAAATCTTAAATACATCCCACTTTGAAATCTCTGCCACCAATGGCAGGATCGAGGTTCACAAACATCAAACAATTTTTTTTTCTAAAAATGGTCAGGAAGGTGCAGTGGGAAACTCAATGTATTTTCATTATCATTGGACATTGTAGGAGATAAAACTACAGAGGATAATCCAATAAATTTGGTACAGGTAGCCCTTAACTTTCAACCCAAATTTTCTGTTGCTAAGTGAGATATTTGTAGGTAACGTTTTGCTCCATTTTAAGATATTTCTTGCCACAATTGTTAATTGAATCACTGTAGTTATTACCTTAGTAACATGATTACTGAGTGAGTCTGGCTTCCCCGTTGACTTTAATTCTTAGAGGGTCTAAAGGTGATCACATGACCCTGGGACACTGCAACTGTCATAGAATATGAGTCAGTTGCCAAGCATCTGAATTTTGATCATGTGAGCATGAGGATGCTGCAATGGTCATCTGAAAAATGGTCAGACACTTTTTTCAGTACCATTGTAACTTTGGACGGTCAGTAAATGAACTGTAGTAAGTCAAGAACTACCTGTATCTAACTTTCTGCATGGGTGTGTGGATGGAGTAATCTGATAATGAACCAAATATGGTTTGTTAATATGGTTTTTTCTGGTGACAGGTAGATAAGTACATCACTTGTAGAAAGACTTGATTAAATGCATCTGTTTTTAAGAAGTTGCTGAGCTGCTTGAAATTCCTGCTGAAAATAGTCTCCAGCACAATGAACATTATATCAGGCAGTAGTCAGCAACTGTCTGAGGGCTGAAGTGAAGACATGCAAGTAGAAAAATGAACTGATTTATTACATGCAAACTACACCATGGTCACTTATTTTATTATTATGTAGCAGTGAAGTAGTTGATCCGAAGTAGCATTTGTTACCTCTGTTTTGCAATGCCAGACAGATGAAAAAAAGGATTTTAACATTCAAGAATTGGGGGGAGGAGAAAGAACTCAAAAAGTCATGCGCTGATTTGAATGTGTAACCAAAATCAGATAAGAGGTCAAGTCTGATAGAGGCTGATGCCATTGATGGGAGCAGGAGAAACATGCCCAGTTATGGAGTTTGGAGGCCAATCAGAGGGAATAAAATAATTCAACCTTGTGCAAAAGTCAACCTGTTTGTTCCATAAGCTAAGGAGATTTGCACACGTTTAATTGGGAAAAAAATGTATTCTTCCAATTTGCCATGGTGTGAGTTTGTGCAGAGTTTGTCAATGTTTTGGGTTCTTATGGTTTGTTTGGATTTGATAACGCCAGAGGTGGTATTCAGCAGGTTCTGACCAGTTCTGGAGAACCGCTAGCGGAAATTTTGAGTACTTCAGAAAACTGGCAAATACCACCTTTGACTGGAGATGTTACAGTATCCTTTCCCTGCCATGCCCACCAAGCCATGCCCACAGAACCGGTAGTAAAAAAATTTGAATCCCACCACTGGATATTCTTTGATGCTCTTTGATCATTAAGAGTTCCACATTTTTTAAAAAAGAGATTCTGATGGTACTAGCTATCTGGAATGAAAACCACAAGCCAAAATTGTTTTTCAAACTCTTCACTTTTCTGGACAAGCAGGGTGTGGTAGGATATGGATAGTGTAGGAGTGATGAATTATTTCAGTAAGAGAAAAATCTGTTGAGTGTCAGAATCCCACTTAAAAATAAAAAGTAGGAATTAGCAAATTCTCTCATAGCGAAAGCTGCTTGACATTCTGGGGTAGTGCCAGGAGAGAATAAAGCAGATTTTTGTAAAATATATCTTTTATATCCCCAGGAGAAATGCAGTCACCCGGGTAATCAAAGACAGGACAAGAAACATTTTTCTTTATTAGAATAGAAGTTGTATTGACGGGACTGGCCAAAAACAGCTTAAGCCTGCTCGATATGAATAGTTGGTTAACCAGACTTAATTAATTGGTCATCCAAATAAATAATCAAATCCTTGTCAATCATGTCATAAAATATTCACAAATCTTATGAATACTGATAGCCTGGAAGATAAATTGCATTTCTGTATTTGTTCAGATGAGAACGTATTGAAAACCAAGGCTGTTTGTGGGGATCAGTTTACATATTTCTCTGAGTTTGAAAGTGAGGGAGGTGAAAATGATGCCTAATAGTTATAAAGTTTAGAAATACAAAAATAAACAATGTTAAGAAATACATTTTTGAGAAAAATATGTGAGATATTCACCAAATGATGACAAGGGGTGAAATACATCTTTTTTTGACAGCATCATCCAGAAATGATTTAAAATAAGTTTGTTCATTTCAATCATGGGATCGTTGTGCTCTTTTCCACTATTGCAGTTGCTAAATACTTCAAGAATCATATAATATATTCAGTGGTGGGATTCAAATAATTTAACAACTGGTTTTCTGCCCTAATGATTTCTTCCAACAACCAGTTCAACGAGCTGCTCAGAAAGTTAACAACCAGTTCTCCAGAAGTGGTTTGAACTGGCTGAATCCCACCACTAAATATATTCCATAAGTTGTGTGAATTGGCTTTTTACATTAGCAAGAATCATAAATCTGGAAAATAAAACTGCTTTGTAATATGAAAGAAAGAACAATATTGGATGCAGCTGTAACATTTTAATATCTTTCATTTGTACTTTTAAAATGAAAGTTAAGAGATATATGCCAAACCCTTACAGTGAAAATTATAAGATTAATTTGTTCCTGTTTAATAACAGGAAACCTTAAATGCGGTGTGTGTGTGTGTGTGTGTCGTGCAGCCTCACTTCTAACAGTGGATAACAGTAGGAAAACACTTCTGATTGTAATCACTGGCAGACAACAGGGGAGTTTGAGAGTTGCCTAGAGATAGTGCGCAGGCCAACCTTAAATCCTGCACAGTACAACATCATGAATATTAACCCATGTCTGTTGCTTGTTTTCAGTAGATCCTCTTTTCATAAGACATGTTAAACAGAGGAGTTGTTTGCTGTTGTTAATTCTTCTCGATACTGTGAGAGAATAAGGTGGAACAAATGGGATGCATGTGTGAGCATGCATCTAATTCATTCATACGAAGCCAATACAGTCTCTTGAATTCCAGGTTAAAGAGAGACTGTATGCTTTTGGATTGCAAGGAAGCTTGTTTATATCTGATATTTCTGATTTCACTGGCCAGTACACATATCTCAGATGATATATGGCTATTGTCATATGATTATTATTAAGTGTTGTACCTTATGATTCTTGATGAATGTATCTTTTCTTTTCTGTACATTGAGAGCATTTGCACCAAGACAAATTCCTTGTGTGTCCAAACACACTTGGACAATAAAGAATTCTATTCTATATATTTTGGCTTCATGCAAATATATGATGTTGTGGATTGTACTTTTAATTTAGATTCTCGGAACAATCATTGTCCCATGAGCTGTTCAGAGCATCCAGTAGTGGGAGGTGCTTCAGTCTCTGCATATTTCGGCTGGGTTAATTTGTGGAACACTCTCCTCCTCCATGGGACTCCTCCCCAGCGTTCCCCAGTTTTTGCTTAGCCTCGTTGTGGATAGGCAGTACTTTTTGTTCTTCCTTGGCCGAAATAGGAATATTACTCAGCAGGTTTGGATATAGTCCAGTTCATTTTTTCAGGCTTTTAGCCTCCAAATCACTTTACCATCTCCTGACGTTAGCTCTCTCCATCTGGTCATTGGAGATCATTTGCATTTTCGGGCAGCACTATTTCGCACCCGAAGTGGCAGGCAGCTGCAGCATTGCTCCGAGCCCCCCCCCATCTGCTTGTTCTACCCCCTGCCATTGTGATTCCGCATTGTCTTTCTCTATATTGGCAATAGCGGTGTTGGCATTTTCGCTCTCATCTGAGTTGTATCATTGAGCTTCCCCCTCAGAACGCTGTCTTGGTATGGAAAGCAGTAAGAATTCTTTCCAACCCTTCCCCTGCCATTCCTTTTTGCCAAAAGGAGAAGCCGTCGGAGGCATTTCCCTACGCGGCAGGAGTTTGTTTCTGGGAAGGCGCGCACACCAAAAATAACAGCCATTGTTTTTGCCTTTACTTTAAAAAACAAACAAACAAACTTCATGGCCACGCTATTTGTAACTCGAATTGTGTGAGGTAGTTTTCCTTCCCGATCAGAGGTTTCTTCCTTCTGATAACCTAAGGAATTATTACACCTCATTTTCTGATTAGATTCGAGGCCATCCGTGTATTATTGTTGGCTTAACCCTCACAGCCTTACCCAGCGGCACAACAGCGAGCACCCAGGCCTATGTCCGCCTGTGCATGGAAGCTGTTGTAGGACTCTCTTTATTATCTTGGCCTTTTAGGCATTCCTAATTTGGCTGTTTGGATATTCACTCTATCAAGCTGTTTCTCTATTAATTTAGATATATCTATATCTACATCTATATATCTATATCTGTATCTATATCTATCTATATCTATATCCATATCTATATCTATATTGGTGACTTTCATTCACTCCAGTGGTTCCTGCTCCCATACCAGCGCTCCGGCCAAAGCAACTCCAAATACAAGGTCAAGGTACCATCGAAGGTCCTCATATCTTTCCTCTGGTGGACCAGACCAATCATCAACAGAGACTGCCTCTTCAAAGAGCCACACAGACCATCACCACCGATGCCAGCCTGTTTGGATGGGGAGCGCACGTTCAATCGCTCACAACCCAAGGCCGCTGGCCTGCCATAGAACAGTCGTGCAGCATAAAATGGCTGGAGCTTCGAGCAGTATACCTGGCTCTCCGCAGCTTCCTTCCACAGGTATGCAATCAGCATATACTAATATTGACCAACAATGTAACAGCCAAAGCTCACATAAAGAAACGGGGGCACACAGTCGAAACATCTCATGTGGGAAGCGGAGCACTTGTGTCATTGGGTGGAGAGCAACCTACTTTCCATCAGAGCAGAGCACATTTCGGGCCTGTCGAATACACAGGCAGACTGGCTAAGCAGGGCCACGATCGATCAATCGGAGTGGTGCCTCCATCCATCCCTGTTTCAACAGATGATCAGGACATTTGGACAGCCGGTGGTGGACCTGTTCACTTCTCCCCTCAGCGCTCAGCTCCTGAGATTTTTTTCTAGGTACCCCTTGCAAGGAGCGGAGAACTTCAATTTGCTCCACTGTCGTTGGCCCCCGGGACTTCTGTATGCATTCCTGCCACTTCCACTGCTTCACAAGGTCACCCAGAAACTGCTCGACGATAGGGCGGAGCTGCTTCTGGTAGCTCCCTACTGGCCCAGACAGTCATGGTTTGCAGACCTCCACAGTCTTTCTGTATCACCACCATGGAGAATTCCACCAGACAGGGTCTTGTTAACCCAGGGACCCTTTCAACATCCGGACCCTCAATGGTTGCACCTGACTGTCTGGAGGTTGAGCGGAGTCATCTGAAGAGTGAAAAGTTTTCCAACAGAGTTATTGCCACCATCCAAGCTGCCAGACGCCCCTCAAAAACTCACATTTACAATGCCACATGGTTCAGTTTCTGAAAATGGTGTGCCAAGTCTTGAATTGATCCCGTCTCTCCATCTGTGGCTCAAATCCTAGAGTTCTTGCAAGAGGGACTTGACAAAGGATTATCACCTAATACGTTGAAAAGACAGGTAGTGGCCTTCTCGTCAGTTCTCTCTTGTGAAGGTCTACTATCTCTTTCCCATCATCCACGCATATGGAGTTTCCTTCGAGGAGCCACAAATTTACGCCCTCCAGCGCTCCACCGCTATCCTACCCAGGATCTTAACAAGGTCCTCATCACACTCACTAAGGACCCTTTTGAACCCTTGAAATCGTCAAGTCTCCAATTTTTGACGTATAAAGTAGTTTTCCTTATAGTGATCACTTCTGCTCGTCATATTTTGGAACTTGCAGCTTTGTCTATCAGACAAGATCTTTGTGTTTTCCATTCTGACCGGGTGGTCCTTCATCCTGATCCTACGTTTATACCCAAAATTAACTCGGTTTTTCATAGGGCACAAGAGATGATACTTCCTAATTTTTGTCCCAGACCATCCCAAGAGTTGGAACTACAATGGCATAGGCTTGATGTGAGGCGAGCATTGCAAATATATATTAACCGCACAGCAACTTTCAGAAAAACGGAAGCCTTATTTGTGTTGTTTCAGCCCAACACTCAGGGATGCAAGATCTCATCTTCTACAATAGGTTGTTGGCTACGGCCGCGATAGCGAAAACGTATCAAACTCAATCACTGCAGGTCCCCAGGGGCATAACAGCTCATTCAACAAGAGCGCTGCAACATCGGTAGCGTGGGCCACACAGGCACCAATAACTGGAATTTGTTGAGCCGCAACCTGGGCCTCTCCATCACCATTCATTAGGCATTATAAGATAGATGTGTTTGCATCCACTGAGGCCTCTTTTGGCAGAAGAGTTCTGCAATGGGTCCACAGGGACCAGGAGGGGTTTCCAGGCCAGACGGAGTCCCTCCCGTAGGACAGGCCAAGCTCTGGTATGTCCCACTACTGGATGCTCTGAACAGCTCATGGGAGAAAGGGTGTTGGTACTTACCTGACACACCCGTTCTCTTTGAGCTGTGAAGAGCATCCAGACCCACCCTTTTTCCATCTGGTGGGGTCCTGTTTCGTCCAACAAATCTGTTAGGGCATTGAGGACGAGAGCGTTTATTTCTCTCGTCTTCGCCAAAACTGGGGAACACTGGGGAAGAGTCCCGTGGAGGAGGAGGAGGAGCGTTCCACAAATTAAGCCCAGCCTAGACATGCAGAGACTGAAGCACCTCCCCCTACTGGATGCTCTTCACAGCTCAAAGAGAATAGGCATGTCAGGTAAATACCAACGCTCTTTTTATGATCTTACACAAGAAATGCAGTGTTTCTGATTTGTGCTCAAGATAGAGATCAACCATTTTACATTTTTGTAAGATCTCTCTGGGAAAAATGGTTTACGGTACTTAGATCAAGAAAAACTATAGCAAGACACAGAATACTCAGGTATCTTTCAACTGGCTCCTTAAAGAATCTTCAAAGATCCTTATAATTCAATAATGGAAAAGAACTACTGCTTTCTGAAATCTTATTTTTCTTAATGAGAGATGCATGTTGTAAACAAATTTAATAAGTCCTTTTTGCCCTTTTGCCAAAGGAACATATTCAAGAGTCCATGAATTCATTGGGTTTGTGGGAGCTACTGTGTCCGTTAATACATTTTTGCCACTTAACGCATCCTTGCACCTTCTTTACTTCTTTCCTGTCAGTAATTTCTTTTTAATAGAAAGGAATATAGCATCAATATTCATTCACCCACAAATGATTTATCTTTTGAGTGTTAAAACAGTATCCCCATTGTTGACTCAAAGAATGAAAGTGGTAGGATGCATTAGAATTCAGGACATGGAAGCATTCTGTAAAGTAACTGCATCTGCAAATGCTGTCTTTTAAAAGTGCCTGGGAAGGAACAATGTCAAGCAGTCATCAAAGTCTGGGAAAATAAAACTTTGTCACGGAATTTACAAGAAAAGAAATTCCCCAGGGTCACTGACAATTAAATTGAATTTTTGTATTTTATATCTTGTGTGTTTATATCGGATAGTAGAATAAACAAATATTGGATTTTCTACTTGTTAATAGGGTAACATTTACAAACTCAGTTTGGTTTACAGTTTCAAATAAAATATATATCTTGCATATATCCATTTTCCTGTCCCCTTTTGTGTTATGCAACATAAGGCAAATTGCAGAAAAAGAGTACAATGTGCTTGTGTAAGTGAAATTATGATACGATGGGGAGAGGGAGAAGAGAATATAGCTAAATTTAGGTTGTAACAATATTATTCTCTAGGCCTTTCCTTGCAAGCGTTTTTTTTCGCTGTGCCAATATCCTAGTTCAACCATTGTCTCTTGTTCTTCTTCCCTCTCTTATTTTTGGGATATTACCAAATCCAATCAGTCACAACTTCTTCAGTCGTGTTCTTTCATTCAACCCATTCCCTTTTCCTTTACTTTCTATGTTTATGATTCAGCCCTCTTTTCATCCCCTTTATATGATCAATGCACCTCCATGTGCTACTTACATATTGGCCAGTCACTTTTGTATTCAGTCCGTTCATTCAGAAGCATTTCTGATCCTTCCATATTCTTGTTTTACCACACAGTCATGCTCTTAAGTACCCCGTTTCCACTGCATCCAAATTATTTTTATGCTTCTGACATCACCAGGGCTTACTTTCATATAATGAAATGGTAGAAGCACATTCTTATACTCAGCCATGTTTGCTTATTTCAACAAACATTCCTCATAACTGTCTGTGGTAGTTAGTTGACAGTTCCACTAGCTTTCTGCCAGCAGGCACACATCTTAACACTTCTCCATCCATTTCAGTGGTGGAATGCTACTGGTTTGGCCTGGTTCAATTGAACTGGTATTAAAAAATCACTACCGGTTGGGCCTAATGGTAGTAAACAAAAGCCTCTGATCAGCTGAGAGGGAGAAAAAAAGCCTCTGACAATCAGTTGTCAGAGATAAAAGACCAAACAGCACATGGGAGGGTGGGAGAGTTACTCCTAGCTTTTCATTTCTTCATCCTCTCAGCTGATTGGCCTGTTAGGTGCGTGTGTGTTAGGGGCACATGCGCGCATGCACACACAATCATCCATCGAACTGGTAGCAACTAAGATAAGATCCCACTATTGATCCATTTCCTTACATTTAGTAAACATTCTTCCAAGGTACACAAGTTGTTTGAACCCAGCTTCTAATAGGAATTCTGTTCTACTCTCATATTCTGATATGTGATCCCTTCCTATTCTACACTACTATGGACATTTTATATCAAATGTTTAATAACTTGGGCACAATAACTTGAAGTGTCCATATATATATATATATTCTTTGTTGAAAACCTACTAGATGTATATGTATGCTCAATGTGAATGGACCAGAGATTTTAAAATGTGATCTTTTTATTCTGAACTATTTCCCTTCCAGCTTACTTGCATGTAATTGAAACGTTTGTTTATACCCTAGAGGTGGGCAGTTTTGTATCAAATTTCTGCCAAGACAGAACTGACACCTCCTCCAACTTCCTGTCTATTTTAGCTATTACCTGCAATATTTGAAATCCTTGGATTTAATTTTAATTTTGTTTGAGTTTATCCTTCAGTTGAAGCTGATTATGACGAGGCTAATCTAAATAGATTCTGAGAAAATAACAGTGAGTTGAAGTGAAGAATGATTGAAGGTGAAGTTAGTGGTATGATTTAAGATAACCCAGTAATTTTTATGTGTAATGCATCTTAGTTGAAAAGAAGCCCATGTGCCTTTAATGGAGCCAGTTTTGCAGAACTGACAGCAAACGTAAAGTAGTAGTCCTGTTTCAGCATTCTCCAACTTGTTACCCAATAAATGTGCTAGGATTACAAATCACAGAATTTCTAGACAGACAATCAGGTTTTTTTTAGTTGTCTGGGAATTCTGGGAGTAGAAGGCTGGAAAGACTGACTAATAATATATTCATTTTTTTAAAATCCAAAAATTAAGTTGAATGTCTTAGTTTCAGGCTAATTTTTGTGTTCTAGAGTCCTGTGCTTCTCCATTAAAAACAACAACAACAACAACAACAACAACAACAACAAAAATGAGAAAGAATCCCATTAGAATGGGTTGTCTTTTAAGACAAGGCATGCCTTCTCACATATAAAACTTTCTGGCCTCGAAGTGGAAATAGCCGTCCTGAATTTTGTTGCTTTGCTATTATAAATTAAAACTTACATTTGCTTATTTATTTCATTCTTTCTAATTTCTGCAAGTAAAATTGGTGGTCAACTAAATTACTGTGAATAATTTCAGGGAATTAAATGTTGTTTTTGAAAAGCACAGATGACCAGCTCGTAGCTCTCACTGCTTAAAATAATATTTTACATTCCTCTCTTCCCTCCCACTTTCCATTGCCCTAGTTTTAACTTTTCACTGCTTTTTGTGTGTGCGCGAGTATGGAGTGTATGTATAGTATGCATTTGGCTGATTCAATTAAGACGTGAAATACTTTTCCTTCATAGGCATACTTTAATCTGCCACTTCATAGCTCTCATTTTGATAAACTGTGTAATGAAGTCAGCTTGTTTTCAGAAGAAGCAGGCTGTCTTAACCACGTCTTCAATAAGTTAAATCAAACCCTTTAAGGCTTCTTGGCAAACAATGTTTCTTTTCCAAGCCTCTCTCTGCAGGTAATCTCTTGAGTTTCCTTTTGGGGAGAACATAAAACAAAAGTTAGCTCTTTCTATACAAATATTTTCATAAAGGCTAGCATCACTGAACTTCAGAATCTAATAAAGTTATTTTCCTTCTCTTGACTATTTTCATTTTGTCTTCTCCAAAATTTAAATTATGACAGTATCTTTTATAGGGCACTCCAAGATTACAAAACTATTTACAAAAATTTTCTTGAAATTACTTCATAAACCGAAATGTGGTTTATTTGATTTTGGTTTAGCGTACTGTGTGGGTCTGACACAAAGGTAAAGATATCCCCTGTAAAGTTGTGTCTGACTCTAAGATTAGGTGCTCATCTCTGTTGCCTAGTCAAGGGATCCAGCATTGTTCAAAGATACTTCCATGGTTATGTGACTAGTATCATTGTACAATGAGGTGCACAGAATGCCTTACAAAATGGTACCTATTTATTTACTCACATTTGCATGCTTTCTAACCACTGGTTGTCAGCTGCTGGAGCAAGCTCACCATGTTGCGTAGCACTTGAGTCTTGAACTCAGGCTTTCCACTTCCCAGCTGACAAACTCAGCATCTTTAACTGCTGAACCATTGTAGCCTCTTTGGATCTGACATAGTGCTTCTAAATCATGGTTGGCATATATGATCTGGGCAACTGAAGATTTTCCAGTTATTAGGATTAAAACACACTATGATGTAATGCAATGTATGACTGTAGAAGGTATTTCTTTTTAAATATCCCCAATGTTGTCCTGTTAGGATTTTTAAAAGGCCATCAAGAATTGGATGCACCAGAGGTTACAGTTTGAGCTTCTTCGGTGACAGACAAAAATCTGAGATTGTGCGCAGTTTCAGTCTGTGCTCACTGCTGGACCGCCTCGAGCCGGCTGGTTTTGGGGCTAAGCCACCCCTTAGAGGTGGTGAAGAGGGGGGAGACTGCCAGCAGGGTCGAGGAGAGCTGTATCTCTCCTCCCCAGCTGGTCATGACTCCCTTTCCCGAAGGTGGTTGCAGAGATGGTCAGAAATGGCCACCTCAAAGAAGAACTCGACCGGAAAAGAATGCGCAGGAGGAAGATAAGAAGAGAAAGTTTTGGCTGACTGGGTTGAACTGGAAAAGCAACAATATAAGGTCCCCTGGAATTTGAATTATAAAAAACAACATTGTTCCCAAAGAAGACTTTGAAACTGCGAAGAGTTTCAAACTGAGAGAGGAAAGGGAAAGGATTTAGTTTTTTTTTCTTCCCCATATTGACAACTAAGAGATTTAAGCAAGAAACCAGCAAAAATCCACTTTGATATTAACAGGTATTTAAGCTGAAAATAAAATGTCAAAGGGATAATAAAGATTTCTGGATTCTCAAAAACTTTTAAAAGAGGGAAAAAAACCAAAAGAGTGGGATCTGGAAAAATGGAGAAGACCACCTGGAAGTGAAAGGAATTAACAATGAAATTTTAACAAGATTCCTAAAAGATACATTTTAACTGAAACATTGTAAGAGAACCCCAGTAAGAGAAAGTGGAAAAAGAAGCAAGAAGAAACAGCTTTGGATTATTTGGATTCCTTGGTGATTTTTGGATTTTTGGCTATTGGATCTAAAGGACTAAAATTAATCAGGTGGTTGTTTAAAAGTTTTTAAAATGGTATCACTCTTGTAAGAATTGAGAATGGAACTTAAAAAACAGAAAGAAGATGCACAAGAAGGAAGAGGTTCTTTCAGCTTCATATTTCAATTTTTAGAAATGGAGATCCTGAGCTATGAGAAACAATAAGAAATGCCTGTAGGACAAGAAGGGCAGAACAAAGAAGAAGCAATTTTCAATGACCAAGTATTTCTTTGTGGGGAAACGAAAGGGAAGGGGGGAAAGAGAGTGAAAAATTTAAGATCTGAAAAAACACCCTCACCCCCCAAAAAAATGGTTTGAAAAGTAATTACAACATTAGGAAGAAACAGAAGAGAGGATTACAGAAGAGAGAATCAGAATTAGAGAAGGGGTCAAAAAGGGAAGGGAGAAGAAGAGGGAGAAGAGGGGAAGAAAAAGAAATTATAAAGGACAGAATCAGGACATAGAGAAACAGGGAAAACATACAAGACACAGAGATAATGGGTGAAAACTTAATTGAAAGGGGGATTCTGCTAGGGTACATAAGATAGTATTGTTATATTAGAAATAGAAATGTACTTTGAAAATATGAAAAAAGTGTGATTAAAATGATAGATGAAATACTCATTGTAATGTAATGGAATTTTTAATAAAACAATGAAATAAAGAGAATGAGAGAATGAAATTAAGAAAGGAGGGGAACATTTAAATTATTATAAATGTGTTATAAAAATTTAAGTGAAGAGGAATATGAAAGAAACATGAAAAAATTATGGAAATATAAGTTTCCTAGAAGTATGATATCCTATTGAAAAGAAATGTTAAAGATGTCAAAGATTATAACTAACATTTATGATAGAGCTGAATTGGAATAGAATAAGTATTTTATTTATTATTGTTTTATATATATATATTCTCTTTAAGAACTTAGTGCGTATTTTAAGAATGTACCAAGCAGAATTCAACTGGAAGTTATGTGTTATATTGAATGTTATAATTGTAAAGGCATAAATTGAAGTTTAAATAAGAGTTGAATGGACAAAAATTAAAAGATACAAAGGTGTCATACTCCAATTAGTAATAGCAGGAGAAAATTTTGTTTAATGAGAAAAGAAAATATGAAATTGAAACAGGACAGACAAAAGTATAAATATGATGACTAGAAAGGTATTGAAACTTAGAAAATATATATATATATATATATATATATATATGTTTTCTTAGGCTTTCGCGGGTACTTACATGTGTGCTGTTT
>BLBF01000032.1:16842815-16856196 GCA_015471245.1 Laticauda colubrina
GGGTACTTACATGAATGCAGTTCAGCTTCCTTCGGGTATTATCCCACGTCATTGCAGTGCCTTTAAAGTTGTAGCAACGTTTCAGGAGAATCTCATCTGCCATCATCAGGCTTCTGTATTCTGATATGCTTCTGATATTCTGTCTGTATCATCAGAAGCCTGATGATGGCAGATGAGATTCTGCTGAAATGTTGCTACAACTTTAAAGGCACTGCAATGACGTGGGATAATACCCGAAGGAAGCTGAACTGCATTCATTCATATACATATATATATTTGAATTTAGAAAGGAATGAGATAATTAAAAGTAAGATTGAGAAAACTAAGGGAAGGGAAAAATTATTGAGAAAATGTTAAAATAGTAATAAGATATAGAATAGAACACAAAGATGAATATGAAATTGAATTTGTGTCTGTATGGAGAAGTGATAACCCATGCTATTCACAAAAAAAGAAATTTTACTTGTACTGTGTTTTGTGAAAACCGAAATAAAATTTTTATTAAAAAAAAAAAAAGAATTGGATGCATCAGTAAGGTTCTCGTGTGAATGTTCTTTCTGAGAATTTCTGTTTAATGTTAATCAGGTAAGTGTTAGAAAAAAAAACCTGTTTGAAGAGGTGTAGTGCAGAGGTCTCTCAACAATTGAACAAGTCTTAAAGTTGCCAAGTTTGAGGACCCCTTGTGTAATACTTAACTTGTTGGCCTAGAAACCAGGAGACTGAGTTCTAGGCCTTTTCATCATCTAGGCCCTTTGGCATGAAATCCAGCTGATGACTTTGGGCCAGTCATTCCCTCACAGCCTATCCTGCCTCGCAGGTTGTTACTGTGGGGAAAATTGGAGGATGGAGGAGTACCATGTGTGCTTACTGCCTTGAGCTACTTATAAAGTGCTAAAGGAGGGATAAAAGCCAAATCAATCAATAAATGCCCTTTTTGATGTGGAAAACAGACTGACAATTTATATTTACAGCATACTTTTATTATATTTTTTCAGTTCTTTTGAAGTCCATACTACTCCTGTTCTGTTTTTAGTAATATGGGGAGTTTAATGGTTTGTTTTCCCACTAGTTAGGCCAAAAGGGTTCCTGAGAAGGACATTATGGACTTCTTTAATTAGAGAATGAGTAATGATTTCCACATTTAGCTTGCTGACCTCTATCAGCTCAGCCAGGGCAATGGTAATGTCAATAGGCTTGACTAGTTTTGCGAGGTTAAATGATGATATATCCCCGAGGACAAAGTTGCTAGCACAGATTAGTTGGCAAATATGTTAATGGGGTAGGAATGTCTTAAAGACAGAAAATTTAGAAATTCTGTTATACTGCAAAAAGAAAGAATGGGAGAACCTCTTTTCAGATGGAATGGCTGAGCAAGAATTACAGATTGTATAATCCATAACTGCATCCAGAGTTCGGATATATAATTTGGGACTGAGAAATCTGAAACAGTACCCCTTTTAATTATATATCTTACCAGTAATTCACTTGAGTGTAGATGCTGTTTTCAAGGATTTCCCCAAAATTTGTATTTTGATGGCCATCTCAATTTTTCAGTTCACTCCCTGCTGACTTACAGTGAGAGTGGTGTCTTGTTAGTTTTCATCATCAACCAAATATTTGCCTATTTACCTGGCTTTTGATTGAGTCATCTAAATGTAGCTTACTATTTTTTTAAAAAAATGCTCTAGTTTGGGATTAATGTAAAAGAGGTCAAGAATGTTTCTAAATTGTATAAAGTATATTCATATAAAATGTTTGGTCCCATGTACATGAAGTGCTAAGAAACAAAATGTCAGTGATGTACTTGGAAGTGTTAATTTAGGAAGTGCCAACAGGAAAATTCTAGATCATTTGGCATTTCTCGTTTTTGAAGCTCCCCCAGAGGGAAGCTGTTACAGGTAGTTCTATACTTCAATCGAGCCCCAAATTTTTGTTGCGAGCAAAGTAGTAGTTAAGCAAGTTGTGCCTCATTTTGCAGCCTTTTGTGCCACAATTGTTAAGTGAATCACTGTAGACGTTAAGTGAATTATGTGGTCATTAAAGCAAATTTGACTTCCTCCATTGACTTTGCTTGTCAGAAGCCAACTGGACAGGTGACAAATCATCGTGAGGTAACCTTGGGGGCATAAATACATGCCCTTTGGCAAGCACCCAGATTTTGATCATGTGACCATGGGAATGCTGAAAGTGTGAAAAATGGTTATCTTTCACTTTTTTCAGTGCTGTCGTAACTTCAAACGGTCACTAAACAAATGGTTGTAAGTTGAGGCCTGCCTCTATTGTGATTCTGCTGTTGATGCAGAATTTTGTCCCTGAAGCACAACTCTTATTTGAACAAATAAGATAAAATAAGCAAATATTCATAACTACTTTTTTCATATATTTAACAAAGGGACATAGGAAGCTTCAAGCATTATACTTTTGTATATCTAATCTGACCCTACATTTCTGGCTTTTATGTCTCCATTGAGTGTAACCTAATATGCTAGAAATTGCTAAACTGAAAAGTTTGACATTATGCCACCACGGATTTAAGATTTCAATTGTTTACCTTTCTCAGCCCATTTTGAATAAGGCTTACTCAAGATTTTTCACACTGGGTGAACAGTTCCAATAACAAGACATTGTACAGAGAAGGCAAACTTGCTTGCCAACCAAGACTTGGCATTTATAAGTCTTGTTTGAAAAATATGTTGATGGAGCAAATGACATATAGCTAAACTATGCAAATTAACCGTGGCTGTTGTTACTAAAAACCCTCTAAGGAAATATTGATTCTTGGAAGCTGATATTTATTTCTACAAGAGGCTTTTGGGTGATGTCTGCAGGCTTTTTTGAATCAGGTAATGAGAAGAATATATCAAGCAAAGTTCAACTTGTTTCTTTTAAAAGCATTTTCCCTGAGCTTTCTCCCTCCCCTTTCCTTTCCACTCAGTGCTGCTTAGGTACCTGATGTTAGATACTATGACAAGATGCAATCAGGGGTTTGTATGCTGGGCTGGAGAGGCAGCATTTCTGTGTTCCCTTGTATTCTGCAGTTATGTGCTTTGTTTATTCTTTGTAGTTTAGGTTATTGAATAGTTTAGGTTATTACACCAGGTGTATAGCTGTCCTGCATGAGTTAGTAGCTGGAATGCAGATAACATTTGGATTATTACATGCAATGCATTTTCCATTCAGTAAGTATATCTGATGTTAATTTTTGTGGAAGTGTCTGAGCAGATTTTGAAACCTGAGAATAATGCTTTCTGCCAAATAGAAGCTTCTGTATAATCAGGCTGAATAAATGGTGCTGCTTATCTTTTATTTTATACAGTGCATTCCACCAGAGCATAATGAAAACATATATATTGGAAATTGCTTGTTGCTTTGTACAGTCAGGGGAAAGAAACAACTGTGGAAGGAATGAGAACTGGGAACAGAGAATCTCTAATCTTTGGCTCTGCTCTTGTTGTAAACTTTTCGTTCTTTTGTCTTTTATTTTATTATTATGTTGAAAACTATGGATGGCAGATGTTGGAATGGACTCCAATTTTTTTAAAAATATAAATGATACTATTTTATGACACTGCTAGCACATGACATACCTGAACTGCTCCAGTTTTACTGCTTAACACCTGGACCCTACATTTTTCTAAACCTAAATTTCTTGGGGTTTTTTTTTCTTTTCTAAATTTGTATATTTGGTTTTACTTTCACATTTATGTAAACCTAGCCATCAATGACAAGTTTAAGTACACAAATCTTACAATTTATGAACTCAGTCATTGGAGTGAAAGGAATATTTTCTCTTTTGTCTTGGAAAACACTGATTGAGAAAAAGTTTCTTGGCAGAAGATAGAGGGAAGCTATTTTCACAAATTATTTTGTTGCTTGCCATGCCACTTTCCATACTATACTGCAACTCACTAGTGTAAAAATATAATGCTGTGGCTAATTAAGAAAGAAGAAAGAATCGTTAAGCACCTTTCCATTCTTCTTTTTAGTCTTTTGAACGTAAATAAAAGAGCCATCATAGAATGGGGAGATATTTTGAGATACCGGTCTAAATATTTATTTGAAGATAGTTACCATCAAAGAGATGAGGAATATACATTATACATCAGGGGTTACCAACCTTTTGGACCTCAGGGACCACCAACTCATAATTTTAAATCCGGCGGACCACAAATATGAATTTTGATTGACAGTGGCTTGCTGACATTGGTGGGAAAGTGGGTCCTATATTCCAGAGCTGCAGCAGTCACAAGACTGGCCCTTTGGTCATCCTGGAGCAGCTCTTCCTGTCCATGGTAGGCCGGTACACCTGGGTGGAGGAGCAGCTACTCCAGGATGACCAAAGGGCCAGTCCTGTGACTACTGCAGCTCTGGAATATGGGACTGACTTTCCCACCAACATCAGCAAGCCAACTGGGGCGGATTTCTCTCCCCCGCTGTTGGTCTTACCTTTAAGTTCCAGCTCTACTCAAAGTTTGCGCTCGGCCAAAGGGTGGGGGCCAGCAGGTGGGCAGGCCATGTGTTCCCGTGCAGCCTGGATTAATTGCTTTGGGGAAGGTGCTTTAGGGTGTACTTTGGGAGGGACATTTCTCTGTAGACCACCAATATTTTCTTGTGGACCACCAGTGGTCCCTGGCCCACCTGTTGGTAACCACTGTTATAGATAACAAATTATCGAAGAAATACATTCTTTTTTTTAAAAAAAGTAAGATCTGCTTGGCTGGCTTTTTCATCCCATCACATAGAAACATCCATTTCAGAGCATTCTTAATCTGTTCCTTGGCCAGTCATAATATACTTTAAAAAAAGAAAGAACAAAAACAAGGGTGAAATGAATTGATTGACTAGTTACAGATGACTATATGAAAAACTGCCCCTGTATTTAAAATATGCCCTAGCAGTCAGAATAATTAGACCCACTTTTAACAAATGATTACCAGAATATTTTATTTAATACACATTAGGTCTCACCTTTATACCAACTAGCCTTAAACCTTTGAAGAATGGTAGGGTGATTGAACCCAATACTAGTCACCTCTATTGCTTGATGGGAAATTCAGCTTGAATTAGTCTAGTTCTGACTATCCCATCAAATATTTCCCTTTTAGAATGGACTTTGAACATAAGATTCCTACCTCATGTTATAGCAATAGCATTTAGGCTTATATACTGCCCAATAGTCTTTACCGCATTCTCTGGGTGGTTTACAATGTAAAGGCTAGGTCACATCAGCCGACGGATGCAAAACGTATGTAAAAAGGACACAGTGGACAAGCAAATTTTCCATCCGTTGTTATCCGCTCTCAAAAGTGCCCCAAATTTGCATAAACAGAGCGGACAACAATGGAAAGGAACGGACAGGGGGAGGATGTAGCGAGGATGTTAAGCGGATGCCCCATGGAAGCCTAGCGGATGGAAGCAGATGGAAGTGGATGCCACGTCCACAGGGCTTTCGGGGAAAAACAGCGAAGCGGATGCGCAGCGGAAGGAGCAGATGTAGAGTGGATGCCTAGTGGATGACGCGGATGCATCACGGACACCTAGCGGATGCCTAGCGGATGCCTAGCAGATGCAAAGCGTTCACTGCACATGCGGGGAGGATGCATTGTGTCAGCCCCACTGATATAAAGGGAAGTAGCTCACAAGCAGGTCACCATTCAGAGGAAAGACCTGCTGCCAGACACATCTTCAGCCAACAACCATGGGAAAGAAGAGGAAGCCTGTGCCTACTCCTGCCAGCCCTGGCAAGAAGGATAGGACCATCATCCCACCCCCTGGTGCTGACTCTGCTTCTGCTGGGGCTTCTGCTGCTGGTGCTGACTCTGCTGATGCTGGTGCTGACTCTGCTTCTGCTGGTGCTTCTGCTGGTGCTGGTGCTTCTGCTGGTGCTGCTTCTGGTGCTTCTGCTGCTGCTGCTCCTGGTGCTGCTGCTTCTGCTGGTGCTGACTCTGCTGGTGCTGCTCCTGGTGCTGCTGGTGCTGCTGGTGGTGGTGGTGTGGTGGACCAGCCCCTAGAATCTCAAAGCCCTGCTGATGAGGGCCCAGAAGGCCCTGCCAGAGGGAGGAAGAGGCATTCGCGACAAAAGGGGGAGAGGAGACAATACTCCATTGCAGAGGAACATGAGGAGGAGGTGCTCGAATGGCTGAGGGAGAATGAGTACCTCTGGAGGAAGGGACACAGGCTCTGTCGAGACACCAAGCGGAAGCAGGCGGCTTGGAGAGAAAGCGGAGAGCCTGGGCTACACTTCGGAGGTCCTCCTCGGCTGGTGGAAGCACATACACACCTGGTACGGGAAGCTGCACCTCAAGAAATCTGGCCAGGCCACGGTCAAGCTGACGGACCGGGAGACCTACATGATGGCCAAGTGCAGCTTCTTGGAGGATGAGATCCGCCACCAAGGAGCAGCTCCTCTCACAACCCTCTCTCTCAGGCAGCCTGCTGAGAGCCAGTCCTCTTCTGGCCAAGAGTCAGCTCCTGTGTCCAAGGCAGGTATCTGTGGAGCGTGCCACGACGGAGACCCCCCCGACAGCTGTACTACCCATAGCGGAGCGCATGGAGGACCCCCTGATGCAGTTGGAGCAAGAAGAAGGCACTGCCACCAGAGGCCAACCCACACCCACCCCCAGCTCCAGCTCCACAGAAAGCAGGCAGAGAGCCAGACCAGAGGGACAGAGCCACACTGTCCACTTGGAGATCAGGGACACCATCAAGAGCAGCATAGATCTCCTCTCTCAGCTGGTACACACCGACGTCCCATCTTCCAACCGCAAGCCCTTCCTCACCTACGTCAACCAGACCCTCATGAACATGTCGGAAACACAGTACCAGGGGGTGAAGGACAGGATCACCGATCTTCTTCACAACCCTCCAGACCAACTTGAACCTGCTCCCTCCCAGTCCAGGCCTGCTCCTCCACCCCAGGTGATGTCACTGCCCTGCCAAGCCTTTCCACAGGCCCTCACCTACCAAGGCTACGGCAAACAGGAGGTCCAGCAGCACAGGCAGCCCTTCCCAGTCCAGGCACAGATATATCGGATGTTACCGGTGCCACTGATGCCACCGATGCCAGCCACGTCACCGATGCCAGCCACACCACAGATGCCACCCATACCACAGATGCCACCGACGCTTCACCTCGCTCAGCTGCAGACCAGACATCCCCACTACACTGCTCCTTCCTCCACCCCACAGCCAAGCCCGGCCTCAGAACATCTGTCATCGGTTTTGGGGCTGACACCCCATGTCATGGAGGAAGGGGCTCTCAACATCACGGGACTGAGCCAGCTGTCTGAGAGCTTCCTCCACACACCGTCCCCTGTTGTCCTCTCGGGGCCAGGCACCCCAATGGCGCCTCAGACCAGCACTCCAGCAGCAGCCACATCCACAGCACCTGGACCCTTCACCCCTGAGACTGGGCACGCCTCAGAGTGACCAAGAAGAGTGCCAGAGACTGGGTGGCTACCTGTTGACTTTATTTGGACACTTGACTTGGGTCATTTTTCTTTTACAGCTTGTTATTAATAAAGATTATCTTTGCTTCACACACTTGCTTCATAAATAAAGTCTTGGTGGAAACTTTTAGAAATGGTTTATGCATGCTTGTGGGATGGGCTAAGATAGCAGTGGGATGGGCAGGGATACCTTTGGGATGGGTTAAGATAGCAGTGGGATGGGCAGGGATACCTTTGGGATGGGTTAAGATAGCAGTGGGATGGGCAGGGATACCCTTGAGATGGGTAATAGCTGTGGGATGGGCAGGGATACCTTTGGGATGGGTAATAGCTGTGGGATCGATAAACCTCCAGTGCAAGCATATTGGGACTGTATGGTCCACCCTCCCAGGTGCCACACCTTTGGCACTTCATTATCAATAACAATGTAATCATTGATCCACACATTTGAACATGAACACAACTCTTTATTAAATGCCCTGTTCATTGTAGGCCTACCCAACATACATGGCCCAATCTAATCAGTGTGATGAGACAGGCGGAAGGAAGCATCCATTAATCATCTATCATCCTGTCTTGCCACTCCACTGCTCCAGCTGGGGAGTTGCACCAGTGTCTCAGGAGGTTGTGCTGCTTCTTCCCTTCACATGAGGCTCTGTTGGGGCCTTGTACATCCTCAGTGTCTATCAGGTTTCGCCCTTGCCTCCATTCCCCAGGCTCCATGTCCTCATTGCCTTGCTGGAGGTCCACGAGCCTGTTCTGCAAGACTGGGTAGCGGGTGCGCATGAGATTCTGCAGGATGCAGCAAGCTTCCATGATCCTCCTCACCATCTGTGGGTGATGCTGCATGGTGGTGAGAAGTACCTGGAACCTGTTGGCCAGGATGCCAAAGGCGTTCCCCACCACCCGTCTTGCCCTGGACAGCCTGTAGTTGAAGATCTTCTCTTCACGGGTGAGGCATCTGGAGGTGTAGGGCTTCATGAGGTAGGTTCTGAGGGAGAAGGCGTTATCCCCCACGATGAAGTAGGGCATATCTTGGGTGTCGTTGGGTATGGGGTCTGGATCTGGAAAGCCCATGATGAGGTTGCGTTCCAGCCCCTCCTTGAGGTGACTGGCGTTGTTTTTCTGGGCATCTGAAGCTGACCTGTTGCCTGAAGCATCGATGTACATGAAGTTGTAGTCAGCATCGACTATGGCGAAGAGGATGATGCTGAAGAAGCCCTTGTAGTTGAAATAAGTGGACCTTGACTTGGCTGGAGCTTTGCAGGCCACATGCTTGCTATTTATGGCTCCAACGGTGTGGGGGAAGATCCACTTCTGATACCACTGCTCTGCAACTTTCTTCCAGCCTTCTTCAGTGGAGGGGCACTGGAGGAGCTCCTCCAGGTATTCTTTGATGATGGCCTGCACCACTTCTCTGACCACAATGCTGATGGTGTTGTGTGGCACCCTCCAGCCGTACTGCATGCTCCAGTACGTGGTCCTTGAGGCCAGATGGCGCAGAGTCAGTGCCATCTTGGGTCCAGCCTGGGCCGGAAGTTGGTGTTTGCCTTGGTCAACCTGGGTGTCAGGCGCTGCACAACTTCGTCAAACATGGCTGGCGGCATCCTCATGAAGTTCTGGAATGCACGAGTGTCTTTGTTCCTCAGCTCCACCATCAGCTTGTTGTACAGTCCATACTCTGCTCTTCTGGCGATCCATCTTTGGACCCAGATACTTCTTGGATGCCTCCTTTTCTTCCCGTAGAACGGTTGAAAGAGCCTGTAGATGGCTTCGCACTGTTGCAGAACGATGGTGGCTACCAAAAGGAGTGTGTTACGATCCATGGTGGAGATGACTGGATGCTGTGGAAGAGCAAGAGCAAGATGAAGGCTGAAGAGGTCTGCACAGCAGGGCTGCTGGACTGAAAGTGAGATTCAGGTGAGTTCCTCCCCCTTTTTATAGGAAATATCATTTTTTCGCTCGGTGGCCTTTTGCATCCTCTAGGCATCCTGCATACATCCTAAATATCCGAGATACGTCCCCTCTGCGAACGTTTTTTCTGTTTTAATGGTTTGTATGCGAGCTGCATCTGCTTTCATCCTTTCTCCATCCATGGTACTTACGCTGCACGTCCATTCCGCGTCCGGTTCGCTTCCTCCCTGTGTCCGTTTTCCGCTGGAGCGGATGCGAGGTGCGCGGATGTGCAGCGGATGCCTAGCGGATATAGCGGATGCATAATGGATGACGACGGATGTAGAACGGATGTTCCCCGTATGCGTTGCAGATGCAGAACGGACGCGTTGGATACATTTTCCGCTCAAAAGGTTTTGAGCAGCTCAAAACTTTTTGAGTGGATGGAACCTCAGTCGATGGATGCTGGACGGATAGAGAGGATGAAAAACCGAGGCAATGAGTATAGAACGGAAGCATCGCATTAACCAATGGATGGCAAGTGTTTCTCTCCGTTTTACATCCTCTTTCCATCCGTTGGTGCAGTGTGACATGGGCTTTAACTACTTCTGCTGGAGATGAACAGGGAGCACATTTCTCAGTGAAGGTAGTTCAATCTACTATGGAGATCCAGAGAAGAAAAAAAAAGGGAATTGAGAAACATGCAACAAAGTAGAACTGGAATTGATAGAATGGAATGTCTCCCACCAAGCAAAGATACAACAAAGCTAAATAAATAAATAGCCTTGCTTTTTGCCATAACAAATATAAATGATGAAATGTGGAATAGCAATTGCTGTGCTATTTTGAGATATCCGTGGAACAAACAGCAAATCTTTGCACAAATTTTTATCTCTAATGCCCACAAAATGACCCCATGCAGGCAACTATTACTGGCATCTAACACAAGTTGAATTTCAAATCCCCTTGGTATTTATTAAGCCAGCAAAACCTATTGCCTTTTGTAGGTGACTGATAACACAGAACAGAAATGCACACATCAATTGTCAGGCCCGTGAGAATGCTTCCCTTTTTGAGGGAGACAATATTTTTACTGGCAAGCTTGCTTATCCTGCTTATGCTCAGCAATAGACTCTTCAATGATCTGAATGTTGTTTGACACCAAGATAATTATTTAATTTGTGAAGAAGCAATCTCTTCATTGCCCGCTCAATCCACACATTGATGGGATTGTGCAAATGGGTTATGAATGCCTTGAAAGTGCTTCTCAGTAGCCTGTTGTTCCAGTTCTCTGCACCTGGGCCTGCCTTCTCAAGGGTTGGAGTGAAGCAACCAGACCAGAGGAAACCTGATGCATTTGGGTTGGGCAGACAATTTTGGGCCCTTTTTGTCTCACTCGTGAAAATCTCTAGTTTTTCTTTTTGTGTGGGTGTATGGCATCTGTTTTTTTCTTCTTCTAAAGAGCATGAAAATCATTTTGCACTAAGTCGGAATGCTGGTGCATTTTGATAGAATGATTGGCATTAGCTCCTCACAGTTTTTCCAACCCCAATTTGAAGTAGTTTGAGAAAGAGCCTACAATTTAACATATGCCAAGAAGATGCTCTATCACTGAGCAATGACTTCTTAGGGTAAAGTTTGGCAGGATTAAGGGGGGTTGTAGGATCTTAAAATCACTCTGGGGAAAGGAACCCATGTGACTAGGTTTACACATTATGCTGGGCAAAAAGAAGGAAATGGATTATGACATGTCTTACTTATTTCTTTAAACGATACAAAATGTGGTGTGATTAAGATGTGAACAAATGTTATGTTCAGAAATTCTCCTAATTAAACAATGAACATATAAAGGATAAAGACATTTGTTTCAATGCAGGCCTTAGAAGTTCATGAAAATAAAGAAATGACAAAAAATTAAAAGTACAAACTTCTGCTAATGATAGTGCTTCTATCTCAGAAGAAGGATACTGATTAGACAGTCTTCCGTGTGCCAAAACATTCTGAGAACTTTCAGATTTTTTTTTTAAATTACCACACTATCTGTTTAATAAATTGGGGGTCAAAGTCCAGAACATGCAATTTGTTTTGTTATGCTATACAGTTGATTATTTCTAATGTTTGTGTTAATGCTGCCTGCTTAATTCTTAAAGAGGCAGTACTGATAAAATGCTGTTTTCTTTAGAATGTAGATGTCTATAAACTGAAAATAAATTCAACTAATAAATGTATAATTATAGCCCCAGTGAACTGCATTTAATTTATTGAACATTGTAAACAAATCTAATTATGTGCAGTACATTTTATAAAGTAAATATGACTATGTCTGGGAGTGGTGTTTTAAGTATGCATATATTCCAGTTTTCCAATTCTTTTGGTTCTTTTTATTGAAGCCAAAAAAAAACCCAATAGCCATTTAGAAACAAAGGCAGTTAAAAAGCCATTACCATGTTCCATATCAATAGCAAAGCAAAGACAAGTGTCTTATAAGGAGCCATACAGAGGATGTAACTAGTTCACCACACAAAATTGATCTTCACTGCTTGCTGTCCTGATTGATCTTGCATTGGGCCAGAACAGAAATCTTATGGAACAACTCTTTAGATCTGGGCAGACTCTTATGGGTGTAACCATTCTTTCAGAATAGTTAGGCAAGGAGATATGTGAGGATTAAAGTAAAGAGTCCTTATAGGAAAAAAGGGGGTTCTAATTTTTGCCATGACAGACATTTGTCTAGTCAAAAGAATAAAAAAGTTCTGTTGGTTGCAATGAATAAGACACACTGTACAGCTTGAAAGATACACTGCCGAGACTTTGAGGAGGTCATTGATTCAAATTCTCATGTGTTCCTGCAAATTTATTTTAAAATAATAAATTGTCTGGGATTAAATCTTTTCCGATATAAAAATCCACAACAGTACTATCCACAGAAAATTATTATAGAGAATGGTTTTAACACAGCCTTGTCTATCTATGAATTCTGAAAAATTCAACTCAATGTTCAAATTGATCCTATCCAGATTTTGTTTGGTAGCTTAATGGGAGAGATGTTATAATTTTTCCTGAATGAGTGACTTGAATCTAGGAGGAGTGAGGTTTGAGAAGCATTCAGAGACCAATGAGTTACCAATTGTCTTTGGAAGAATTCTTTTTTTTTTTTATAAAGAATTTTATTAATTTTTAACAAACAAACATGTACAAACAAACACAAAACATAAAAAACATAAAATATCTTTTTGGACGGCAGTTTGATCCCGAGTTACATCTTTTTGTACAGAGATAAATTCAAGTTCATGCTTACTTTTAAATAACATTCCATTTCTTATTTATTATTTTGCATTTTCTATATAGCTTCTCCTCTCTTTTCACTCTCTTAATTCTATTATATTTATTTCATCTCAATTTAAATCATTATACTTATATCCTTTGTCTGTTCTATTTCAGCTAGCTATTTATCTTTTCTCATTAACACAAAGTTTCTTCTGTAATGACTGATTGGAGTAAAATACCTTGTCATACTTATCCCTCCCCTAGTTTTAAAGCTTAACATGACACATAATTTTCATTCGGATTCTGCGTAGTACATTCTAAAGATAAACTCAATATTTTGAAACTATATTTAAAAAATATAATATAATTAAAACAACAATCCAGAGCAATTAAATTTATATCATTCAAATTAATATTCATTTAAGTCTTAAACATTTTACACAATCCTTTCTAAATAAGTATCATGCTTCTATGGGAACACTTATAGATTTTACTTAGTTACTTCCCCCTATTTCACTTATATTTTAAAATATTAAACAATAACAATGTTCCCATTTTTCTTTAATTCAATTCTCTCATATTTGATTTCATTTATTTTTATTTAAAAAGAAAAAAATTTCGCTAAGTTACATTAAATATTTTGTCCCATTTTATAATCATATATTATTCCAATTTTCTAACATTATTTCAAATACAAATACAACAACACAATCTTATGTATCTTTGCAGAATCTCTTTTTCAGTTATATGTTTACCCATTATCTCTAAATAAA
>BLBF01000032.1:16856596-16984753 GCA_015471245.1 Laticauda colubrina
AGTTGGCTGGAGAATTCTGGGAGCTGAAGTCCACAAGTCTTAAAGTTGCCAAGTTTGATGACCCCTGTACTAGGCAAACCACTGAAGTGATAAATAGCCTAAAGAAGCCAATTCGCAGTGGGTGGGAATTTTGACCATGATTTCAATGTGCTGCACTTCGGGAATTTGTACTGAGGGACTTTGTTATGGCTGTAAATAAGTATTTAATATTAATTCATTTCCTTCACTTCCTTATCAAGATGGAAATTGTATTTAATGTTTTTACAGGTACTCATTTAGAAGGCAGTGTTTTTCTGTGCAGAAGGACATTTTGTAATAGCTCACTTGCTTGAGGATACATCTCTTTTCCCTGATAAATTGTTGTTTTTGCAAAGTCTGTAAAAAAGACTGCAAAAAATTAATGTCAATTTGGCATTGTAATTATTGATTTCAGATAGGTTCTTTTTAATTGGCATCTCCTTAAGAATTCTGATTTTCTATAAAGTGAAATGTCACATTTTCCAGACGCCTGGCATAAAAACCATCAACAATCTGTTTTAGTTCACTTCTGTTTCCAGTGGGACCTAGATTTCATATCCTTTAAACTTTTATAAATTTTAATTGTTTGTCTGAGTAACATAATAGGCTTTTAAAATGAATCAACGCTTCAGACTTGGCTCAATAAAGAGTTCATGATTAGTGCAATTCCTATATATGTGCCAATCTGCCTACACTTTTAATTTTATTTTAAATGATCTTGTTAATTTAAGCTCTGGTTGAATAAGCAATAACCAATGCCAACTGGAGCAGATGTATATAAAGAAAAGCCCCTCAAAATATAATAATTAAAAGAGCAGCCCCTATTTTTATTCTTTTCGAGCATCCAGATGTTCTGTGCTTCATTGGTCAAAGTTGACATTTGTGCCATTGTATATAATTTTTTGCCTTTCCTGTCGTATTCACAGGCAAACTGAAAGGGCAAAAATATGGAGCTTTGCTTTCTCTGCCTTGGAGATAAAACTTATATCAATCTTTGGAGGAGGTAAAGTAGGAAAGGCAGCACCAGTTTAAGTGAAAAGTTTTCCATTAAAAAAGATTCCAAAGAAAAGGAATATGAAATAAATCAAATAATATGGCCTGTGAATTGGCAGCAGCATCCTTGGGAGCTTACTTTCCTCCCTCTTTTGTTGACCTTCTGGTTTTGAGAATTTAATTGGTTCCTGGGTTATGATTAGGTGCTGTTAATAACATTGTTGTAATTATCTTCATTGGTGCAACAAAATGTAATGCCTTGAAACTACCGTGACCATATTTTTCTGGCAAAAATAAAAGTCAAAACTGGAAAAGGGCAATTTTGAAAGAGATTCATAAGAATAAAACATGTTAATTGTTTATGTTTATAGCTTTGCTTTTCATAAGAAAATTCAAGAGCAAAGCCAAGAAAAACATTACAAGCACATATATTGTAATGAAAATACCTAAAATCAAGCAGCATATGTAAATGCATTTTAAAAAGACAATTCAACTTCTATATTTTTCATGTGAGTTTGAAAGACTGTGCATTGTGGTACCATTTATAACGGTAAAAGGTCAAATGGCCAAAATAAAGGATAAAAATGAGTTTTTGAAAGATAAATAATTCAAAAGGACAGCTTTCTGAAATAAAGGACTCTCCTTCATAATGAAGGATGTATACTCACTGTACTCCAAACACGTTCTGTACTTTTCTTTATTGCCTAGTGGTTTTTTCCCCATTTTGCTTTAAATGCAAATTATACCATGCATGTTTGGCAGAGCATACATGAGTTTTGTTCTCTGGATGAAGCAAGGTAACTCTCATAGGACTGGTGTTCCTACATTCCTTCCATTTAGGGTTTCATGCAAATATGGCAAGGCTGAAGGATTTGTGGTTAAGCATAGAAATTAAGGATCTAGTGTCTCTCTTTTTCACCCTGGACAAAATGAGCACACAAGACAGTGAAATGCACTCAGACAGAATGAGCTCTTTCATGCGGGAAGTGATGATTTACTGATTCACTGCCTGAATACCAAATGCAAGTGTGTGATAGGAAGGCTTTGTTCCAGTGGGAATAGTAGCGAAACTGATCTTGGAAGGAAGCAATAATTCAGGCCTTTGGAGACAGAATCTTATTTCATTCACACCATTGTAACTCTACTGACATTTACTGGCTTCTACAATTTCAGATGAGACCAAAAGGTGAGAAGGGCAGACAGGAGAAACACTGAAAATATGGATCTGCTTATTTTCATTTTTCCAATATTGCTATTACTTCAGCAATATAGGGAAAAACCCAGAAGAGAGAAGCTTGATTGGCTATTCAGGTGAATGATATTGAGGGTAGAAGAAGAAGATTGTCTGCGCAGTTCAAAGAATTCAGAAAAAAATATGAAAGAAAATTGAGAATGTTTTACATGGGAAGTGATGTCTCGTGCTTTTTAAAGAGAAGAATTGATTTCCTGCTGCGGTCAGACAAGGCCAAACACAAGGCATGCGTTATTTATGATAGTGAGTTAGTGGTATTGGACATGTTTAGCATCTTTTACTCCAAGGTGGTATTCCCCAACCTTGTGCCCTCTGGAAAAACTGTAATTTCAAGTCTTGGTTATAATCAAACATGTGAGGCTAACATATTTTTCTTAGGACTTAATGCATAATTACACTATAGAGCACTACACACCAGAACAACTAGACACAAAGACAATTTTTTCCTGAATGCCATCACTCTGCTAAACAAATATTTCCCTCAACACTGTCCAACTATTTATAAAGTCTGCACTACTATTACTGTTAATCTTCTCATCACTCCTTATCACCCATCCCCTCCCACTTGTGACTGTATGATTGTAACTTTGTCGCTTGTATCCTTATGATTTATATTGACTGTTTCCTGGTATGATTTGATTGCTTATTGTACCCTATGACTATCATTAAGTGTTGTACCTGATGATTCTTGACTCTTGACAAATGTATCTTTTCTTTTAGGTACACTGAGAGCATTTGCGCCAAGACAAATTCTTTGTGTGTCCAATCACACTTGGCCAATAAAGAATTCTCTATTCTGTCTATTCTAATGATATTGCTTCCTGGTATTGATCTAGTTTATGTAACAATGAACAATATTTGTTGTTTTGGGGCATTTTACTGTGATATTGGCCTGTCTTGGGGAGAGCAGATTTGGGTTAAGTGAAATAGTTATTTGTCAGGGTTTTAGGTTTTGGTTCCGTGCAGTCCAGATTTAGTTTTCAGATCTTCTGGTTTTCCGCCAATAATGCTACCTGAAGTTGTACCCAAGATTTGTCTCTTGGTCTGATGTACACTGAGAGAGGTCAATTTATTGAAAACTTACAGGCCGCTTGTTAGAAAATGGAACTCTGATTTTTGTTACTCTAGCATGAACAAATAGGAAAATGTTAGAATAAAATCTCCTGTGCATCACATGACTAGTGACACAGCATTATTCAAAAGTTTATTCAGAAACAAATGCCACTGATTTTCAAGGAGCATTAATCTTATGAATTTGCTTATCGTTAAACAACAACATGTCCTATCATTGCAGAAGGCCACATTTATGTTCTTTCTAAGTTGATGTGATCTAGTCCTTTGGTAATGTTTTCTACCTTTCAATTGAGAGATCGATGTGGTGTAAAAATGTAAAATTTTCAGGGCAATTAATTTGATGCATGACCCAAGGGCTGAGTTCATTTAATCTCTCCATTGACTTTGGTAGACATAAGGTCACTGAAGGTCATAACACAGTTCAGTTGTTTATTAACAGCATTTTAAAGCTTAAGTGTTTCATCTTTCTGTTTCATGCTCCTGTTGTTTAGGTTAAATTGACTAATCATAACAACAAATTGAATAAGGTTAACTGGATAAAGTCACCTCCATCATATTAAGTACTAAACTAACTGTCTAGGGAGGTGAGTTAATGATCTTTACCAAAATCTTTTAATAGTTATCTGGTCACAAAGGTATGATCCATTTTGATCTTTCATGCAACATAAATCAGTTTAATGGTTAAGTCCACGCAGTTAAGCTTTTGAATCTAAATGAGGGCTCTTCAAATGAAGGAAATCCAGGGGAAACAATACAGAGGTACAATGCAATTAAATGTGGGGAGAGCTATAATTAGGTAATTGTGCAGCAGCCTCAGACTCAGCATGGGGATTAATAGCAAAGAAGCATCATGAGCCTTCATTCGTCCCCAACATTGCATAAAGTAGGGAAGAAGCCAGTGACCACTGCTTGGGGCAAGCCCTACAGAGAAAATTAAGGCAATTTTACTTCTAATTATTAGCAAAGGTTTTAGAATGTAGGATATTGTGAGTAGACACAGCTTTTGAATAGATGAACTGAAGCTTGATGTTATTTGTAGCTGCAAGTGGCTTGAAGAGTTAGCAGGCTGAACAGCAAAAGTCAGGTGTTCCAACAACCGAACACAGATGCTGCTAAACTGCAGTTCCCAGCATCCTTCACTTTAGCTATACTATTCGTCCTGTTGCAAAATATAGTTCAGAAACATCTAGCAAAACCCCAGATAGTCTATTAAGAAATATATGCATAAGAGCCAAGTCTAGCAATGAGTCAGGCATGACCCAGACTGAATAGTCACCAAAGACTGATCTGGAAGTTTAGCCAATGGATTGTCTTGCTAAATGAAGTCACTCTGCAGTTCAGAAATCATTGTAACCTAGTGAACAATTTAGTGGATGAACACAAAGAGAAGCAAAGCATAAAATTGAAAATTTCATTTCCAACTCCAGCTGCCCTGCTAGTCACTGAATGGCCTTCAGTTGTAGGATTTGCTTTCCTAGGAAAATATACAACATTGTCCAAAGAGAAAATTCCTTGACATCAAACTGCAAGATGCCAACTTTAAGAACAAAAGTTGTCTCCTTGCTCTTCCATAACTTAAGTCCTGAAAGTAAAAGAAAAAATTTGGTCAAAATGTGGGAAGAGTTTCTGTTAAATTGGCCACAAATAAGCCTTGTATTCCTCTCCTGACACTTTTTTTCAATGTTCATTTGTATCCTGCTTTTATTATTTCTTGACAAATAATTCAAGATGGTGAATGTAACCAACACACCTTCTTACTCCTATTTTCCCCCATAGCAACAATCCTGTGAGTTGAATTGGGCTGAGAGAGAGTGACTGGCCCAAAGTTACAGAACTGGCTTCAATAGGAGGTTGAACTCACAGTCTTTTGCTTTGTCACCTGGTGCCTTAACCATTAGACTAAACTGACTCTACTTTAATCTCAGACTTTTCTTATAAGTTGCCAAAAAGATTTGCAGTTCTCTGCTTTTGACTGGAACTCAGATCATTCAGTACCGAAGCAATACCTTGAGGAGAGGAGATAAATTTCCTCATCCTATCTTTTTGTTTTTGATAGCAGTAGGACATATGAGTCATGTCTTCAATATTGCAAAAACAATTTGCAGAAGATCCAGCATTCTTGAAATGCTGAAAACAAGAGGGAAATGCCTTGTTTCTATTCTGAATTGCTGAGGGGCATGCATTACAAAATCCCATTCCACATCCTTGCTTTACGTTGTATTGATTTCTGTAGATATACAAGACAACGCACAAACAATAACCCCATCCTCTTGAGTCACAATGTAAGCTTCTGCAATGCTGTTGGTGTCCAAAGTTACAGGCAAACTTTTATTTGCTCTCATTTCCCCTGACATTTGCATTTTCTGGCTCAAAACATGGAAATGACACAACCCATCAATGTTTGTGTTCCATCCAGAAAGAAGCGCATGAGACTGGGTTCCAACAACAACTCTTTATTTCAAACCGCTAGGTAAAGAAACGGAACATAGCCCAAGCTGCAGCAGTCCTTTATATAGCGGCTAGCCTGCCGGCTTTTGGCCAATGACAGTTATTTAATTCTTCCCGCCATTTGGCGGCTTCCCGGATTGGTTCCTAGCGAACCAATCCGTAAGTGGCCTTTCGGCCAATAAGAATGAAGTACTTGGTACCTATCAAGTTCCATACAGAACACCCTTCCCCCTTTAGTTCAGTCCAATGTGGGTGATGTAGTCACGTAGGTAGGTGGGGCTTTTCCCAGTTCTAGTTGACCTGCACAGCTCATTCTTGTTTTGGTCTTCAAGCGGTTTGGACAGGATCTCTGCTTCTCTTGACCTTCTCCATGGAACCTCCTGGAAGGTTAAGTCAGCCATGCCGCTCCCGCCTGAGTCTCTTGGGCTGGTTGAGATGGCTCCGCCGCTCCCTCCTGGTTTGGCTGGGTTGGTTGAGCTGGCCTGGCTGCCACCTTCCAGGAAGGCCTCACTTCATTCTCCTGCTCCTGGACTTCTTTCTTGGAGTTCATCTAACCATGAGTGCTCTTTTTGTTTGGTTAGATTGTCGTTTTGCAGAGTTTGTTGTCTTGTTATGGGAGGTTCGTCTCTCCCTTTTTTATTTCTTTGTACTTCCTCCCCCCCTTGGTTGTTTTTTCCTCGGAATTTATTATTTTTGGTTCTGCAGCAGTTTTTCTTTCAAGGTTGCGGGAGCGAAGCTGGTCTATGTGCCGCTTCCATTCCCTCCCATCGTCTAGCGTTAGTCGGTAGGACCGGGGGCCTGTGACTTGTGTGATGGTGGCTGGCAGCCATAGAGGGTCCCCGGTAAGGTTCTTGGCATAGACTAGGTCACCGATTTCGAAGGTACGGTATTTGCTGTAAATTGTCGGTGGGCTTGTCCCATGTGTAGGTGGGGTGTAACCTGTCCAGGTAGGACCATAGTTTCCTACCCATTAACAGTTCAGCCGGGCTTTTATTTGCTACTAGGGCTAAAATGTTGGAAGGTTAGGAGTCGGTTGAGTTTGTCCTGCACGTCCCCCTTGTCCATTCTCTCTAGGCCCTCCTTAGTATACCTAACCATGCGTTCGGCCTTGCTATTTGCAGCCGGATCAGCCGGTGCAGTTAAGGCGTGACAGATACCCTGGGCAGCCAGGTATTGTTCGAACTGCAAGGCGGTAAACTGAGGCCCGTTGTCCAGTACATCTGGTAGCCCATCGTCGCAAACAGTCGGTTGAGTTGTTTCATGACAGCCTCGGTGGTTGTGGAAGCCATGAGGATGACTTCCAACCAGTTCGAATATGCATCGACCACAACCAAAAAGATGTTCCCCTTTGTTAGCCCAGCGAAGTCAATGTGCACCTAGACCATGGACCCCGGGGAGTTTCCCAGTCCCATATTGGTGCCTGCGGGGGAGGTAGGCCTCACTTTCTGACAGGCGTGGCATGTTGCAACCCAGCGTTCAATGTCTTTGTCCAGCCCTGGCCACCAGACGTAACTCCTGGCCAGGGCTTTCATCTTAACTATGCCCGGGTGAGCCTCATGCAACATGCCTAGGACAGTTTCTTGTAGGCTGCTTGGGATTACCACCCTGTCACCCCATAAGATGCACCCCTTTTCGATAGACAGCTCGGTCTGTCTGGTACGGAAAGGTTTAAAAGTCTCAGTTTTTTTATTTTCCTCCGGCCAGCCTTTACCTACCCAGTTCAGTGTTCACGCTGTCAAAGGGTCTTTGGCTGTGGCTCTCGCGACATTGGCTGCAGTCAGCGGGCAGGTCTCAAGTTGAAATGTGGAGGTAGTTGGAGCAGGGTCGTCTTCTGTGATGGGCAATGGGGAATGGCTCAGGGCATCGGCATGCGAGATGGTTTTGCCAGGTCTGTGGAGTAGCGTGTAGGAGTAGGCAGCGAGGAATTCAGACCACCTTGTCATTCTAGGAGACAGAATGTTCGGGGTTGGCTTGTTTCCCACTAGGATTCCAAGGAGAGGCTTGTGGTCAGTTACGATAGAAAAGGGTCTGCCGTAAAGGAACTCATGGAATCGTTTGACCCCGGCGATGATTGCCAGGGCTTCGCGATCAATTTGGCTGTAATTGTGTTCTGCCTTGGAGAGTGTCTTTGAGTAAAAGGCGAACGGTGCCTCTCTGCAGTCTAGAAGCTGGTGACTCAGGATGGCGCCGACCCCAAGTGAAAGGGGTGGTGAAGCATCACAGGTGTTGCTAAACTGGATAAGAATGGTGTCTGATGTTAATAGGTCCTTAATATCTTGGAAGGCTCTCTGTTCCCGGTGGCCCCATGTCCAAGCGGTTTTTTTTATCTAGCAGTCAATGTAGGGGTTCTGCTATTGTTGCCTTATGGGGTAGGAACACATTGTAAAAATTTATGAGGCCTAGGAACGCCTGGAGATTGGTTTTGTTTTTTAGTCTGGGAGTGTCTTTGATAGCCTTCACCTTCTTTTCGGTTGGGTGAATACCTTGCTCATCGATTAAATAGCCCAAGAATTCGATTTGGTTCGTGGCCAGTTCACATTTCTCTTTCTTGACTTTTAGGCCTGATTTTCTAAAGCGAGTTAAGACTTCTCTTAACCTGATTTCTAGCTGACTGGCGTTTTTTGCTGATACCAGTACAGTATTTTGCTGATACCAGTACCAGTTGAAGTATGGGACTACACCTTTGATTCCGTTTAGTAGGCGTTCCATGAGGCTTTGGAAAATGCCTGGGGCAACACTAACACCGAATTGGAGGCGGTTACATTTGAATGCCCCTCTATGTGTTACTATCATCTGTGCCTCTGCTGTTATTGGATCAACAGGTAGCTGCTGATAAGATTGTGCTAGGTTGAGTTTTCAAATATTTTTCCTCCCCCTAGCGAGTGCAATAAATGTTGCACTACTGGCACTGGGTATGCGCTTTGTTGGAGAGCGTGGTTCAGAGTTGCCTTATAGTCCCCACAGATGCGCACTGACCCATCTGGCTTCACCGGTGTGACAATAGGGATTTCTCACTTGGTGTGGTTGATTGGTTCTAAAACCCCATGCGCTATCAACTTATTCAGCTGTTCGTCAATTTTTGGTTTTAGCACAAATAGAACGCGTCTGGCCTTTAATCGAATGGGGGCTATTTTCGAGTCTAGGCTAAATGAAATTGGGGTCCCCTGGTACTTGTCTAGAGTCCTGTCGAATACATCTTGGAATTTGTGGAGTAGGTTCTCCTCCCAGTTGGTAGTAGCGATGCGGTTGATCCCGGTCATCCCGATTCTCAGAGGCACGAACCATTCGATTCCTAGCAAACTGGGGCAGTCACGGTCCACGATAGTCAGAGGCAAGACTTCGGCGTGTTGTTTAAATTCAATTAAAAAATGTCCAAGGCCAACTACTGGGATTCGATTTCCCTGATAGTCTTTTAGCACAAGTTTTTGTTTCTTTAGTTCTTTCTGCTTGATGTTTGGAATTAGGCACCGGATGGTATTCCAGGATACCATCGATAGGAATGACCCTGAATCGACTTCCATCTTGCAGGGTCTCCCCTCGATGCTCACCTCTATCCGAACCTTCCTTCTGCTTTCCGCTTTCTGCCCTGGCATAATCGATGGTGACTTTCTGATGCGTTTCTTCTCTGTCACCAGTTCTTTTATTGTGGTTCCATCGGTTGCCGGCTTGTCTGTCATTGTGTCTGGGGGGGGGGGGGTGCTGCCGCGTCTTTTTGAACTATAGCTCTTTTTGTTGCTGTAGACCCTTTTGATGTGCCCCCCTTTATTACAAGTCTGGGATATTGCGTTGAGGAACCTGCATTCAGACCGCGGGTGATTGCCTCCACAGCCCGCACATTGAAATTCCTGCTGATTCTTCCTCTTTTTGCGCCATTTTCTATCTGAATAGAGTCTATGGACATCTTCATTGTCATCTTTGATGTCACTCTGGGTTTTGACGTCCTCGTGGTGAGTTATCGCTGTGGGCTGTTTCTTTCCTCCCTCTGCCTTCTTCTCCCTGGTTTGGATCGGCAGGTCTGGAACTGCGTTCATTTGCCGCATGGTGGCTGCTGACTTTTTCGCTGCTTCGGTGGCGGTTGCCTCAGCAGTGGCCTCGGCCATGGTTATGTTCAGCCTTTTGAGTAGTTTGCTCTGAAGGGTAGAGACTTTCAGGCCGAGGACTATGTGGTCTCTCATAGCCTCGTCCATGTTTTGAAACTCACATGCTCCTCCAATGTGTCTCAAGGCTGCCACAAAGTCTGCTATGGTTTCATCCTCCTTCTGGTCCCTTTTGTAAAATTCATGCCTTTTGATTAGATTGGAGACCACCAGTCCGTAGTGTGTTCGAAGCATTTGGTTCAGGTCGGACCAGGTAATCTGCTTGACATCTCTGGGTTTCGCCAGCGCCTTCACCATTTTGAATACAGCCAGTCCACAGTGTGTAAGGAAGACAGCCCTCTTCCTTTGATCTGAGATTTCTTCCATCTCATTGCTTTCTAAGAATATAAGAAAGCGATTGATATACGATTCCCAATCCTCTACATCTGGATTAAAGGGTGTGGGTGGTGCGTTGTTACCAGCCAACTCTTTTTCGCTCAGTTCAGATTGCTGCATGCTTCGGTCTCTGCTTCTACGACGATCCCAACCTCATCGCCAGTGTTCTGTCTGGAAAGAAGCACGTGAGACCGGGTTCCAACAACAACTCTTTATTTCAAACCGCTAGGTAAAGAAATGGAACATAGCCCAAGCTGCGGCAGCCTTTTATATAGCGGTTAGCCTGCCGGCTTTTGGCCAATGACAGTTATTTAATTCTTCCCGCCATTTGGCAGCTTCCTGGATTGGTTCCTAGTGAACCAATCCGTAAGTGGCCTTTTTGGCCAATCAGAATGAAATACTTGGAACCTACCAAGTTCCATACAGAACAGCTTGCAAAATGAATTCTAGTTGAGTAAGGAAGATTGGATGTTGGATAGTTGGAGATGGTGCAGAAAAGAAGGAGGGTTGTTTTGTAGTTCTGTTGTTCTGTGTTAAATTTTTTTTTTGTAGGGACTCATTTCTTAAAGAATCAGAGGAATAATTATCTGATACAATTAAAATAGAGTGATGAAAATGCTAACCTACAGTTTGAAGTATAAGAATGGGTTATGCTTCCCTGGATTTGAATCTCTGATTTGTCTAAAAATTGGAAAACAAGGAGTAGTTATTTACTCCATATTGCACATACTGTGGTAAGAGTGCTGCTGTATAGTGAATAATGTTGTGAAATATAAATATATAACTTTATTTATGTTTTTAGAATGGGTAAAATATTGTCAGCCTTCTCAGATAAACCAGACAGGAAATGTTATTACATGAGCTAATTCTTTGTTATTGTAAGGCTATATTAACAGAATCTTGCAAGTCTTGAAAGTACGAATTTGCCACCATCACTTTTAACTGCCTGAACAATTAGGACGGGCCATTCCCAAGTTTCTTCCTATGATAAAAGTCACTAGGGGATCCTCCCTCTGTTTTCTGATTGTTTCCAAGGCAGCATCAGTTCCCCTCTTAACCCCAAGGTGATCCGCACATTCTATGACAAATCTGAGCACTTCGTTTTATCGTAAGTCTTTCTTTCCTTTTCCTTTTCTTTGTACAGGTTCAGAATGCAAAAAATAAAGGAAGGAGCTAGCCAGCTAGCTAGCTAGCTAGCTAGGCAGGCAGGCAGGCAGCTTTCACTTGATCATGCTTGCAATCTTTTATTGTTATCTTTTATTGATTTTATTGTATTTTTTATGATGATGATGATAATAAGGTTATTTTGGCAACATTGCCTGAATTTATGTGGATCAACAAGTTGCTGGATTAGTGGGACTCTCATAAAAGACACAATTTTAACAAAAGCTGAAATCTATATATTTAACGGACTTAACATATGTCATGCTGAAGGGAAGAGCACCAAAGAGTTTCATCTACATCAGGTTACCTGACTGCATGTAAGAAGAACAGAACTGGGGGGAAAATATGCTGAATGAATTTAAATTAATACTTCTCTTATTAGATGTATTTAATAGCGATTTCCGATAATACTGATGCATATGGTATAAAAATCTGTAGAGATTCACATTCAGGTCATGGTTGTCCCAAAGGTTCTTTTTCAGGAGGCAACTGGACATTCTTGTTCTTTCTTTTGAAGATGTTTCGCTTCTCTTCCAAGAAGCTTCTTCAGCTCTAACATTCCCCATTATCCTGTCAGATCTGAAGAAGGGTCTTGGATGAGAAGCAAAATGTCTTCAAAAGGAAAAAAACCAAGAATATCCAGTTGCCTTCTGAAAAATCACCTTTGGGATATGCATATGGTATATTGATTGTTGACTAGATGTCTTCTCATTTATTTTTAGGCTCTTTATTGTAAAGAAAAGGAGTGTAATACAGTAGTTAAAGCATCAAAGTAGAAACAGGAGATTCTGAATTCTACTCTTGCCCTTAGACATTAATCCAACTGGGTGACCTTGGGCCAGTCGCTGCCTCAGCTCTGGGAAGGAGGCAATGGCAAACTACTTCTGGAAAACCTTTATAAAATAAACTACAGAGATTAGTTTAGACTGCTGTCAGGAGTCAACAATGAACTCAAAGGTGTGTGTGCACATGTGCACCCTCACTTACAATTTATTTTCAAAAGTGCTAGGAATCACAAAGTGCAAGCACTTTTTTTATTCAACATAAATCATATTAGACACAAACTTAACAAATAATATTAGATATAATAAAAAACTATAATAAATTATTATATAGTTTCTTTAATACTGCAGCCTGGAATAGGAAATTAATCAAAGATTTGATAAAAAATATCCATGTTTCAGATTAATGAATGCCATATATCCCAATTTACTGTCTTTATTGGATGAAGTCCTGGTGAATGTTTTGCCTCTGAAAGCCTAGGCTAGCTACTTTTCATTTTTGAGATCTCATAACAAGCTCCATTAATAATTAGCTTGAAACACTATTTATTTCCTGAGAGCAGCCCACGGTCCACTGAGCAGCCTTTTAATTTCTTGAAGACTTTCCCTATTGGATCCCCTTCTTATGACAGCCTGAATACTTCACTAACCTGTTGGACTTTAAAGGAGGCTTCGCCTGGACTTGCTGGGACCTATTAATTTCCCTGTCTTAGGACACACACACACAGAGTCTGTCTTTTTATATCATGTGCTGAGAAAAGCTTCTTGCCAGAGGGCCTTCTAGCAATTGGTTGGTGGGAGTCTGCTATATATTGAGTAGGAAAATATTTTTCTGAGTGTAAAATATTCCTTTTTCATTAGCCCTCAAAAATATTCCTGTTTCAGCAAAGAAGCATAATAACGTGCAGTAATTTTCAAATTCTCTGTTAGGAGAAGGCAGGGGTGAGGTGGTTAAATGTCATTGCTTTGAATATGTTCTCTGATTGAAATATGAATTAATTCTATCAATTCCACACCGTGTAGGCTTGCAGATTAATGGAGAATTTTAGGCTCCAAAATAAACCAAAAAATTGGGTTTGCAAGTATGCATGCATGTACATATGTATTGTTTATTTGACTTGTTTGCTGCCCGTCTTGCCTACAGGTCATTATATACAGTAATACTTTTTTAATAGTATGCATACATATTTGTGGATAAGCCCATAGATAAACAGATTGAATTTTTTAGCCAAAATACCCTGAAAACTGTGCCATGCATGGATAAACCAATTGTGAAAACTAAAATATAGAAATATTTCAAAAGTTGGCTTATCTGCAGGTGGCACAGTTTTCAGGGTATTTTAGTTAAAAATTCCAGAGTTGGCCCATTTCCCTGTATATATAATTGTTTCAGAAATTAGCTAATGACAGGATGGTTTTAGCTTAGGTGTTTGATGGAATTGTATTTGTAGAAAAGAGCAAGTTCACATTCTGAAGACCATCCTCTAGTTCAAGGGTATCAAACTCGATTTCATTGAGGGCTGCATCAGGGTTATGTTTGATCTTGAGGGGGGGCAGCTTGATGTCACTCGTGTCAGGTGGGGCACTTGTGGCCAAGTGCTAAGGCAAGACTTCCCTCAGACCCACCCTCCCTCTCATTATAACCTCCTTCTTTTCTTTTTCCTTCCCTTTTCATTCTTTCTTCTTCCTTCCCCCTCTTTCCTTATTTTTCCTTCCTTGCTCTCTTCCCATCTCCCCTTCTTTTTTTTAATCTTTTCTTTTTCCCTTTCTCCTTTCCTGTCCCTTGGTTGCTCAAATGCAAAAGGGGAAACATTTCTCTTTTTGTTTTGTTTTGCTTTTTATTTGTTTTGATGTTTTGTTTTGCGAGTTCTGTTTTCACTGGCAGAGGCATAGCGGGCCAGACCTTTGTTGTTTCCAGGGCAGCCCATGGGACAAATCTAAGCACCCTGCAGGTGGGATCTGGCAACTGAGCCTTGAGTTTGATACCCCTGCTCTCTTTAGAAAAGCCAAGAAGGCCTTTGTTCAACTTCAGCAAATGATTTTCCTGGAATGGTGGGGTGGGGGCACATTGGAGATATTTAATGATATCACTGTTACCTCTTGACTGGACTATCACAGCTCACTCTATGCGTGGCTGCCCTTGCAAGCTGTTTGGAAACATCACAACTTTACTGTGGGAGCTGCCCTGGTGACTAGCCTATAATTCAAGGTTCAGGTTATTTGCCTGTGAAGCCCTGTACGGCTTGAGATCCAGGTAGCTTCAAGGCTGCTTATTGTAAATAGATCCTACTTATAAATATACATAAGCAGGGTATGTGTGCATGCTGGGTATACCCATTACTGGGAACTCCAAAGGAGGCTTGGAAACTTAACACTTTGTGTGTGGGGGGGTTCCCTTCCTCTAAAGTAGTCTCCTTTCCCTGTCCCCAAAAATTAGATCTGAGCTTCCATGATAAGGTTGAGAAAACTTGAACATGGCTGTTTCAAAGAGCCTTGGGGGCATGATGGAATGTAGAATTTCCACTTGAACTTTGTATTCTGTTTTGAGTTGATTGACTTTGACACACAAGACAATAATACCCAGTATACCTCTGGAATAACTTTGTCGATCCTGAAGAATGTGCAGAACGTGAGATGTGCAAAGATCAATTTGTGCTAGCAGACAGCCAATCACTGATTATTAAAATAGTATTGTGGACCATTGGCTGCCAAAAATATATATATTCTCAACTCGTCAGGCGTGTTGTATTAGTTCTTTTGCTACTATTCTTCATTTCAACTTCCTTGTAATATCTACTTCATTTTTTTCCAACACTCTCCCCTGAGGAGTTGTTGCACAATATATGAAAAATTTATTATTTTTCTGCTTTCCATGAGCCTTTGTCAGAGGAATATTCCTCCATCCCCATCTCCCACTAACTCTTTCAGCTGTCGGGCATAATACACTTTGCATTTCATTTATATGCTGTGCCTTTAAAGTCATGTCTCTGACTGCCAAGGTTTTGTCATCTTTTTGCTCATTTGTCTTTTTTCAGACTTGGTTCCACTGTCAGCTTAAAAAAAGTTTAGGGGTGGGGGCAGCGTAAATCAGAATGTATTTCTCCCCCCTTGCAATCCATTAGAAAATATTAATGAAACGTAATTGTAGAATTACATAGGCCAAAGAGTTTAGAATATCGGGAAGCATAATTTCAGGTAGGTAGATTTGACTGTTTCACCTTTTAAATGCAAGAGAGATTTCTTCCCACCTGCACATCTGAATTGACTATGTTAGAGAGAAGGAACTCAGTGACATTTCTTTTCACCTTTGAGGGGTTTGATAAGCATTAATACCTTTGTAACACGACTGGGGAATGAGTAGGCTTCTTTCCTTCACAACTGAGAACTCTGAAATCAGAAATAACTGACAAACTCATTAAAAGTGAATCAGTTTCGAAACTTACCTGACTTCTGGTTTTTCTAGCAGGCAGTAAGGTAATATTCTGTAGTAATACTTCATTTGTGTCCAGAAACTGATTCTCTAGATAAAATGCATACAATCTGCCTTTGTAGTTTTTGCATCTGTTGTAGTCAAAGAAGGATTTTTAGAACATTTTGGAAACTGCTATCTGAATACTCATCCAGCTACAACCAATTTATTCATTTATACCTTACCTAATTTCTGTGTTCCAAACGTAGCACACTCTAGGCACTTTGCTTGGCTTTTGCCAGATCACATGTCCCCCCTCATTTTTAAAAACTCATCCTCTTGTCTCCACTTTCCTCCAATACAGGAAATGGAATCATATGGGAAGGAAGGAGCACAACCACTACAGAAGACTGTCCCCCAACTACTAACCCTCACAATGATCCCCTAGATCACCATGGTCAATGGTACGGAAGGCTATTGAAAGATCTATCAGGATCAGTAAAGTCATGCTTCTTCCAGAATCTGCTATAACCACCAGGAAGAGTAACCAGTACTGTTTCTGTTTCATGCCTCAGCCTGAACCCTGATGGAAGGGATCAGATAACATATTTTTTCAGTATTCTCTGCAACTGTAGTACCACTCCCTTCTCAATGACTTCCTGTTAAAAAGGGAAAATGGTACAAGACAATAAATTATCTACTATGCTAGGAACCAATATCCCTTAAAAAGTCCTCATTTCCATGGCGCTAGTACCTCCCACTCACAAAGTGGGATATTAATGACTTGAATCCAGCACTCTCTCCTCCCTCTCATATTAGCCAGGTGGGGAAAGGATAAAACTCATAAGTAGTTTTACTCATTTCACAAATAATTTGGTCTACTTCTTTAGGATGAATAGGCTCATTCTTTTTCCTCAGAGGAAAACCTTGAATATCTCTTGACAGCTTTTCCAACTCTGTCTAGTAACTTCTAGCTCCAGATGAGTACAAGTAGTTATATCCACAAAGTACTTAGGCAGCCTATCATAGTGACTTATTACCACTTTTTCCAGCTCATCCTTTCCTAAAAGTTTCCAGTTACTTTAAAAACAGCTGCTGGATAGCATTTCATTGGATCAATCAGGGTGGAGACAAAACTTGCCACCCATATGGTCGGAAAGTAGGCTCAGTCTTGGACATAAACCTTTCATCAGCTGAATTTGCTCCATGTTTTCTGCCAGCATCTCTCTAGCACTTTATCTTCTGGAGTTCCTCAGAAAACCAAGGAGCTCATCAGTATATTCCAGAGGGTGGGGGCTTTATTCACTTTCATTAAGCAAAATAATGTTGCATACTAAGTATAGATTAATGGAAGGATGTATGCTTTTATTTTCTACATCGCTCAAATTATATTTACAACTTGATTGTATTGTCAAATAGAAGTTGGTCTCGTAATAGAGTGCAAAAGGAAACCCAAGTTATTTCTGTGTGAGAGGCTTTTTTTAATAACTAGCTAGCCTATGCTGGCTATGCATTCTGGAGCTTATAGTCTATTAGAATGGGCATAGGATGCTACCTTATCATGCTTATCTGTCTCCAGCTACTCTTTTGTCTGCCCAGTCCTAATAACAGGTATTGACTGTTGGTCTCTTTCCTAATCAGTTTTTCAGTCTTGTTTTGATGAGATTCATCAAGGAAAAGTCTCCCCTAAAATGAGTAACAGATGCAAAGAGTTTACCTGTAGCTACCTCCCCCTCCCTCCAAAGGATCAGAAGGATAGCAAAGCTCATTTCTTTCTAAAACATGATGGAGGAGATAAAACAAAGCATTGATCACCAGACTAGCGAATAGTTTCTGACTGACTCAGATCATCCATCAATTATTTACTGTAGGGTACTGTACTGATAGTACAGTACAGCTTAGTCTAAAGGTTACATGACACTTTTGGTTTGGTTCCTATAGGAGAGAAATAGGCTTCCTCCCATGTCTGGAGATTGGATTTAACAATTTTGGAGTGGTTAGGAATTGGAATGGATATGATGTTGATATAGAATAGGTAGGACCAAATTTTATGGGTTGAAGGGTAGTTTGGTCATTTTTTCTATTTAAAAAAATATTTTTAGGTTAAATCAATTTAGAACTGATGACATCCTGTTTTAAAGTGACAAGAAGCTATACCATCCATTTCCAGCAAATGTGATGAAAGAGATTTGTAAAAATGGGGCTGGAGGGCTGTCTGCTTGCCTTAGCCTCAGGCTGCCTACTCCTGCCATAGGAGAAGCAAGGTTTATCAGTTCAGAGATCAGAGATTACTTCAGTTTGCACAGAAGATGGTGTTTTTGAAGAAGACAAGTACACACAAGGCTGAGAAAGAAAACCTCATAACCTGCCCTGGATGCCCTTATTTTATTTAAAATACCAAACACCATGTGCTCAATAAAGGGTAGGAGGCAAGGGCTCAGAAGAAGGAAGGGAGGAAGGAAGGAAGGAAGGAAGGAAGGAAGGAAGGAAGGAAGGAAGGAAGGAAAACAATCAGCTGAACCCATCATATAAGATAATTGGTACCTCCTTTGTTGTTGTGCTACAATGCTTAAAGATAAGAGATGGATTTTGTTGGATTTGTTTCTTAGTTTTCTTGCAGTGGATGATGGTTAGGGGAAAAGCTTTAAACACTCTTTAACCACACTTTTCTTTTCCTGACCAATCCTGATAGCAGCAACTGCCATAAGCAATATATCTCAAGGACATCAGACCATTATCATTTTTAAAGCACACAGAACCAGTTACCCAGGAACCATAACATCGGGAAAATATTGTTTTATAGAGATTTTGATAGGGGAAATAGAATCAGGACTGATAAAGAGTTAGCGTGTGTAATATCTTTGGTTGTTCCCAGCTGATTTCCCAAGCCTTTAGTGCTTTGTCTTAAAGGGTTTAAACCTCGTATTAAAAACTTTGCAGCAGAGAAAATAAAACATGGCAAGAAATAATCCATTTGGTAGCTTTTGAATTTAGAAGAAAGAATGGCTCCAAAATTGTATTCAGAAATAAGGTACTGTGTTTAAAGCTTTGATAATGATACTCTTTGCTCATTGCCAGAGACTTTTAGGAAATGATTTAGGTATGGTTTTGAGAAGATGCTTTAGTCAAGTAGTCAACATGTTTTAAATCTGTTTCCCCATCTTCATTATTAACAGAAGTAAAAAAAAGAAAGTGTAATGCATCTTCAGAGTAGGTCATGCCAACTAACATAATTAAATGTGAGCAGAAACTAGATCCATAGGGATTTGTCATAGAAAACTAAAACCATTAAAGCTAATTTTCAGAATAACAGTCTTATTTCAAACGTTTAGAAATGTAAACCTTTGTGGACTCATCTATTTTATGATGATGGATTCTAAGATGTAAAGACTTACTGGTAGGTAAGTGGTAGGATCAAATAATTTAACAACCGGTTCTCTGCCCTAATGACTGGGTGGATGTGGCTAGGTGGTCATGTGACTGAGTGGGCATGGTCAATTTGATTGGTCTCACCCTAAGGAAATTTCTTCTTATTCCAACTGACAGTAAAATATCACTTTGCAATATTTAGAATAACAGAGTTAGAAAAGACCTTAGAGGTCTTCTAGTCCAACCTCCTGCTTAGGCAGGAAACCCTACACCATTTCAGTCAAATGATTATCCAATCTCTTCTTAAAAACTTCCAGTGTTGGAACATTTACAACTTCAGGAGGCAGGTTGTTCCACTGATTAATTCTTCTGTCAGGAAATTTGAGGAGCTCCTACAAAAATAAGGGAGTCAATCTAGTTTCCAAAGCACCAAAAGGTACAACAAGAAAAAATGGCTGGAAACTAACCAAAGAGAGAAGCAACCTAGGACTAAGGAGAAATTTCCTAAGGGTGAGACCTATCAACCAATAGAATAGCTTGCTTTCAGAAGTTGTGGGTGCTCTAGCACTAGAGGCTTTCAAAAAGAATGAGGGAAGTACATCCCAAAAGGACAGTACCAGGAACCACTAAAACAATGCAGAAAACTTAAAACAGCCATTCCCCCTTTTTTAAAAAAGTCAACCCCAAAGCAAACACAGCCACTCATGCTAATTGAAAGCCTGGGCATGCTGCCAAAAGCCATTAACCCTTTCAACTCTATTATTCTACATTCTCTGTGTTCTAAATTGGGTGCTTCACAGCAGAAGCAATACAGCTGGCTGTACACATGCATTAAATTCACAGCTGTATGATCAAGCTGCAGCATTGTCCCTCCTGTATCTTTTCCTCCAGGAAGAAACAGGAAGTAGCCAACACTGCAGTAGCTATAAAAGGTCTTGGGAAACTGCAGGGAGTATCAGCTGATCACAGAAGTGTTACTTAATACTCTTTATAATGAAAATGTTTGTAATCTTATCCTTCCTGAAGGGAAGAGGTTAATCTCATCTCTAGATGAGAGACTGCCCTAATCCTGTCAGTTTCTGTTGTTTATTGACTTGATTCAGCATGTATTGGCTGCATTCCAGCTGCAACAGTTAAGTGGTTCTTGGCTGTCTGCTCAGAGCTATTAACTGAAAGGAGAGAGGGAAAAACCTCTCTTGCATTTTATTTTTAGCCTGTTCTCCAAACTGCATAAGCAATTAACTAACTGTTGGGCGAACCGGTGAGAACCAGCTGAATCTCACCTGTGGTTTAGTCATCTATTAGTTTTACAATGTTGTTGGAATAGTTTTTCTGTAATATTTTGTTTACTGAGCCAGTCTGGTACGGTGGTTAAGATTAGAAACTGGGCTAGAAACTGGGACACTTCTGTGTTCTAGTCCTGTCTTAGGTATGAAGGCTGGGTGACTTTGGGCCACTCACTCTCTCTCAGCCCAACTCACCTCACAGGGTTGCTATTATATTATGGGGGAATAGCAGGAAGAAGTATTAGATATGTTCCCTGCCTTGAGTTGTTTATAAAAAAAATAATAAAGGTGGTGTGTATATGCCTGTGTGTGTATACACATATAATAAAATTTTAGTCTGGTTATAGAATCTAATTAAGGCCCGGTCCCACTGGCCGATGGACGCAAAATGTATGCATAAAGGACACAGCAGACGAGCAAAATTTCGGGGGTGGCTCCATCCGTTGTCATCCGCTCCAAAAAGTGGCAATAATTTGTATAAACAGAACGGAAAAGAATGGAAAAGAACGGAAAAGAACGGAAAAGAACGGACGTGGGTAATATGTAGTGGGGATGTTATATGGATGTTCATAGGAAGCCTAGTGGATGAAAGCGGATGGAAGCAGATGACACCTCCGAAAGGGTTCCGGGGGATAATTTCAAAGCGGACGCATAGCAGATGAAGTGGACGCATCACATATGCCTAAAGGAAAGAAAGGGGATGCCGCGCGGATGTATATCGGATGCAAACCATTCACTGCGCATCCTTTCTATTTCCGTGCTACTAACGCTGTGTAGACGTTCCATGTACCTTTTGTTTCCTCCCTCTTTCCATTTTCAGCTGCAGCGGATGTGAGTTGTGAGGATGCCCAGAGGATGCAGAGAGGATACAGTGGATGTTTAATGGATGATAAACGGACATAGAACATTTGTTGCTCACATGTCGTGGATTTACATCATACAAGGCGGAAAGTTCATCCGTTCACAAAGTTTTGTGCAGCTCAAAACTTCCTGCGCGGATGAAATCACAGTGGATGGATGCTCAACGGATAGAGTGTATGAAACACGTATGCAATGAGTACACAATGCATAGCATTTTCCAACGGAGAATGGCAAGCTTCCAATGGCAAGCTTTTTTAAACATTTTACATCCTCTTTGCATCCGTAAGTGCAATGGGACCGGGCCTTAAGCTTAGGTTGCTTTGCAAATCAAGCATGAGAATTTTATTCATTCTTCTGTTTGTCTGAGCATCCTTTTGATCAGTGGTGGGATTCAAATTTTTTTACTACCGGTTCTGTGGATGTGGCTTGGTGGACATGGCAGGGGAAGGATACTGTAAAATCTCCAGTCAGAGGTGATATTTGCTGGTTCTCCAGACTACTCAAAATTTCCGCTACCGGTTTTCCAGAACTGGTCAGAACCTGCTGAATAGCACCTCTGCTTTTGATGCTTCTGATGAAGTGAGCTCTAGTTGTAGAAGATTATGCCTTTTAATATGCATTTTTATTTGAAAAAGTGCTGCCAGCTTCATGATTTTTGGCTACCATGAGGATATTGTTCTTTCTCACAGTTTCTCTATTTGATGGCTGCTCTTTTGTCTTATATATTCCATCTCTTTATCTCCTCTTTTCTTGTCCACCAGTCAAATGTTTAAAAACGGATCCTATTTTCTTGAGGAAATAAATAGAAAAAGCATTGCTCTGAAAAATCCTAACATTGTTTTTGTGTTTATACACCTAGTCCTCTATTTACAACAGTTTGTTTAGTGACTTTCTGAAGTTACAACAGCACTGAAAAAAGTGGCATGACCGCATTTTATACTTACGACTGTTGCAGCATCCCGATGGTAACGTGATCAACATTCAGATGCTTGGCAACTGACTCATATTTATGATGGTTGCAGTGTCCCAGGGTCATGTGATCATCTTTTGCGACCTTTTGACAAGAAAAGTCAATGGGGAAGCCAGATTTACTTAACAGCCATGTTACTAACTTGATAATTGTAGTGATTCACTTAACAACTGTGCAAGAAAGGTCATTAAATGGGAAAAAATCACTTAACATATGTTTCGCTTAGCAACAGAAATTTTGGGCTCAAAATTTGTGGTCATAAAGTCGAGGACTATCTATATAAACTCTTAACATTTACTTTCCACGTCTGTACATTTTATTCAAACAAGCTAATGGATCTTGCATTTTAAACTTTCAAATTTTCTAGGACTATGAAATGTTTCTCACTTCTTCCATCTTGTGCATTTTTTCCTCTTTAAAAATTGTGCTGATTCATTTATCAGCACTGCTTGATATGAGCGATAGCCAAAGCAGTAATAAGACATTACTACTAAGTATTACAAATTATTGAACCAGGAACATTAATTGCTCTTTGCATCTGCTTCTAGCAATTAGATTTATCTCGAGCATCTTCAGTTCCTGTGCTATGAGCTGACACTAGTCCTTGTAGGTAAAATTGGACCCAAACTAATGTTGTTGTTGTTGTTTTTTTAATGCAGGAATTGCCTTGAGGCTCCTGGACCACAGTGGGGAATGCTGAATAAGGTGAGGTTGTAAAAAGACATGTAATTGTACTTAAGAGACCACAGTGACTTTTCTGGAACGCTAATATGTTATAGGAAACAGAAAAAAATATGATCAGAACTTTTGAACATCTTTACCTTGGTATCTACAGCTAAGTGAAAAGGTTTCTCTTTTTTAATCGGTTCTTTCCCACTTCCCCATCTTTTCTCTAGTTCTGAATTTGCAAAAATAAAAGATTTTGTGCCAGGTCTGTTATGCCAGTGTTTAGATTCTGTCAGTTTTGTTACTGGTTGCAGAGTTTTTATGAAGGTTACCTGGGGATAATTAATGGACTAAAAGGAAGGTTGTTCCATTAAATGTATACTTCACATTTTCTTTGTTATCGTCTCTCAGAAAATAATTGATATCCTTTGCCTATTGTCAATGACTTATGTTTATTTGCAAATGTTACATTAACCTGTGGCTGTGTGTATAATGTCAAATCTTAACAGCAGTTTCTTGACTGATAAAATCAAATGCCACTATTTTATCAAATAGAAAAATATGAATATAATGTAAGTTTTTTTAAGCAGATACTTGGAAGTCTTGAATGAGTTGAATTACATTTATTATAAAAGGATTTTTATACCTAGGATTCCCTAAACCCAGAAATTTCAATAGGCTGATTAATGTATTATTGCTGCTGGCATAATGCAATGTGCTATAGGTTAATACTTAAATGTGAATGGAAAGAATATGGATCTTTAGCAACTATGCATGCTTCCATATCCATTTCTTTAAAAAAATAGCAATATTACTTTATATCTGTAGTATTAAAGTAGAACAACATAAATTATTGATACCATTCAATATTGTGACAGGGGTTTGCAGTTTGTTCTTACTGGAGGATCAGTTCTGCAATCTATATTTGTTTATGTGTGCTCACTTATTGTTGATTTAAACAAGGTGGAAGGGAAAGAGATTTCTACCATGGTGTCTCTGAAGTGTGCCTTACCCATTATCAATACAACTGATTTCTTTTGTTACAGTTTTTTTTCCTTTTCTTTCATTTTGTTTTATAGGTAATGCCCAATACCAGCATGTCAGTCCATCTTTTTCAAAACCACAGATCCAATTTGTACCAATTTAAGCAAGGTAGTACAAGATGCCACTGTCAGCTTGAAAGCCATTTTTCTTTGAGGCTTCTGAGCTGCCACATTCAGTGCCTGGGAATTTGGGAGGAGGATTTCAAGGAGTGGTGGAAAATTTGCCACAACAGCATTCCTTTCTCAGAAAGTCAAGGACAAGTTACTCTGCACCTGGATGGGAGTGACTGGGGAGAGTCTCCAGTTGGAACAAAGTAATGACTGGACCATGTAATGAACTATTGGGTGTAGGGGTTGGATTTTGGGTTTTCTTTGAGTTTGGGAAAACCTGGAACTTTCAGATTCGGGTTTCCCCCAAATGTGCCAAATGACTAATAAAATGGATCTTTGGGAAGAAGATATTCTCGGAATCTTTTTCTCTGGAAAAAGATTTTTATTTGGAATGCTGACATTAACCCATATCTCTAAAACTTCAACCAGCTCCCCAAAAACCAGGGCTGTTCGGGGACCTGAGCCCCAAATGCCGACCTGCCTAATGGGCAGCGTGAAGACTCAGGGAAGATTGACACTCACCCAATTAAAGCTTGTTATTTGCCAAGAAGACACTTAAACATATACTTCAATTAATCTGTTGAAATAAATAGGTCCTAAGAGTGATTAGTATTAATTTAACAATACGAACTATGTGGGAAGATTGCAAGATTTTTTTAATGGAATTTAGAACACTGGATATTGAAGCTATAAATCTATAGCAACAAGAATTAGCCTTTTGTTGTCTTTTCATCATTCTTAACTGCATAATTACAAATTTGGACTTTTATTTTTGAGCCAAATGCTTTGACTCCAGCTTTTTTTTTAAATTAAAAAATAGCAAACTAGTGTAACATCTTGCTATTCATGTTTGCTGAGTTAATTTGTCTGCAGGTTGACAGATGAAAACTTATGGGGTGTGGGTTGATAGCTGTAATATTTTTAGTACTTGTTGACATTATTGTGGACTTTGTTTCTGTGGGAAGCTGAATAGCATCATTTGATTAGTCTGGCATTACGCTGAACTGTTGCTAAGCTGACTTTTCCTGCCAGCCATCAGGATGTTGGGACAATGTTGTTTTCCTAATGTAAATGTACCCATTAATTTTTAGACTCTACAGCTGTCTCAGCTGAACAGTAAAACAGACAAGGATTGGTAACATACCCAATGCCTGCCAATGTCTGTTTACATTTAGGGTTGATCTCCCTAAATTGGGTTCATCAATTAAAAAAAGGAAGCTTTTAAGTTATGAACATTCAGTGCACAGTTCCCATCAATGGTTTGTACTGTGAACATGTTCTCATGCAAGAGTTCATTTGCTGGAAATACTTGTCCTTTTTGACCTTCCAACAATTTTGGCTGGAGCAATAAATCAAATCTGAGGATTTAAGTCTTTCCATCTTGGCCATTGGCCACGAATAATATTCTTTTCCATACATCTGTGACTAGTTCTATTGTTTGTGTAAAATATAAATGGTTAGAGACTACAGAGAACTTACTAATGGAAGATTTAATTTCTATTTGTTAAGACATAATTTGTTCTGAAAAATAGAACATAATTTGTTTGGGGGTGGAAAAGTGTCTACATGTCATGGAGGCCCTGGTAACTATTCTTAAGCATTGCTCACTGATTTGACTAGAACAAACTCTTGGAGAGAGTTTTAAAAATGGGTGACTTTTGTTTTATCAGACAAAATATCTCTCAAATATATCAGGTGTGTATTCTACCCAGGATATCTGTGTGTGTATGTGAGTGAAAAAACCTACTAAAATAAAATATATTGAAGTTGCAGCATTTAATTCCCCAGATGGATTTTTAATTTGATTTTACTCATAGCAAGCTCCAATGAAAAAGCACTTGCATCATAATAAACAGAAAAAATATTACTTACTATTTATCCAACAGGATTCTTTTTAATGCCACCTTTTATCACTGTGTTTTTGTGGTGGAATTTGGAGCTGAATTGAGGGGAGGGGTTTCTAGAGGCTCTAAATAAACATACTATGCTGATCAGCTCCTTATGTTGTTTTGGTTCCTTGCACCTGACAGTTTTAGTGTTTATATCAGATTCTGCATTTTTTTTCTGTCACTCATACATACTGCAGTTGTATTTTGTTGTCTATCTTTGGAATTAGGTGTAACAATTTGGCCAGTTTGTTACCTTTAAAAAAAAAAAGAATGTTGCATTTGGCACATCAGTAAGAGTGTTATCCAAGAAACAAACAACCACCACCACAAAAACAAAATATACTTCCCAAACATCCAGAAAATTATGTTTTGATGATAATAGTTACAAAAACTGTTTTTAATAAGACCACAAATAAATATTTTTTGCATCATTATTAACCTTACATTGCTTTTTATTTTTATTTTATTTTACTTTTGTTTCCCTGTTTAAATGCTAGAATATGTTAACCTTTAAGGTGCCTTGGTTACCAGCACCACATAGAAAAATAAATAAAATTAAGAAACAGCCATGGCTCTTAATGATATTTTCTTTATTCCATATATTGCTTATTCTATCATATTACTGAAATGAGATGTATATTTGATTATATGATATTGTATATTTAAAATGTACCAGAAATAATATGAAGTAATAAGAAATAGCAATAAGTATTTTGGTGACAAGAACAGGCATGATCCGTTCTATAATATTTTATCAGAAAAATCCCACTATTTTTCTATATATAGAGTGTAACTGACTTGGCAGTCCACTTAAGGGAGGCGGTTAATGACTCCTTATGGGGAGGGATACATTTCATCAACTTTCTACTAATAGAGGCAGTAATAGGACCATTTACTGAAGAAAAGCTCCTTTATTATTCCAAATTATAGTCTAGTCTCAAATATTCCCTTTTTTGGGGGGGGAGGGAAGTGACTGAGAGTGATATTGTGGTTCCCCAATGCCACATGTCTCAATAACACTGCTTTTCTAGATACTTTTCAGTATGGCTTTCAACTGGGCTAAAACCTGGAGAAAGGCTGCTTTGAGGTGTGGTGTTGACTCGTAAAACTTTGAATGGCTTAGGGCCTGACTATCTAAGGGACAACTTTCTTGTTATGAATCTATTAAGATTGACAGGTGAGGCCCATTTGAAGATACCCCTGGCTTTCCTTGGCTTTCAGATATAGAGAGTTATCAGACTTCTGTAAGCAATGATAGGTGGGGGTCGAGAGGAGGAAGAATAGATTCCAAGGAATTCAGTTGAATAAATTTCTTAGCAAAATCAGTGAAGAATGTTCAAGAACAGATTTGTTGTTTTCCAGAAGAGAGATTGGCCATTTTTTCAGTTTCCACCAATCAGAAAATTCTATTTGGAAGCAATCTGGAAGAAATTTTCCTTGTTTCCAGGGGATGTATGATTCATATTGAGTCATGAAATTCTTAAATTTTCTGGCAAGGAACTGAAGTAATGTACAGTTAGTCCTTGACTTATGACCATAATTGAGACCAAAATTTCCATTGCTAAGCAGGACAGTTGTTAAGTGAGTTTTGCCCCATTGTATGACATTTCTTGCCACAGTTATTAAGTAAATCACTGTAGTTGTTAAGTTAGTAACATGGTTAAGTGAATCTGACTTCCCCATTGCCTTTTTGTCAGAAGATTGCAAAAGGTGATCACATGACCTCAGGACACTGAAACTGTCTTAAATATGTGTCAGTTGTCAAGTGTCTGGATTTTAATCATGTAACCATGGGGTTATCATGCCACAATAGTTGTAAGTGTGAAAAATGGTCATAAATCACATTTTCAGTGCCAATGTAATTTCAGAGGGGCACTAAACTAATGGTAGTAAATCAAGGACGACTGGTAATTTTGGAAACTGTACAAATATTAGAAGTTGCTAAATATAGCCCAGTAGCTCTATAGCCGTGCTTCACTACAAAACTATGTGATCAGGCTTAGTTTTTTGGGAAGAAAATAAGGAAAAAAATTGTGCCTCTGCCTACCAGCATCCATCGGTATTCATCTGGCTAGCATCCTGTCAGTGTGTGAGAGAGTTGAGGGCTGTTTGGAAACTGTGTGGCTTCGCTCAACTGTTCTGTACTAAAGCTGCTTGGTGCTGTGAAATTAAAACTGAAACTGAAACTCCTCTGCTTATATTTTCATTTGGAACGGATTTGTTTTCAGATGAGGAGGGGGGAGTAGAACTCCTTAGCACCAGAGCATGTTAAAAGTAACATACAAAATACTAATGCTCTGATGGTCATTTCGAAAAATGTCCCACTGCACCAACGGATGCAAAGTGGATGTAAAACGGACAAAAAAGCTTGCCATCTGTTTGAAAACGCGATGCATCCGTTGTGTACCCACTGCGTACGTGTTTCATATGCTCTATCCATCAAACATCCATCTACTGCTATTTCATCCACTCAAAAAGTTTTGAGCTGCACAAAACTTTTTGAGCAGATGAACTTTCCGTCGCGTACAATGTACATCTGCGACACATACGGGCAACAAACGTTCTATGTCCGTTGTCATCTGTTACACATCCGCTGTATCCTCTCGGCATCCTCTGGACATCCCCTCAACTCACATCCGCTGCAGCTGAAAGCGGAAAGAGGGAGGAAGTGAAAGGTACACGGAACGTCCACACAGCGTTAGTAGCACAGAAATGGAAAGGATGTAAGCGGATGCATCTTGTATATAAAGCATTAAAACGGACAAAACGTTTGTATATGGGACGTATCTCGGATATTTAGGATGTCTGGAGTATGCCTAGAGTATGTGGAAGGACACCTAGCGGAAAACTGATATTTCCTATAAAAAGGGGGAGGAAATCACCTGGATCTCACTATCACTCCAGCAGCCGTGGTGTACAGACCTCTTCACCCTTGCTCTTGCTCTTCCACATCATCCACTGATCTCCACCATGTATGATCACACACTCCTTATGGTAGCTGCGATCATTCAACACCAGAACCAAGCCCTGTTCAGACTGTTTCACCTTTTCTACGCAAGGAGAAGAAGGAGACGTCCAAGAGCTGTGTGGGTCCGATGATGGATCAGAAGAGTGGAGTTTGGACTGTATGACAAGCTGATGGTGGAGCTGAGGAATGAAGACACTCGTGCATTCCAGCACTTCATGAGGATGCCACCAGCCATGTTTGATGAACTTGTTGAGCGTCTGAGACCCAGGTTGACCAAGCCGAGCACCAACTTCCGTCCCAGCCTGGACCCTGGACTGAAGGTGGCACTGACTCTGCACCACCTGGCCTCTGGAACCACATACAGAAACATGCAGTATGCCTGGAGGGTGCCACACAACACCATCAGCATTGTGGTCAGAGAAGTGGGGCAGGCCATCATCGAAGAATACGTGGAGGAGCTCCTCCAGTGTCCCACCACTGAAGAAGGCTGGAGGAAAGTTGCAGAACAGTGGTATCAGAGGTGGAACTTTCCCCACACCGTTGGAGCCATAGATGGGAAGCACGTGGCCTGCAAAGCTCCACCCAAATCAGGGTCCTCTTATCACAACTACAAGGGCTTCTTCAGTATCATCCTCTTTGCCATGGTTGATGCTGACTACAAGTTCATGTACATCGATGCTTCAGGCAACGGGTCAGCTTCAGATAGCCACGTATACAACACCAGTGACCTCAAGGATGGACTGGAACTCAACCTCATCATGGGTTTTCCAGATCCAGACCCCCCACCCAACGACACACAAGATGTGCCCTACTTCATCGTGGGTGATGATGCCTTCTCCCTCAGAACCTACCTCATGAAGCCCTACAGTTCCAGATACCTCACCCGTGAAGAGAGGATCTTCAACTACAGGCTGTCCAGGGCAAGACGGGTGGTGGAGAACGCCTTTGGCATCCTGGCCAACAGGTTCCAGGTACTTCTCACCACCATGCAACATCACCCAGGGACTGTGAGGAGCATCGTGGAAGCTTGCTGCATCCTGCACAATCTCATGCGCACCTGCTACCCAGTGTTGTAGAACAGGCTTGTGGACTGTCAGCAAGGCAGTGGGGACATGGAGCCTGGTGAATGGAGGCAAGGACTAAACCTGATAAACACTGTGGATGTACAGGGCCCCAACAGAGCTTCACGTGAAGGGAAGAAGCAGCGCAACCTTCTGAAACACTGGTGCAACTCCAGTGGAGTGACAAGACAGGATAGTAGATGCTTAATGGATGCTTCCTTGTGCCTGTCTCATAACACTGATGAGATTGTGCCATGTATGTTGAGTGGCCCTACAATGAATAGGGCATTCATAAAGAGCTTTGTTTATTTTAAAATGTGTTTATCAATGAATAAATTGTTGTTGATAATAAAGGGCCATATGTGTGGCAGCTGGGAGGGTGGACCATACAGTCCCACTATGCTTGTACTGGAGGTTTATCAATCCCACAGCTATCCTTACCCATCCCACAACTATCCTTACCCATCCCACAACATCCTTACCCATCCCACAACTATCCTTACCCATCCCACAACATCCTTACCCATCCCACAACTATTCTTACCCATCCCACAACTATCCTTTCCTATCCCACAAGCATGCAAAGGCTTAACCCTTTTTTCAAAGTTTTCACCAACACTTTATTAAGTAAATAAAATGAACCAAGTGTGTGAAGCAAAGATAAACCTTTATTCATAACTGTCTTAAGTAAACTGTATGACTTTGTTAAAAAAGCAAAATGAACCAAGTAAAGTGTCTTAAGCAAAGATAAAGTGAACAGGTAACAACTCACTCTCTGGCACTATTCTCAGTCACTCTGGTCTCAGCTGTCCATGGTCTCAGCTGTCGAGCGGCCAGGGACTGTGGAGGTGGCTGTTGCTGGAGTGCTGGTCTGAGGCACCATTGGGGTGCCTGGCCCCGAGAGTACAACAGGGGATGGTGTGTTCAGGAAGCTCTCAGAGAGCTGACTCAGTCCCGTGAGGTTGAGAGGCCCTTCCTCAAGGACCTGGGATGTCAGGCACTGTACTGATGACAGATGTTCTGTTGAGGGGCTTGGCTGTGGGGTGGAGGAAGGAGGAGTGTAGTGGGGCTGTCTGATCTGCAGCTGGGTGAGGTGAGGCGTCTGTGGCGTGCGATGTACCTGGGCCTGGATTGGGAAGGGCTGCCTCTGCTGTGGGAAGTCCTGGTACTCGTAGCCTTGGTAGGTGAGGGGCTGTTGAAAGCCGTGGAAGGGCTGTGACATCGCCTGGGGTGGAGGAGCAGTCCTGGAGTGGGTCAGAGCAGGTTCAGCTGGGCCTGGAGGGTGGTGCAGCAGTGCTGTGATCTTCTCCTTCATCACCTGGTATTGGGCCTCAGGCAGGTCCATGAGGGTCTGGCTCACGTAGGTGATGAAGGGCTTGCGGTTCGAGGATGGTATATCGCTGTGGACCACCTGAGAGAGAAGATCTGTGCTGGTTTTGATTGTGTCCCTGATATCCAGCAGGACAGTGTGGCTCTGGCCCTCCAGTCTGCCTCTCTGCCTGCTTTCTGTGGAGGTGGGTGTGAGTTGGTCTCTGGCTGCTGCTTCTTCTTGCTCCATTTGAGACAGGGGATCCTCCATATCCTCTGGCATGGGGAGTGCAGCTGTCAGGGGGGTCTCTGCCGTGGGGCCCTCCAAAGACACCTGCCTGGACACGGTATCTGTCTCCTGGCTGGAAGAGGAGTGGCTACCTGTGGGCTGTCTGAGGGAGAGGGTTGACAGAGGGGCTGCTCCTCGGTGGCGACCTCACCCTCCAGGAAGCTGCACTTGACCATGACGTACATCTCCCGGTCAGTGAGCTTCAGAGTCAGCGCCAGGGGGTGAGATGGTGGTTCTGTCCTTGCTAGGGCTGGCAGGAGTAGGCACAGGCTTCCTCTTCTTCCCTGGCTGATGAACCATGGTGTTCTTTCAAGATCTCTCTGGCAGCAGGTCTTTCCTCTGAATAGTGACTGCTTGCGAGCTGCATCCTTTTATATCCACAGAGCTGACGCAATTCATCCTCCCCGCATGCACAGTGAACGCTTTGCTTCCTCTATGCATCTACTACGCATCCGCTATGCATCCTATAGGCATCCATGATGCATCCGCATCATCTGCTACGTATCCGCTTCTTCTGCTATGCGTCCGCTTCGCTATTCTCCCCCTGGAAGCCCTGCGGATGTGTTATCCGCTTCCATCCGCTTCCATCTACTAGGCTTCCTACGAACATCCGCTTACCATTCTCGCTACGTACTACCCCCGTCCGTTCCTTTCCATTGTTGTCCTTTCTGTTTATGCAAATTTTTGCCACTTTTGAGAGCGGATAACAACGGATGGAGCCACCCCCGAAATTTTGCTCGTCCACTGTGTCCTTCTTGCATATGTTTTGCATCCATCGGCCAGTGTGACCTAGCCTTTAGTGAGCACTTAGAAGTCAAGAAGAGCATATATGCCCAATTTCAAGTTTGTAGGCTTTACAGTTCTGGAGATTTTGTGATGATGCATGAGTGGTATTTTACTTTTATTTATATAGAATATTAGTTGTAATACTCAGCTTATAGTCTGATTGAAATGTTTACTCTGGGCAGTCACCTGGTTCTCATGCTAATCTATGTTTAATTCTTATACTGGAGCAAGATATTGGCAACCCATTTGATAGCATGGTAAGAGAGTTGATTGCTTGTGATCTAATCTGGAAAGTACAAACATTTCCCCTCATGTATTGGTAGTAGAACAGTACAGCAAATTCTATCAGCATTCTTTTAATCTGTTGGGCAAATAAATTACAACATCATAAAGATTCTGATAAATAGATTTGTTGTAGCAAAATTGATGAAGTCATTACCAAAGAATTCCAGTGACTGCTGTGTATCTACTGTAATTCATAAGCCATGACTAGCAAAATTAAGGTTCATATTCTCATGACTCTTTCTCTTGCCCAAGGAAAATAATGGACTAGAAGCAGTGGAGGGATACCGGTTCTTTAGGCATGGCTTGGTGGATGTGGCAGGGGAAGGATACTGCAAAAACTCCATTCTCATTGCACTCCAGGGGGAAGGTTACCACTTGTTCTCCGAACTACTCAAATTTTCTGCTACCGGTTCTCCAGAACTGATCAGAACCTGCTGAATACCACCTCTGACTAGAAACTAATCTCCTTTGAGCAGGAGTGACTGTCTTGTGGTTTGGTAACAGACTGATCTGGTATCAGGTTATTTGTGACTGTCTGAGCGCTGGGTCTCATGTGTGCCTTCTCCTATATTTCTTAAAAGCTATTCATGTTCATGTTATGGGAAGTTGTGTTTCCTAAGTCATTGCTTAGGAAATGGGTCCATTTTGCCTGTCTTAAAAATGTTAAGTGACGATTGTATTTATTTTATTACTTTTTTTTTTTGCTTTTCAGTTTGTCTCTCCATCTTCAGAGCAAAAATACAGCATTATAATAATAGCAACAAGAATAATGTACCACAGAAAGTGGCTTTTTAAATATACATTTTAAAATGGAAGCATGAGTCATGACAGCAAAATTTCCAGGTGGGGTGGGGAAAAAACAGGGAGGAGTAGCAAATAAATGATGTGATCCTTTAAGCCTCACCACCCCCACATGTAGCTGCCTTCAGGTTCACATTCAAGTCATCCATTTCAGCAAGAATGGTGAATGACTGGGAGCCTGTTGTATTTTTTTAGGAATAAGTGGCCTGCCTTTATTGGAAAAGCTTACCCAGAATGTTTGAGGAGTTAAGTACTTCTTGGAACCCAAAGGTTAAGTAGATCAAACTGGATCAGGTTTTAGTTGGGAAACCTCAAATATAGAGGATACCAAGCTGTGGCCTACAGTGGAACATCAACAACTTCTTCTGAAAAGGCAATGAGAAACAAATTATATTCTCTTGCTAACAAAACTGCAGAGTTGTGTCCACATGATTAGGAGTTGAACTGAGTGTTATTACTTTTTTTCCCTTTCCTTTTCCTTTCCTCCAAGCAGGTATATGGCTGCTGCTGTGTCAGGGAGAGAGTGAGGGAATGTGAGAATGGCTGGTGTATGGTTCTTACTCCCTCAGTGCAAAAAGAGAGGGATTGCCAGAGAACTTCTTCTCCCATTGATTTGTCTCCCTGCCAAACACTTTGGTTTCTCCCAACCAAACATTTTGCTAATGGGAAGGTGGCAATGCAGTGATGGTATGCTACACATTCAGCCCGGTTCAAGCAAACCAGTAGTAAAAATCACTACTGATTCGGCCAAACTGGTAGTAAAAAAAAGTCTCTGATCAGCTGAGAGGATAAAAGACTGAAAAGCACATGGGGGGGGTGTCGCTCCTAGCTTTTTGTTTCTTCATCCTCTCAGCTGATTGGCTTGTTCGGTGGATGCACATTAGGTGTGCACGTGTGCGAGAACAAACATGATTACCCACCGAACCAGTAGCGACTAAGGTAGCATCCCACTACTGTAGCAAGGGAACATTCCCAATTAATTGGTGGGAAGCTGTCAGGGAATATTGAAAATTATCAGACAATAATTGGATTGAACAAAGAGAGATTACAAAAAGATTTTGATGGCTTTGTGCATCAGTGATGACAGAGTTCTGCATCTTGTACATTCCAAGTTACTTCCTTGAGAATAATTGAGAATATGGTCTTCTTTAACTAAAGGAATATTTGAACCACACTTTCTTTGAATAAGAAGAAAGTCTTTTTTTATACATCCAAAGCCAAGAGCATAGAAAGAACAATTGTGTTTGCTTTTGAAAGATACATAAAACATTTGTGTTGGTCTACACAGGCCTAGATAACATTCCAAATAAAATAAAATCTGTTAAAAAAAATTATCACATGACTCTGACTCATTGTGTCAGCATGGGGTTGTTGTTGAACAGCAACAGTACAAGAGTGCTGAGGCAACAAAAAAAATCTCCAAATTTCATTTGCTTGGGTATAATGGGTCCCAACATTTTGTAAATTAGCCCATTTGAGATACCTTTGCTGATGAAGTGTTGCCCTATGATGCACCATTTTGCCCAACTGAAGGTTATACACTATGAAATAGATGTGGCAGTTCTAGTAATATATAGATGTTAACAGTATTCTATGGAAGCTTAGATAGCTTGCCTGCCTTATCCTACTAAATTGAAGGTACATTCAATGTACCTTCATCAACAAGATGCAGCATTGTGGCATATTATACAGATTCATCAGACATACTAAATAAGTGCTAGTATAGTTTGCTTCTTCGTTTTTCAGAATTTGTTTTGAAAAATCAGACTTAACTAGGCCCAAAGTTGAGTTTTTCTGTGCATGCTTGCAGACCTAGCTCTAAAACCAGAATAATAACCAGACTAATATATTGAGAATTATTTCCCAATTCTTAACTTGACAAAAAGAAATGCAAACTAAAATTTCCTGCCCACAGTTGTTACCAATTTCGTCTGGTTTGTATAAGTGGACTTGACTCACCTAATATGAGTAGTTTTCCTCACAGTGAGGAAAACTTTTGGTTATTAATCATTTTCATGCATTTAGGGGCACAAGGTTAGGAGGTGGTTATCTACGATAATATTGTTAAATTTTCTCCCCTGGAAATTAGATTGGACCATTAGAGTGAGTTTTCTGAAGCAAATTGAGTTTTATCCTTTGTTGTATGATGTCACTGTGGTAATGTTCCAAGTTTAGGTATGGTTTTGGTATTTACTATTGCCTTGTCCTGGATGTGTTAAACTGACATTTTGGTTTACCATGTAAATGTTATTGTATTTTTGTTTTATTATGTGGTTAACCACTATAAGTAGTGTTTTAAATATTGTGGCATGGTAGCTAAATAAATAGATAGATCATATTGCAATTCAAGACTTTGATAACAGCATGTCTTTCTTTGTCCACTTGACCCAGAGGTGACATTCTGACCAAATCTGGAGAACCAGTAGTGGAAATGTTGAGTAGTTCAGAGAACCGACAGATACCACCTCTGACTGGAGATTTTGCAGTATCCTTCCCCTGCCACACCCATCAAGACACATCCACAGAACCAGTAGTATAAATCTTTGAATCCCACCACTGACTTGGCCTTCAAGTAACTTTTCTACAATTTCTTGATAAGGGTAGATTTTGTTTGTAGTCTGTACAACGGAGGTACATAAAATCAGTATTACCATTTTTGAATTCAAGAATGAGTATCCTGTTCTTCCAAATTAACCATATTTATATATCTTCATTAAATTTCAAAAAGAAACATTGAAATACAAATTAGCGTAAAGAGAAAGAAGGGAAAGGAATTAAAGGGTAAGTTAAAAAGTGACAAAAGTATACATCAAAACATATAACAAAATGATCTCTCAGCTTTTTCAATACAGAAATAATATAGTACAATGATCTCTCTCTAATATAAATGAATAATCAATGTTTAAAATACTTTAAAATGCTAATAATTAACATAAAAATACAATTGTCACGATATATTTATATATTTTGGGCAGCTTCTTTATATTCTTCCTTCAATAATCTAACATAATAAATTGACAAATATGAATAACCATATAATAAAAAAATCACAATATTTCAGATTGCAGAAGTGCTTGTTTCTTTGCTGAATGCCTTTTAAACATGTCAGCTTTACTAATAGTTGTCTAATTAGAGACTGGGAAACAACAGACTTAGAATTCCCTTATGTGAGTGAACCTATGTGTATCTGGTAAAAGAGAATTTTGTCCTGCAAGTGTGCCCTAGAGACACTTTTGAGGTTTGTAAACTTTCTTCATGCTGGCCACAGTGTGTGTGTGTGTATGTATACATACCCAAATAATAACCAATATGTCCTTGATATATTGCATTTCCCTAGAGAATAGGTCTGCTATAAACTAACATTTTATCTGTAAAAAGTACTCCCTATACATTCCATTCCAGATGTTACGAGCAAATACTGTCTTCGTCAATTCAGTGAGACAGCAAAATGGTGAACTTCACTTTAAAATCACTAGAATGATATTGCTGGTTCTAGCTTTCTTGTTTTAGTTTTCTATTTCTTTTTTTTTTTTTTACAAATTTTTATTGGTTTTAAAACAAACATAAACAAACAAAACATAAAAACATAAAGCCATCTTCCATATATATACATACAGTGTGCCGGTTGGTTTACAAATTGTTTGTGCTATCATTTCGTAGTCTTCCATTACAATTACATTATATATCCTCTCATACTTTCAATCAAATATCAAGTACATTAATATCTTTATTAATCAATTGTTGACTATACTTTTATTCAAACATGTTTTACAAAATAATCATGTTCTACTTAGTTTATTTTATAAAAATTCATATTATCCTCCCAGATCTATCCTAGAATAATTTTGTAGATATAATTAAAAAGAAGAAAAAAAAATACATCTTTATATATTTATTATTTTCTAGAAATCTGCATATTTCTTACTATGTTTTATTATCTAACCATTGATAAAATAGATCCCAAATTTTATAAAATTGTTTATCTTCTTGCTGTCTAATTTCAAATGTCAATCTACTCATTTCAGCACATCCCAATATTTTCTTAATGATTTCCTCCTGTGATGGTATTTTCTCATTTTTCCAGTTTTTAGTAAATACAATCCTAGCCGCTGTTAATACATTTACAATCAGGTATTTCAAGTTTTTACTGTATATTTCAGGTAAAATTCCCAATAAGAATATCTCTGGTTTCAAATCTATATGTTTTTTTTTGTCATTTTTTCCAACCCCGTGTGGATTTTAGTCCAGTATTTTTTAGCATCCACACAAGTCCACCACATATGGTAATATGAGCCAGGTGCCTGATGACATTTCCAATACTTTTCGGACTTATTCTTCAACATTCTTGTTATTCTTGTCGGGGGAAAGTGCCACCTGTAAAACATCTTATACAAATTTTCTTTATATGCTGTTGACATTGTCATTTTGTAATTTTGAGACCACAATTTTTGCCATTTCTCTAAATCAATCCCATATCCAAAATTCTCCCCCCAAGCAATCATAGTTTCTTTAACTTGTTCTTCTTCTAATTTAATTTCTAATAAATATCCATACAATTTTTTAATCACCTTTTCATCAGCACCTACCAAAATCTTATCTAAATCAGTCAACTTATCATAAAAACCTTCTGTTTTAAAATCTTTATCATACCTTGATTGTATTTGCACATATGAAAACCAATTCATCTTGTTCCTCTAATTTTTACATAGATTTAAGTTCACCCTTTTCATTCAATATTTCACCATATCTGTTTGTTCCTTTTGTATATTATAGGATAAGAAAATGCTTCAATAGTCGATAACCAGACTGGAATTTTCAAAAAACATTGTCTTTTCGTCTTCTCCCAATTTAACCACAGAAACTCCCGTATATAATGTCTTCTAAAGTACCCCTGTGTTTTCGTTCCTTTACACCATAAAAAGTTTTCTATTTCTTATTAGTATCTAATTTCTGTTTCTCCACTTTATGTATAATATATTCTTCATTTCTGTTTTCTTCACAATTAACAAAACTTGCATGTTGACTATAAAACACCTGGTTGTCTCAGGTCTCCAAACCCCAGGGAGAGTTATATAAAAGTGCTGTTTTATATCAAATTGACCCCCATTTACTTGAAAGTATTGTTGAATCTTTTGAAAAATAAACACTCATTTATTTCCCTGGAAACCCCAGCACAACACAAGGGGAAAAAACCCCTGGTTCTCAGAATTAAGGTTGGAAATGCTAAGTGGTGTACTTTTTCTCAGATCTCCAAAGAAATCCAGGCCAGATTTGTCTCTTTAGTTTACAGCAGCTCCCCTTCACAAATCTTCTTTTCCTCTGATTTAACCAGCTTGGACAACTGTATAAAGCCAACATGCAGAGCATTGTTGTTTTGTTTTAAAACAAATTGAATGGTAGCAAATGCATGGTATGTTTGGCAGTTATTATAAAAGGAGGATGAGAGAGAAAATATAGGAATTCCTACTCTAATATGAACCTGCCCTACAAAGTGCTCATTTTAAGATTCCAGTACTTTTCACCATTTTTTCTGTAAATGGTGAGTAAAGCATCTTGTTTAATGGATGATGCATATCATAGAGCTGCAGCATAGATTAAAAGACCAAAAGTGCTTTGCTATTTAAAAAAAAAATATTGCACAGCCATTGCAGAAGGCTTCTATTTTGCTTTGAAATATTGCAGAACTGGTGGTGGGATTCAAATAATTTAACAACTGGTTCTCTGCCCTAATGATTTCTTCCAACAACCAGTCACCAAACTGCTCAGAAAGTTAACAACCGATTCTCCTGAAGTGGTGCAAACTGGCTGAATTCCACCACTGTTCAGAACCCAAGTATCTATTATTGAACCTGGGATAAAATTTTAGAAATTAAAGAAGTAACAAAAGAAAACATAGGTAGTAATAAAAAAAATAGGTGTTGTTATGCATATTTAGCTATTGTTATAACTGAAGAGGAGAAAATGAGCTGTCTAGATATATGCTCCTTCTTTTTGAAAAAAAGTATAAGTTAGAATCCTGTCCTTGACTCTCTTCAGAGTTTCCTATCTTTTCACTAGAAGAAAGCTTACTTCTGATGTCTTGACCAACTCATTTTTGTTGTTTGGAAGCTAAATTTTGGAAGAACATTTTTAAAAAATCTTTGTAAGACCAGATGTCAGCACAGTTTCTCCTGGCTTCCTGATAGAGAAAGTGAGTTAATTTCCCTCTATTCCCAGTCTGAGTGACATTTTCTGTCTTTTGGCTTTTTCTGACTTCCAACTTCCTGCTGATCTGCTCCTTGTAATTTCTCCCATACTTGCTATATCTTTTTGAGTCAGCATTCCTCCAATGAGCTCAGCTTGTAGGACAAGTCTGAGTTGCAGTTGTTTAATGAACTTTTTAATTTAGATATTTTATTGGCCCTTTGGCTGAAACAATAGATTTTCAAATCTCAGAACTTGAGTAGAATGCAGAGATTTTCATTCTGCCCTTACAAGTATCTTTGGGTAATAATATTTAAACCAAACCTCTCCAAACCAAACTAAATCTCATGAAACTCTTCCAGGAATTTAGAATAAGAGCAATCTTTACACTAAGATCTTACAGTAAACTGAAATGGATTGGCCCAAGGACTATTCAAATTATAATTGAAGCTTGCCTAAACTATGAATGTGTTCAAAGTACTCCCTCTCCATCTACCTGCCTGCCTGCCTGTCTTCTTTCTATCTATCTATCTATCTATCTATCTATCTATCTATCTATCTATCTATCTATCTATCAATGTACTTTGAGCTTATATGAAAAGGGTTGGATAAGTGTTGGGCAGAGATAAAAATATATGATATCTATCTATCTATCTGTCATCTATCTATCTATCTATCTATCTATCTATCTATCTATCTATCATATATTTTTATCTCTTCCCAACACTTATCCAATCCTTTTCATATAATATAGGCTCAAAGTACATTGATTTGCATACATTTGAATTTTTCTCAGGGTCTTTTGAAATTAAAAAACCCCAACACCCATAATTTTCTGAAAACCTTATACATCTCATTTGAAATCAGGAGTGGAAATCCTATGCTTTTCAGTCTTCCATAGAAATCCATTCCAGATTTTTCATCTATAACATCTCCATCTCACAATCCAATCTCCTATTTTAATTATGTTAATCAGATCCCAAGGGACAAAATAAGGGGAGTTTGTTTGTCTCCAACCTTTTCCCCAGTATAGCTATGCTCTAAGAAAAGCAAAAAGGATTGCAAGCAGAGGCAGTTTTGCAGGTGGAAGAATAGAGCAAATAAAACTGTTGAAAGGGCAACATTGGAGAGACTGAAAAAGCCTTCTTGTCGCAGCACATGAATCAGACCTGCAATAATTCCAGAAATGGAAGGGCAACAGGTCTCACAGTTGCCATTGGAACCAAGGTAAGTAATCTGATAAATTATACCCTAAGTTTTCCATAATTTTAGTTTCCCTAACTTTAGATGCAAAAGGGAAAGGAAGGACCAATTTCAGATTATCTTCTTAAATTCTTTACTCTCATCTCTTCTATCAAAAATGATGATGATGATTTCTAAAGTTATAAATCCTTTAAGTGATAGCCTATCTCAAATCTACTGGCAAAACCATAAAGATTGGTTCAGTGGGAGTTTCGACCTTGTTCCTCAATACTAGGTGCTTTCATCCCAAAACAATGTTAAATGTAGAGTAGGAGGAAGAATGTTGGAAAGCCTGGTGGGTGTGATTTTCATCCAGATCCTAGCATTCATCAGATGTCCAAAAAACTTTTGGAATTCCCTTGTTGGAAATGGAATCTTTTCATTGGCTCCCATTTGTTTTTGTTTTAAAATAAGTAATTTCAGGAACTCAAAGTTACACTGAGTTGTGAGTTAAGTCAGTTATGTTTGACTTCTCTTTAGAGGTAATCTTAGGCTTATTATAGGAATCTACTCTAGTGTAGAGACCTTGTGGGATGCTATTGTCAGTAATTAGCTTAAAGTAACCACATATGTCTAAATGGGGTTACTTATAATTTTCTATCTGTGTGGCTGCTTCCCTCCCTCTATTATCCATCTACCACAGAGATGCTACCAGTTTTAATGTGCAAAAAGCCTCCCTCACTGAGAGCTGGAATTAACAAAGTAGCATCTCATTTAAGATTTCATTGTTGCATTGCATCTTCTCCACAGATCTGTACTGGAGGAAGGGTATGTGTTACATATACCTCTGACAAAGGCTATTCTTAGCACTGAAATTCCACTCCAGTTCTGCTTCCAAATCTCTGTGAAGAAAACTAGACTTACTGTATAAGATGACAAAGAACAACATACACACTTCAGTGTTGAGTGAAGAACAGAAGAAATATCACAGTAGCTGTAGATGGAGGTTGGGCTCCCATCCTCTCTGAATTTTTTCTAGTCTTTGGGAATCATGATTATCAGGCTAGGGTTTTAGCAAGAAGAGAGGTTGGTGAAACCAATGAATCTTCCGGAAGTGATTTTTATGATCCTACCAGAATGGTCAGATGCTTTTATTTTTGAAGAAGATATTTTAAAAACCATGACTATCAACTATTCAGGAAAAGGCATTCTGAGATCTCAGTGTCTCCTTCAGGTAAGCCATCATCTGCCCCTGCCTCTGTTATTGCAACCACTAGTTTCTGAATGTGTGATTCCAATGGATCTGGGAAAGTGAGGGCGCTGTCAGATTCTTAAAGTTGGGGGAAGGAACGAACTTCAGAGTCTTAAAAAATCCTCTTCATTGTACTTCATAAATGAAATGCAAGTATTGCAAAGTTACTTGTAGACATGTCCCACCATAGAGAAGGATTGATATATTTGAAACCTCTGAATGCTTTAGAGGCTGTTGAATCCATTGTGAAAGGGGAAAAAAAAAGTATTGAACCCATTCAGAGCCAGCATTAAAACACATTAAATGTAGTTTAAACAAAGTATGTCAGGTTTTTAAATGTTTTTTTTTAAAAGGGCTTATATGGCAAAAAAAAAATGGGCACATGTATTCTTCCCCCTTATATGCACCACCTTTTGGAACTGTGAGATTGAGCTAATGACAGCACTGGGCTGGGCAATAAAATCTGAGAACATACTCTTCCCTCCCTTTTTATTTAATGCTTTCAGCTAGTTATATGTTCCCATAATATTTTCACTTCCATCCTTGCAGCTATTTTAAATATAGCATTATGTCCTGGCAAGAGTTACAGGAATATGCCCAGATTTATTTATTTTTAATTTGTCTTTATTAAATTGCCATGAATGTTGATTAACCAATTTTCCTTGCATGGCATTTTTGTTCCATTTCTTGCATGCAAATGAGAACAGCCAGAGTGCTTTTATAAATTGTGGGAAATGCTGGCAGGGACCATAGCATGAAATGAATGGCCCTTTATGGGCCTTAGTAAAATGTTTCATTTGTCAGAGCTAATGGCAAATTTTTGACTATTTCAGCATTATGATGTTGTCCCTTTTTCTTCTTTCCCCCTACTTTTGCTGCTTCCCTGTTCTCATTTAATTTCTTTTGCTGCAACCCATTAAGCAGGTTAGCTACAAACAACTGAAGCTGTCTTCCATTACAGATGCCATTCTGCTTTTGTCCTTGGCCCAACCCTGCCTTGCCTACAATAATGTAAGATGTTCTTCTGTAGATAAGTTTGGGGAAGGAGAATATTAGAGATGCCTGATAATAGCCTGACTCCCTTCTTGCAATATTGACTATGACAGTACATTGATTTGTAGCCAGTTCCTTCTAAATCTCTTTAAACGGCAGAGTTGAAATGATTCGCGGTCTTGACATAAAGTCACACTTTTGTCTGTTAGGATTTCGAGTTTTAATAATTCTGCAGTTCCTTTTCAGTGAAATTCTCTGTTCTTGAAACTGTGTCTTTCCTAAACAGTTGTCAGAGCTGATCGGGGCTACAAATAACTCATCAACATATTCTCTGTATGGTGAGATTGGAATTATTGGCCTTTTAATGATACAATGGTGTCTGCTTCCAGCTGTGCAGCAGCAGTATTTGGTCTTGGGCAGCTGTTACATAGCTCATCAAATAGCTGTTGAGCATCATCCCCTATTCGTCATAAAGATAAAGATGCCACCAGGGTTAGGAGTCTATTTGCTGCAGCTGCTGCTGTCTTGTCTAACTGTAGTTTTTTTCTCACATAGCAATTAAGGAGTTATTGTTGGTTTGTGGCTCTTGCTATTCCTTTCTGTATGAGGTTGCTGTGATGATACAGTATCTGCCAGACCCACAGTATATGCAACCATCAAACCAAACCCACCTTATATGCAGCCCACCAAGAGGGCTTTGCAACTTCTTAGGGTCACAACAAATCACATACACACTGGCTGTTTGTCAAATGTTTTATAATCCTCTTATGTTTAAATATATAGATGCCCACAAATCAAATTCAACTTCTGGGCAATACATAAACAGGTTTGTGTAGTTTATTTTGGCAGCAATATGAATTGGGATTGTTGTTTCTTATTTCTGGGTGTTATTCATCCACCTGGCTGGGAAGGTCACAAATCATGATCCTGTGGACACCAGATGTTGCAATCCTCATAAAAGCAAGCTTGTTTCTAATTGTCCAAATTGTGATCGCATGACTGTAGTTGATGGTGCTATGATTGCAACTTTGAGGATTGTCTAAAGTTACTTGCCCAAGAGCATCATAATTTAAAACCGTCATTGAATGAACTGTTGTTAGTCAAGGACTATCTGTCCTTGGTTACTGACTACTTGGAAAGATGACAGTAATAAAAAATTATATTTCTGACCAATGCGTGCACTTTAGAACCAAATTTTGTGTGCCTGACAACAGCAAACACCAATTTTAAGATTAATGCTGATTTTGCTGTTTGAAACACCTTCATCTGAATGAGGCTAAAAACAGCCACTGATCTTTTCAGCTTCTCTCTCAGTTACATTTTCACATAGCAACCGTTTTGCTTAATGACCTGGTCATGGGAACAGAACTTGGTCACTAAATGAAGAGTACATGTATCTCTTAGCCTCACTTACTTATTAGTTAATTATGAAGAGACATGGAAGAAGCAATGTGTCAAGTTCTAAGCTTTTGGAGATTAAGAGATTAAAAACTGATTCAGTATAACCAGTGAGACAATGGGAATAAAATGAGATTATATAAATTACAAAATGATTAAAATGCTGGAGCTGGCAAATGCTTGGTTTTTATCTAGTCTCTCATTTAACTAATAAACTATTATTTTCATTTCTTTCTATCATAAACAATTGCACGCACCACTGGTTGCATCCTTTAATAGCAAAGCAGGAGATTTTTGTTGACAATGCACATTAAATTGCAGTCAAAATGTCTTTGCCACTTAGAATTGGTGCTTGCAGTTTGAGCTCTTTCTGTGACTCTGCTGTTATTTATAGGACAACTGTCACAATTGTCTTGTTGGAGTGGTGGTGTGCTTATGCAAGTCCCGTGCTTTTGTGGGCTGATGCTTGAGCAAAGAATACATTATACTGCAAAGTTTGTGTTCTTTTCTAGGAGCCTGTACTTAAGTTTGGATCTTTTATTATCGAGAGCAATACTTTGCCAATTAATGAAATGTATACACATTCCATAGCTAAAAATATTTGGGATATGGGTTGTTTCTGTATTCTGTTTATGTGCACACACACACATATACATACATACAGTATAAATAGACTCCTATTTTGTACAATGCATTTCTGCAAATCATTCTGAATAGTAGAACAATGTCCCGAGTTACTCTGCTTGATACAAACAGGTTTCTGCCAGTTCATAGTTTGAATATTGTAACTGATACAATATTGTAATTGGACATAATATTTTTCTTGCTACCTTGAACGAGTGAAATTAAGTTTTGATTGTAAGTAGTGTAGTGGTCTATTAAACAATTTCTGCTGAACTATAAGGAAACAATTAACAATTGCATCAAAGAAGAGGAATAATGAAAGATGCTCCTCAAATGTGTTGAATTAGGATTCCCAGCAGAACAAAACTTTGACAGGGAATTCTGGGAATTGTATTCAAGATATTTGAAGCGCTGGAGACTATGCTGGATGTATACACCTGAACATACCATATCTATTTAGTCACTGCTCTTCAGAATTTTAGAAGAATCTAGCTTCAGTTTTAGAAGTTGTTTGCCCAGAACAACAGTGGGACCAACTTATCATGAAACTGGAATCTTTGTTTTAAATCATTTTCAATGCACTAGGTTCTCAAACTTTTAAGTTTGTGTGTGTCTTTCTGTATGTATGTATTATTTAAAACAATAGCAAATATTTACTTCATTACATGACCTCTCAAAGGGTTTTTCGATTTTTTTTTTAGCATACTCAAGATTATCTCTTTTATAGAGATAATATTTGGTAAGGCTGACAGTTATTCAGACCTTAGAAAGATGGGGAACAAATCGAAAAAGTTTGTTCTACATATTCTTTTTTTTTTTAAAACACAAGGTTATTTATATTAGATCATTAGCAAGTTAGAGTCATACCTTACTTGTATTAACCAGTCTAATATAGTGTTTTGAAGAGACCAATAATTGACAATAGGGAGAATCTTGAACGATATAATGTAATTTAAGTTTTGTAATTATTTTGACAAGGTGATAGTCTTCCCCAACATAATATCACTTCTACATGGTTAGGGCTGTGTTTCCCAGAGTTCATGTGCAATCTATTCTTTAATTCAGAGAGTCCTAGTATTAACATAGTATTAATATAGTTGGGGAGCATCTGATTAGTACTGAGGCTTATGGTATAATGCAATGGCCCCCAATATTTTGGGCACCAGGGACTGGTTCCATGGAGAGATATTTTTTTTTTGTGTGTGGACCAGAGGGGATGTGGTTTCTCATGCTGCCTGCATCTTGTGGATGGGGCTTCACTTGTTGGCGTGGCCTGGTTTCTGGCATGTTGTGGACCGGTGCCAGTCCATAGACATAGCATCATGTCCATTTTAAGATGGTTTTTATTATTGCTTTATTTTATTTATTTATAGGCCAATCCCCAAAATGCTGTTGTGGATAACAGTTGTCTCATCAAAAATTAATACAAGGGTAACAAGAAATACCTCCCTCCCCCTCATAAAGTTGCATATAAGAGTCAGTCAAGATCTAAAACATAAAACCAGATTGGAGATGATGGGAACTGTAGTGCAACACATCTAAAGAGAGTGCTTAAATGCAAAACCAAAGTCATTAATTTGTCTTTTAATGGACTGGTTTTCATTGTTAGTTTAATCCTGTTTTTCTTTTGTGTTCATCTTAATACTTTTATAATTACTGTAAATTACTTCTGGGTGTTCTTAAATAAAAAGTACGGCAGAAATACTTTACATAAATAATCAGTGTGCTCTGGAACAGGAGAAGAAAGCGGATATGGCATAAGCGGATTTTGTGTCTGTCTGTTCTAATTTTGTCTTTGGTTTTTAAGATAAGTCTGGCAGTTTCTAATCTGTTTGCTGTTTGGGGAGAAAATTCAGTTTGTATGCATTCAGATATTCCAAAATCATCCTAAGTGAGAAACACAAACATTGAATCAATGAAATGCAGTCCTAATGCTACACTGTCAGGATTTGCCATTGGTAAGTGATAGTTTGAAAATTGTCGCAGCAAGATGTGTGGTGACCTTGAAGATACCCAAACTCTTTACGGCACAGCACAACACAACATATCTAATTCTATTTTGAGCAGTCTTCCTAATAATTTGAGCTAGTGAACTGGCAATAGTTTTCCCTTTGCTGCATGTTCACATTACACGAAGTTTAAATCAGGCTTTGTTTAACAACTTGATTGGATGACAAAAAAAATGTGAAACAACTGAGTGAAGAACCAGCACAGAAGAATTCGATTTCCTCAATTGTCAGCTTGGTTGGTTTTTTGTTTTTTTTGCCTGCTTGTTAAGATGGTAATATCCTAAAACTTCAGGCTGGTCATAAAGTATGGTGATTCCTTTGTTTGAGATAAACATTGGTGTTTTTACTAGACATTCATAGGCTGGGTTAAAAATAATAGGAAAATATCCTGTGAGGTTACTTACTAGTTTAGGAGCGATACAACATGTTATTGTTATATTGTGAAAAAGGAAGAGGAGGCAGAAAAGATACTTTCTATAGTAAGAATTAGCAGCCTGGTTAATAATCAGTTCTTGTCCTTAAATCCTTAAAATTGTCCAAGGCTAGATATTAGAGAGGCTATGTTTTTCTTTTCTGTTTTTAACAGTTTCTCCTGAAAATTATGGAGCATGGATTTTAGAAGCCCTTATGTCACTGCTGATCTAAACAAGGGTTTGGGGAGATATTATAATGCAGACCATTGAACTGATAAGACTTAGAATCTTCTGATTTATTGAATTGCATTGGCTGAATGGATTTTCTTCCTCTAGAGGAACCAATACAGTAAAGGCAAGCCTATACAAAACAGTTCTGATTTCCAAGAACATATTCTTAATAGAGATGCATGAGAGTCTTAAATTCACAGGGAACTAGAGAGCATTAGAAAAATTAGACATTAGAAAAATGTCTTGGGTATCTGTGAGTCCTCTTGTGGCTTACAGAAGATTTTAAGCTCACCGTTCTGTTGTTTTTGTGTCTTCTGACATGGTGATTAGATTGATATTATTTTGCCAGGATTGTTGGTTGATGTCTACTTGAGTTCTTATAATCATCGTCATCACTGTTAGTATTTTTTGTGAATCTCATTTTCTGCTCACCTTTGGTTTTTTTTCAAACATCAGAATTCCCTCCACCCCAATAACTCTTGTCTTAACATGATGTGTCAAGAATATGTAAACTTGGCTTCATTGTTAGAGCTTTCTGTGAGTAGGCTTCAATTACTAGTGAATGACTTGTGGTCCAGGGTATTCTTAATAATTTTCTTCAGTACCACAAAGAAGCAGTCATGAATTTTTGATGGTTTAGCTTTTATACAATTACATTAAAAATGAAAAACTGTGATCTTGATGGTACATTCCATTGAAAGTGGGGGTGATCTTTACACTGTAATAGTTTGTCTAGCCTTATTGTAGCACTTCTTCCAAGCAGTAGCTATGTCTTTACTTCAATGTTACAGTCTTCAACTCTTTGAATTTTAAGCCTAAGAAGGTAAATACTTCAAGTTCTTCTTTATTGCTTTCGTTAAGTTGCTGTTGTCCATTGACATAATCTTCCTTTTTTTTTTAATACTAAGCAGTAAAATGGTTTTACATTGTATATTTTCACCTTCAAGCAAAAGAATCTTAAATATTCTGCTTCCAGCTATTAACGGATCTAAGGTTTCATTATTTCTCCCAGCAATTTTAATTCCAATTTCTATTTCTTATGGTTCAGCATTTCTTAGATAATACATCTGAATTTCAGTTAATTAAGTAATAGCAACCTTAGTACTATTGTTTCCCAGTTTTGAGCTATTTGGTTATGGGCCATCAAGTTTGTATTGATGCATAGTAATCATATAGATAAACCCTCTTTGCTTGAACTGTTGCTCTTAATCATCATACACATTATTCGGTGGATAGATGAAATCACCTGATGCATCCATGTTTCAGTCCCAAGCTAGGAGACCTATGTCAGGTTGGCAAAAATCAGGGAAGTGTTATCAAAAGGCATCACTTCATGAAAGCTATCTATAAACATAGCTCAGAGAATGAGATTTAAGCCAACTTTTTTTCCTGATTTCTTTCTAATGTTGTCGGATGGTAGCCCCTCTATTCCTTAGCCAGGTTGTAAAAATCTGATGTAACATTACCCTAATTTTCATAGACACACATCACACTTAAGTTTTAAATAATAATGGTAGTAATAACAATAACATTAAGTGTGGATTGAGACATTTCAGGATGCAGAAGGAATGCTTATCTGCTTAATCAGCCTTACAGATTCCATCACTATGGACGGTGTAATCTAGCTTTTTCTATGTCACAGTGCAGAACATTTTAGAGCAGGGATCCCCAACCCCAGGTCCATGGCCACTTCCACCACTGTACACTTGTGAAAGCAGCATGCATGTGCAAGACCATCTCCTTTTCCCCTCCCAACTGCTGCCTCTACTGGTCTGGAAAGGTTGGAAATCACTGTTTTAGAGGACATAAAGAATGTTTGCTTACACATTAATCAACTCACAGTTCAACTCCTGCAACATACTTGACATTTGAATGCCACCTAGAAGCTTCAACTAGTAAATAATGTAGTACTGGGCACTAAAGGGGAATATGCCCATGTGATACTCCTCAGCAAATTGCACTGATTGCCAGTTTCAATGGTGAAAGAGCTTCCTTCGTTGTCTGTTTGCCTTGAGTTCATTTCTAAATATTGATACTTAAAACCAAAACAGATTTTTGCATGTACGTGAATCACCACTTGGTCTTGTATTGGTCTCAATGTCTTTATTGAGACATTGGTCGAAGCAGATTTATGAGTTATCTGAGTGGTTTTTTTTGCGGGGGGGAAAGAGGAGAAAATTGACTAATAATGCAAATGACAGTGCACCATTTGTAGTGGTTGTTATTTATGGAACTCTTTTTCCAATTGCCTGTTGCTAATTCTAAATGATTTTAGGTGCCAAATGAAAACAAAGACTGTTCACCCAGAGATTTCAATCATGCGAGGTTTAGGTTTATTTTATTTGTTTTTTTCCTATTTTATTGTTTTGACACATGGAGCTTTAAATATTGTTCTTTAAATGTGTTGAAAAACATGATTAGACGATGAGGTAAGCAAATACTCTTAATATGATGTGAGAATTGGATCACAACTGGTGTGTATTTGTGCTCTTTGTGTAGTGTTATATCAGGCACATAACCAACTTGAAATTGTTGATATGGGATTTAAAATAGAAGAGAAAGCCACGCTAACTTTAGTTTCTAGAGCAAAAAAAATGAGGTAATAAATGAAATAATAATTTAAATAATTGATCTTTATCCCTCTGTCTTACTGAATTAGTATACAAGCATCAGTTTTTGTAGGAAATTAAAAGTTCAGGCTATCTTCCTTTGGCTTTCAGGTTTACAGTCAGAAAATAAAAAACATTGAGTGCATTAATATGGAGCTATATATAATTTTCAAATATCAAAATGGGAAACCAGGGAGAAAAAAAAGCTAGAAATCCTACTGAAGGAAATATTCTGTAAAAACATGCCTCAGATAAGGACTTGTTGAGCCTTGAAGACAAAAAGACATTCTACTATACAATTTTACAGCCTAAAATTATTTAGACAGCCTCATATTATAACCTATGTAGTAATCCTGGAGAATCCATGGAGACTATTTGTCCATCGGTCTATCCATAAATCTCAATATATGTACAATATGTCTTCCTCGAAGGGGAAATAATGTTAGAATTCTGTAAAGAGACATAGTCCAACCACCCTTTTTGAATGGTTCCCTCAAGCACTGTGTGACCAAACACAAATCTGATTTATTTAAAAGGACTGAAGGATTGCCTTAGTCATCCTAACAGTGGATGAAAGAAAGCCTATGTCTATTCTAAGCAGAGATGCTTCCAGGAAGAGCAAAGGACATTCTTACAAATTTATTCTGGATCACTTCCAGATTGTCCATGTTACTCATATTCCACATCATATGTGGGAATTTCCACATATGCTTTAAACATTTTTAACGGCTCAGTTGTCCTTCTTTGAAAGAGAAAAACGTGCAAGATGCTTTCATAAATTTCAGTATTGTCAGCTTAGCATATACTGGATATACGTCTTGGGGAAAAAGTTGATGGTATCCCAGTTCTATAATGCTGAAGATATGGCTGGCTATGTCAGCTCTTGAGGTACCCATCTCAGAAGCAAAGACTACAAGAACCATTTGAAGTGTGTTGTTACACAGTATAATAAGATAATCCTGAAAGCCTTTCAATTTCCCCACAATCCTGAATTTATTTCTCATTCCCTCCTCTCTTTCTGGGATAGGCGGATAGTTACATAACCATTCTTCAATTCTTTCTCTTATTTTTGTATTCTGTAGGTTGGAAGGAAATGTTTCCCAGTCGCCCTTAGACATTAGACTTTTAAAGCCATTGATGACTTTTCAGAAACTGGTCTAAATGGAGTTGTTACACCTCTGTTTGTAGTTTATATAGGGAAAGGCACAATTGCTCATTGAAAATGTATTTTACTTTGAGTTTCATGGTGTAGGTTGTGTTGCTAATACTTATGACTTTTAATATGGATTCTTTAATATCTTACTGTGGGTATGTTTTGTGCTGTTACATTTGTGTAATTTCCAAGAAAGGTAAATACTTTAAAATAAATTAACATTCTCCATAAATTAATAAAAACCACTTGTATTTTTCTTTTTTTGGCTTTTTAGGAAAAGCAACAATCTAAGAGAATAATTGATTTTGAGCCACTAGTCTCTGTCGTAGTCACTCAATAATCACTGTTTCAACTGAAAAAATGGGAGAATACTGTCAAAAGAGGAGATGATTATGAAAATAATAGAATGTGCAGAAATGAGTAAATTGACATTAGCAATTAGAGAGCAAGAAGATAAAGAGTATTATAACATTTGGGATTTATTTTATCAATGGTTAGAAAAGAGAATAGGGAAATAGGATATAATACAATACAAATACAGTGATAGAATAAAGATAAGACAATGTAATATGTTATAATGTATTATAATGAAATGAATAATATTATGAATTGAGATATCTTAAAAATTGAAATTTGCTCGAAAAGGATGATATAGTCTATAAGGAAAGTCCAATAAGTAGTGAATAACAACATAATATAACATGCATATTCATGTAAAATAAATTCTCTGATGAGCTGTTCAGAGCATCCAGGAGTGGGAGGTGCTTAGTCTCCGCATTCTCAGGCTGAGCTTGATTTGTGGAACGCTCTTCCTCCATCACGTGACTCTTCAGCGTTCCCCAGTTTTTGCTCAGCCTCATGCGAGATAGGCAGTGCTTTGGATACTTCCTTGACTGAAACAGGAATATTAGCAGGTTTGATTGCAATTCGGTTTTCCTTTGGTATTTTCCTTTGTCTTCAGCCTTCAATCCTTATCAGTCTGAGAGTCCAGTTTAAGGGAAGCGCTGTTCGCGCCCCCCCCCCCAAAAAAAAAGGTGGTGGGAGGCTTTTGGAGCTGCTCTGCTCCACCTCCCCACAGATAAAATTTTCTCTGCCAGTTTTGATTGCCGCTGTGTCTTTATTCCATTTGCTTGCTAGCGGCTTGGACCTGTGTTCATTGGACTTGGAGTTTGATTGATTGGTGTTCCTGGTTTCTTCTTCTTCTTCAAAGCCACAAAACAGACAGAAGAAACCAGGAACACCAATCAATCAAACTCCAAGTCCAATGAACACAGGTCCAGGCTCCCAACCAATCAGAATGGACCAGCCTCAAATTTAAAACCAGGAGCTGTAAGACCCATATCCATACAGAAGCCTGAGGATGGCAGATGAGATTCTGCTGAAACATTGCTACAACTTTAACAGAACTACAATGACGTGGGATAATACCCGAAGGAAGCTAAACAGCATATATATATATATATATATATATATATACACACACACACACACACATACATACATACATACATACATACACACACACACACACACACATACCCCAGTAAAATAAAAAGAATAAATAAAATAAAAGGGGGCAATAAATACTTTATCAGGGCAACCATTTTTGACTCAGATCGGACCCTGGGCGTGCCAACCGCCTTGTACACAGATTATATTCAATTACTGTTATTCTAATTTTAATCAAAATGGCAGATGGTAGCACTTCTCAGGCCCCTTGCTTGAAGATAAAAGCCAAATCAAAACACAATGGAAATGCTAAAGTCTCAGAAAGGGACTCCTTAAGGCGCCATGAGGCCTTACAAAAGCAAATAGGCAGGCATTCTCGAGAGGTCCACGCTGTATCTCAGGGTGCCCCCTCTTCCAGTCTGTCAGTTTTTTCACACCCTCCTCCTTCTCTAGATCTCTCCCTTTCATCCAGGTGCAGTTTAACTCCATAAGGACAACAGGCTCAAGTGTCTGGAACATCAACCAGATGGGCCCCTGAAGCCACATTCACTCCAACAGCTGCTGGTCTTTGCCAGGGTGACAGCTTCATTGAGGAGGTTCCAGAAAGGATGAAAGCCTGGATGGAGATGGCTATTAGCCAAGGGATTGCAGCAGGGTTTCAACACGCGGTAATGTCCAGACCTTAATCTATAGATACTGAACAAGAGCCTCAACCTCTGAGGTCATTGACCAGGTCAGAACAACACCAGTCCCAGTACATTTACAAGGGGAGACCCCTCTCCAAGAGCTGGAGGAGGAAGTAGATCAAATCTTTCAAATGGCTGAGTCTGAAGTGGGATCAATTCATGATAGCGAGCCCCTGTCAGAGGCAGACCCCTTAGAAGGGGAAATGTCTGAGGATGAAGGTCTTATTCCTGACCAGCCTGCTTTTACAGGCTTATTTTGGCCACAGCTTTTCAAATCTCTCTTGTTTAAGGCAAAGAATATTGCAGGCCTAAACAAGCCAAAACCTTCTGACACACCTGACCCTTCAGGGGAAGGACCAGAGGACATGACCTTCAACCAATTGGTAGTTAAAGCAGAGGTAATTCTAGTCCCACCCATATTTTCAGACCTAGTGCGGAAGCATTGGGCTTCCGCAGGGGTATACACCTCCCCAACTGGACAGGATAGGAAATATTTCAACTTGGACCCTGATTTTGCAAAGTTTCTGGGGACTCCTGAGGTATACGAGCCTATAGTAGCTTTTGCGTCCTCCTTTATTCCCAGTGAGGCACTGGAGGCCTTAAAGCCGGAGGAAAAATGGGTGAGCTAGCCCTACGCAGAGCTCATCAGTCTGATGCGTGGGCTATCAGATCCGCCTCCTTCTTCACGCGGTCATCTCTTAGATGGCTTCGTCTTTTGAAACAACATGTTCCTTCTTCTAACATCAGGGCGCACCAAGACATTGCCAAACTTATGACAGCTGCTGAATTCTCTGCCGATGCTACCTATCATGCAGTCAAGTTTTCAGCAAGGGCCATTACCTTGCATGTCACAGTGTATCGCTTGCTATGGTTAAGACACTGGCAAGCCAACTTCAAACACAAATCCAAGCTGGTATCATCCCTCATTGCTTGGCCCTTCCCTGGATCTGCTACGAATTGAAACATGCAACAAGAAGAAAATTCTCCCTTCCCTTTTTTCAGAAGTCAGATTCTAGAAGCCCCCAGTCCTTTCAGAGGGGAACTTTCTATCCGGGATCCTTCTCTTCCAGATACCAGAGACCTCCAGCAGTTAGACCAGGACAACAACCAGATAGGTCCGTCTCAGTGGACAGAGGTAGAAAGGATGGTCCATCCAAAAAATCATATCGGAGAGCAGGGAGCAGGCCCTTCCAGCAACCAAGATAACTCCTGGGACCCAATTCCCATAGGCAGACATCTTAAGTTATTCGCTGACCAATGGGACTCCTTTACCTGTGACACCTGGGTCTGGGATACAGTTAGATTTGGCCTCGCACTGAAGGTTAGATCCAATTCTCCAGATCCCTTCATATCATACCCTCCTTCCAGAGACCCGGTCAAGCGTAATCTCATGGACTCCGCTATCCAACATATACTGGATATATGAGCCATCCAACCAGTAGCGACCAATCAACAAGGACATCTTTTCGTTGTGCAAAAAAAAAAAAAAAAATCAGGTGGGTGGAGAGCGATATTAGGTTTGAAACATCTCCACTGTTTCTTAGTATATCGCAAATTTAAAATGCATACCCTCTAATTAATATTACTGGGTATCAGGAAAGGGGACGTGCTCATGCCCATAAATTGACGGAGGTGTACTTGCACATAGATATTCAGCCCTTCCATTATAAATTTCTGAGATTCTGCTACAATAACCACCATTTTAAATTTGTGGCCCTTCCATTCGGATGAGCCTCCTCCCCCAGGACCCTCACCAAGGTCCTCGCGGTGATAACGGCCCTCCTCAGGAACATCCCAGTACGCCTCCAGCGTTATCTTGATGATATTTTGATTTTATCTCCTTCCACTCATCAGGCAGTCATAGACACTCAGAACACATTACTATCCCTCCTAGAGCATGGCTTCTTAATAAATTGGAAGAAGAGTCAATTAACTCCATCGACTCGGATAATCCATTTAGGGGCGATCATCGTGAAAGGCAAGGTTTATCTGTCACCAGATAGACTAAATAGCATTCAAAAATTGGTTAAGGAGATCAGGTTGCTTAAGAAGGTGTCCTTAATGGACCTATTAAAATTGTTGGGCAAAATGATCCTCATGTATTTCTATTTTCCTTGAGGCTGCCTTCACACTAGATCCCTCCAGTGGTTCCTGTCACTGTACCAGCGATCCGTCCAAAGCAACTCCAAACACAAAGTCAGGGTTCCACCCAAGGTTCTCATATCTCTCCTCTGGTGGTCCAAACCGATTATCAACAGAGGCTGTCTCTTCAAGGAGCCACAAAGGCTCACCATCACCACAGATGTCAGTCTGTTTGGATGGGGAGCTCACGTTCAGTCACTGTGATGTGAAATCCTGAGTGGGTGGCTGTGATGTGACATTCCGGGTTTTGGTTTGGCTCTGAGTTTGAGGCCTGGATATGTGTTCATGGCGTGTGTTCGTTTGCTTGGTTTGGAGGTTGGGGTGTGTGGCAGCTGGTGATGCAGCCATGGTCTGGTTTCTGGATGGTGGTTGTCTTTCGTCTATGCGTTGGGTTTGGGTTTGAGTCTGGTGAGGGAGAATGGTAGTGGTGGTGGGGTGAAATTCAAAAAAGAGGTATTGCCTGTGAAGGATCTCTAATTATTGATAAGTTTAAGGTTTAATCTAAAATTTGGCTGATCAGGAAGCAAATTGTTCATTTAGAGCTCTCCATGGTGCTGCAATAGTTGGCTTTTCTAGATTACTGCCTTGTAAATTCCTTGGGGTCAGAATAGAATGTGTTGTGAAGAACAGCTGTCACTTCACCTTAGGTCCAAAGGAGTTCAAAATCAGGTAGGTTGGGATATGTTAAGTCATTTAATTCTGCAGCTGTGGAGGGCAAACCATGATAACTTGAAAATGTCAGCCTGGATGAGAGAAAAGAAGTTTATCTTTTATAATTCAGTAGCAGGAAAAAGTGGATACTGTGAATTAAAAAAAAACTACAGTTCTTCCCACATTAAGCTCAACTTCCCTCTCCCAAATACAAAATATTAAACACTTAATCTTAACTATTATGGGACTGAGTTTTAGAAGGCTGGAGAGGAAATATGTGATTCTGCCAAGAACTGCATTTTAAAGAGACCCTCGACCATAGAGTGTTTCTATTGGATAGAGAATGCACAGCATAGCTTCAGTTGGAGATCCTGGTTGTAGTAAGTCTTATGACTGAAGTAAAAACTTTGCGCAGCTAACATTATATAAAAAAGCATGAAAAATGGGTAATGTAGCCAATGGAATTAAGGGGAAGCATTTTAGATAAATTAACCAAAATCAGGAATGTATAATATTATCTTGATTTGACCATTCTAGACAAATAGAATTTGAACATAGATGATAATTGAAATATTTGAAAATAAAAATGTATAGAGTATTTTTAATCAAAGACTACAAAGCAATTTTTAATTTTATTTAAGATACATACAGTACAACAGCAGAATAAAATATGGGACCAACATAGAAAACTTAATTCATAAGTTTATTTTTTATATCACATATGTTTAGATTTTTGAAAAGATATGAGTATTTCTTGAAGGGAAAAGTGAGTTGTTTTGAGAGGATTTACATTAAGTGACAATGAATAAATGAACTGGCAAAGAAAATGTTCAACTAAGGTTTCCTGCTCAGAAAACATAAATGTATTTTATTATATCTATGGTATGGTGTTCATACCATATTCAAGAGTTCTTGATTTCCATCTCTTTAATCCATAATAAATGCATTTGTTCATATTTTTAGGTTGAGTTTTGACACCCCCCTTCTTTGTGGCAGCCCCTTAGATATTAGTTGAGATTCATTTCCCTTATTGTGTTTGGAATTGCTTTCTGAGTTGAATTTGATCCCCAGTATGTATTTCAGTTACTTTATCGTGTAAATATCAAAGCTACTGATAATATGGGAGGGAAAGATATGGATCAATAATTTTTCCAATATAACAAAAATTATAATCAAAACAAAATATATTGATCCCTTTGTGGTATAATTAGCGAGTTATATTACTTACTTGTTTTGAACATCAGGTATTTTCCCCAAATACCTAATTAGCAAGACTTCATGGAGATGCAAATCAGATCTCAATGGGTCTTAAAAATTCTTTTATCACTATAAAGTTAATGCATTTTAGTTGTTAAAGCACACAAACATAATGACAAAGGCATAAAATTGAAGAATAACGTCAACTGTGATTATTGGAGCAATATTATGTAATGCTGTGATATTTTTAAGTAACTTCTAGATGATTACACTTTGTCATAAAATTAAACATTGTCTGATAATCAAAGGATTTAGAAAATCTTCAATGATTAACTGGTAAAGATGCAGACCTACAGAGCCCGAATGTGCAAGAAAAAGAAAGAAGAGGCTAGGGTGGTATTTATAGGTATGTTCAGGCAATTTAGCATTATTATGTACCATGACAACACTTAGGATTGTATATTTCTTCTAACATCTCGCCCCCATGCTGGTGCCTAAAAGAAAACTATGTGGTGATTCAACTAAGAATGTTTATGTTTCTTTTCAGAATTATCCTGGGAGCTACTTGTAATAAAACTTAGTTTCCTGTTCATTCTGTGTTCTGTAAATGTGTTTCTAAGGTTCTTTATATGAACTATAGTATAGAAGAATAAGTTATAGTAAGTTATTCTATAGAAGAATAAGTTATAATGAGTTATATCTACATAACATTGTCACAAAAATCCAAAACTAGCCTTCTGGTCTATTTCTAGATGTTTTAAAGTATTAAAACTTTTTTTCCTTTCCTGGTACATATTAGGAAATCTAACTGCTAGATTCTGTCTTATACCTATGCCAATTAAGACCCTCTTATTTATGGGTCTTAATTTATCTTTCCCTATTGGAGAAAATCAAAGCTACTTTTGTTACGGAGAAACCCAGAATCCAGAATTTCCCCAAAGGGATTGAACTGTAGGAATGTTAAGAAAAGCATTTACTGTCTGGCATTGCTACTGACTCTTGTATCTAATGTGGCTATATTTTATAGGCTTTATCGCTTTGTTTTTTCAGAGCCATTTTAACCTTGCAAACAAGCGAGTCAGAGGAACCAAGGGTTATAAAAGTTTAAATAAATAATTGCTTTTGTTTGGTTTTCAGCTTGATCTCAGCAGCCTGTTTAAATACAGTATCAGCTTTATGAGAAATTAGAGCTGTTATGCTAAGGAACAAAGTGTAGAACTGGTATCTGCTAATAGGATGGTTCTTTTGGTAAATTCTAATGCTAACCTTAGGAAAATAATAATTTAGGCTGTGGTCTTATATGTCCAGGATATTTATTTCTTTATCTTTTTTACAATTATTTGAATGCCACCTATTCTTAGGACTTAGATATAATTGCAGCGAAGCTTTTCTAAAGTCAATAAGTAGTTGAAACTGTCCGATACTGTTAATAAAAATTGTTGCTACCAATTGTTGCTATCTTTCTGTCCTGAAGAAGGCTGTTTTCATTTTTGAAAAAAACATTGGAATAGGGGCCTATTTTACTTCAGAGGACAAGCTGTTCCAAAGAGAAGGATGATAGTTGGATCCCAGCTCATTTGATTTTTGGCGGGTGGGTATCTGGAGTATGCTCCTCCACTACATCCTATAGAGTTGGCATTTTGTAGCTGAAGAAATTGATTCTCATGATGACAAGGGCCCAAGATGTAAAAAGCTTTAGATGTAATAATCAGTATCTTTTACTGATAGCCAATATAAACCTGCTAGCTGGTGTTATTCTACTAAGCTAACATTGGTCAGCAAATATGAAACGACATTCTATGCTAGTTGCGGGGTTTGAGTCATTTTCAAGGGTAACTTAGTATAAAGTGAATTACATTAGTCTAGCTGACAGATGGCAAGCATATGATTTATTGTATTTAGCACCACCTGGTTCAGAAAAAGGGCACAATGCCCATCAAAGTGGTTGAGGCCTTATCTGGCCATAGTTTTACCTGTGCTCCAGGAGGAGCTATAAGCTCAAGAGAGCCACCAGACTAGCTATCATGATTGGAAAACGTGCTACCTTGTCAAGAGCTATACTTGAGGCAGCCACCATACAGGAAGGTTTTTAAATCAGCAGAAATTCTATCTTCTTGGAATTCAGCTATGATTATTCTACTCTAACCAGTCCATTATAGTCTCAAGGCAGTGGATTGGAACTTTTGCTGGAATTTTAGTTTATCTTGGGATCAAGATGTTATCAACATATTCAAGATGGTTAACTGAAACTGGCAAATGACCTCTTTGATTGGAGTGCCTGAGGACTTGATATTTCCTTTCCAAATAAAACCAGTTGAAACAACCCACTCTTCAGGAAGGATTGCAGTCACTTTAAGACAGTGGTTGCCAACCAGTGGGCCAGGGACCACTGGTGGCCCATGAGAAAATTTTGGTGGTCCACAGAGAAATGTCTTCCCCAAAGCACTCTCCCAAAGCAATTAATCCAGGCTGCATGGGAACACAAGGCTGCGCCACCCATATGGCCTGCCCACCCACTGGCCTCCACCCTTCGGCCAAGCACAAACCTTATCTTGAGTAGAGCCATGCAAGCTGGAACTGGAAGGTAAGACCAATGGTGGGGGAGGGAAATCCACCCCGGGGTGGATTGCTGACGTTGGTGGGAGAGTTGGTCCCATATTTCAGAGCTACAGTAGTCACAACACTGGCCCTTTGGTCATCCCGGAGCAGCTCCTCCAGTCTATGGCAGGCTGGTGCACCCAGGTGGAGGTGCAGCTGCTCTGGGATGACCAAAGGGTCAGTCCTGTGACTACTGCAGCTCTGGAATATGGGACTGACATTCCCACCAACCAAAGTCAGCAAGCCATCGTAAGACAATATTCATATTACTGGTCCGCAGGATTTAAAATTATGAATTTGGTAGTCCCTGAGGTCCAAAAGGTTGGTGACTCATGCTTTAAGACATTGTCCTGACACTACTGTGAAGTTTTTTCCTATGTATATTCCCAAATTCTGGTCTTATCTCACTTTAACAAGATGGCTATTGAGTCCCCCTGGAAAAGAAGGAGCATACAAGGTTTTTTGTTTGGCCTGGGGTCTTACTTAAGTAGTAGAGTCATCCACATAACCATGAATTTCTGTGTTTTTCTTGGCTCACTTATGTGTTACACTATAGGCTTGATGTATGATTGAAAAGATCATATCTGAAAACTAACAAATCTACATTTCTGTATAGTATGTAGCCATGTTGATATATAGATATTAATTTAAACATGACCTCAGACATTCATGAAAGTCCCATTGAGTGACACCACCAGATGGTTCTGTCATGACATAATGACCTCAGGTATCATTAGCTGTCTGGGTAGTAAATAGTATACTTAAAGGTACAACTACAGTTATCTGGATAAACATTAGATGGCAGCATTTTAATTTTTCAACCAATTGTGGTCATTTGATTTTTTTTTTCAATTCAGATTTGGTACCCATACTTAAGATCTACCAAAGCTCATTTGCTAGAACAGGACCATGTGGGAATTCATAACCAGCGTCTTCAACTCTTGCATTTGGAATAAGGAAGGAAATTGTCATGTGCTTCATATCCAGGAACAAAATATTTGGCTAGTTCCACAGACATGAGTTTAACTCTTAGTAAAACTGTCTTATTAAGCATCCGAGGATCTGGTGGGCAGCTTCAGCCATGACCTTAGTAGGGTCATGAATGGGTAGCTGACAAATTAAAAGCAAAGTTTCAGTGTCAAAAGCAGAAGCGAACCTCAAAGCATTTTTTTTTCCTGTGTTGTGAAAAAAGATAGGTTTTTGGGAGAAGTTTTATTGAAAAATTATAGATGTCTTCTACAGTTATGACTATGAATTTGTAATCCTTAAATAGAAATATCAATAATAGAACAATAGAAAGTGATTTGCTCTGAAATAATATGAATAATGTTCACTTTCAGCTGTGCTGATGTCAAAGCAAAGCAACTCTTTCTTCCTTATGTTTACTCCAGAGACCAGAGTTTCCATCCTAAACTTCTAAATTGCTCCTACAGCTGTTTTCCATTTTAGCTGTCATTCATCCCTCTACTCAACTTGATTACATTTTTTTCAGGCACCTGAGAATACTGTATAATCTTCATGATGGCTCCCAGAAAAAAATGTGAGCTTGCGCACCATTTGATAGTTAGACAGGTATTTTATATGGTACTTTGTCAAAAGCAGAAATCAATATCTGGCACAGCACCTGGGCTCTGGCAAAAGTCACTAATTTGGATCATAATAAAGAAAAATCACATGATCTGCAGCCTATCTCCAAACAAAAACCTTCTAAGGATATATGTACCATATATTCTTTTCTCAGAATGCATCAACATCCCTCATTTGCATTAAAATGTTTATCTTCTACCAGCCACAAGAAGTAGGCCTCTCGTCCGCAGAAAAGCACTCTTTGCTCCACAATGGACTTCTCTGTATGAATAAGTGGTGTGTGTGTTTTTTTAAACAGAAAGTGGAATTCCAAATAGCTCAAGAGAAATGAAATTTACTTGAAGAAAGGCTGCTATTTGTTGATTGTTTAGCTGGTGTTTATAAAAAAATCCCCCTGGTAGTAACTGAGCTACTGCTGATATTTTATTGCAATGATATGGAAACTTCAGGTGCCCCCCAATAAGTCCAAATATATTTTTCCCCTTCTGGATGAAACATTTAATTTCTAAGTCTGATTAATCCAGTTTTTTGTTCTGCACAATTCCTTACACTTTTATGGGATCTCACATCTGGTTGCCTTTCTGTCTTGTGGTCTCTGCTTTGGCAAAAAAAGCCATGATTTTCAGAACTGCCAACCCTGCACTGAAAAGAGAGAACACAAATCTGGTAAGGTTTGTGGTAAATGGAATAAATAAAATGGTAGAAATGGTTAGAAAAGGAATACTATTAAAGAACAGCCAGTTTTCTATTTTTCCTCTATTATTTAATCTATCTGAATCAAGGTGTATCTTGCAATATAGTCCAACTTTGTTAAGAAATGAAAAAAAATCAAGCTTTAAGAGGAAGGTTTCTTATAATTCCTGATATTGGCCAGCAGCAGGTTTACAGATACATCTAACCAGGGTTTTATGAACCTAGAATAATTATCTCTGCACAGTGCTAAGCTTAAAAGTTACGAAAAGAGAGTTTTCAAGGCAAAAATTATAGTGTGAGTGTAGCAAATCCTGAGTTTCGACTTAATAGGCTCACTGAAATTATTGAGAATTTTTTCGCATTTTGAATTTTCTTGGCCTTTAAAAAAAATTTCTTCTCCAAACTGATGTGTAGAAAATTAACTACTCCTTTGTGCCATCTTTGAAAAGGAGCTGCTTAATATAAAACAGGAAAGCAGTATTTCTCCATATATGGTTATGTCTTGTTTGAGAGAAATAATTTTCAAGTTGGTTCAATTTTTATTGCTATTTCAAACTTGAAAGATTCATGCAAATATGGTTTATAGCAAAATATTGGCTGAAATGCCTTTTTTCCCGTGTGTTTTTGTTGGTTTCCATTTACTTTGTACATAAAATGAACTCACTTTTTGAAAAAATTCTAATGTTAGTGCCTTAACTTGTGTGAAAGAAAAATAAATTTATCTCATGGTAATGTAAAAGAAACTTTAATAGAAAATGTATTAATAAGAAGCTGTAGGGTAGCTTAACAGCTATCCAGTAAACAGAGGCTATCCAGATGTTGCTGAAGTACTCGTAAAACTTCCATCAGCCCCAGCCAAAATGACGAGGAATATTGCAATTGAAGAACATCTGAAAATTGACAGATTTCACATACCACAACGTTGGAATAATAGAATGAAAATAATACTGTGCTAAATGCCTAACTCATTTAAAAGGTTTTTTTTTTAAAAAATATATTATTCCTAGTAACATCGATATTTCCCATGTGCAAGTTTGTTAGTAGGTATGCATGGAGTAGAAAGAGCTTCAGCTAAATCTTAAGTATTGCTGCAGATGAAAAATACAGTGCATAAAATACGCTGTGAGTACTTGAAAATATATATGCATGTTCAACATTTTGAATCTATATTTTGTTCAGTATTTTTAAGTCTGTAATAACTATCTTGCATTCATTTACTCTTATAATACTCTGATTTAGTGTGTCAAAATTCATTTTTCATGTTTGTTTTCCTTGATGACTATTCTCACTTTCAAAACAATGTTAAAGGAACAATAAGCAGAATAATCCACTGTAATGAATACCACAGTAACGAATATCCATTTGGAGGCATCTTGGAAAGTGATTGTCTTCATTCTTTTTTATTGAAGTTTTCAGATGGGAAGGCATTGTCCCAATGCACAGAGGCAATTTTTCTTTTCAATGGGTCCTGTGGCTCAGGTCTGAAAACCTCTGCTCTCTGAGGAACACTTTTCAAATGTTTACTTATTTCTTGATTCCTGATAGGCAACTTAAGTTTTAAATAAATCTGCTGCTTCTTCTGAAAGTTTACATTCCTTTGAAAGTTTGGCTTTGAGAATTATTAGTGAAGCTTGTCCTTTTTTTCAAGAGGATGGTATTCAATTTCTGTTTTCTAGATTTCTATCAGATAATTTAGGGAAACTCTTTAAGAGCCTATAAAACACTTTAAACTAAAGGAAAGGAAAGAAGCAGTGCAACGATCAGTTAAGGTATTAAACTTGAAGTGGGAGGAATTCAAGTCCAATTTGAATATGGAGCTTTCTGTGTGACTTTGGAACAATCACTTTCTCTCACCTTCATCCTTGAGGATGAATTTTCCATGGAGAAAAAGACATTATAAATTTATTTATTTACTTATATTTCAAATTTTTAATTGCCCATCTCCCTCACAGAGGGACTAAAGTTCAGACTTGAATGTAAAATAGAAAATGTGGCCATATTTGAGATGTCACTTTAGAAAGGACCCGAGGTGGTATATTCAGCAGCTTCTGACCAGTTCTGGAGAATCGGTAGCAGAAATTTTGAGTAGTTTGGAGAACCGGCAAATACCACTTCTGACTGGAGATTTTACGGTATCCTTCCCCTGCCCCGCCTACCAAGCCACACCCACAGAACTGGTAGTAAAAAAAATTGAATCCCACCATTGGAAAGGTACATAGAAAATGTACGTTATATGCACAATCCCAATGTTTAGTGTGCTTTTATTGCAGTTCTTCTTAGCTTCCTGCTTCACATTTCATCTGGGATGGAATTGTAAAAGATGATTTTTCAGGTGGAAATCATCACTCAATCCAACATCAAAAATGGCGAAGCTATGGCTTCTAGACATATTTGGTTTCCCAAGCCAGCTCACCAAGCCCTCAAGAGATCCTGAGCATGACGTATCCCTTTCTCTGTCTATCATTTATGGAGAGAGCTATGCTTGCAGGCACCTCATTTGGTGTTTCTCCAATTGTGGCTCAGTTGCAACATTGGTGAAGAAGGCCCAGTGATTAAAAAAAAAGTACAAAATGAATTCTTGTTATGGACATCTCATAAGTTCCACTTGAAGGTGCTATCAGCCATATTTTGAAGCATTTTCAGAAAATCATAAGGATAGCTTTTGGTTAGGTACCATCACTTTTCTCTGAATCCCATCCAGGCCTGAGGGGATATACAACTGCTAAATCAATAAACATAAGAAAGATTTGGAGAAACAATTATAGTTCTCAAGAGACAGAGATTGTTTCATGTGAGAAATATGGGATGTATGTTTTTCAATGAATAATTATAGTTTCCATTAATTTGGCCAAAACGAGGTTTTTGAAAACTCCTTCAGATAAATGGGAAAACTATTTTGGTTCTATGATTCCTATTTCTCACTGGTTTTTATTTTAAATCAGATGTGTTTAGTGAAATGAAACTGTCACTTATCTACTCTTTGGGGAATTTCTATAGCAAAATGACAGAATGTAAGTGGAGTTGATTAAATGAGGGGAAGGTTCTTCACAAGAAAAAAAAAAAGGAGTGTAAGGAGGTTATCTGACACTTTATTTTGCAATATGATGAAGTGCGATTTATCTCCTTTGCCAGTGTCTGTTACTAATGTTGAATTTTCATTAATAACTAAAATGGCAATTTTACTGTCATAAAGGTAGCTCATTATTAGTGCTATAGCTGATTTGACAGAAAATTTCTTCAGTTATTATTGTTATTGATAATATATATGCAACACATATATTTTGTATTATATATACCGGTAATAACACAAATAATGCTATATGTAATGCTGTATATAAAGTTATATATAAATATATATGTAATGTATATGCAACACATATATTTATACACCAGCCATTTTAGTTGATTACCTTTTGGCATGTCCAACTAGTTTATTTGTACATAGTCATCTATGGAGTTTTAATTCTCCAAACATCAGACACAGACAATTTTTTTTATTTTACCAAAGACATGTTTGAAAGAGAAACAAATTGTATTTTATAACTTGATATCTCCTATTTTTGATGCTTTTATTAATTTGGGAATGGTTGGAAGATTTTCCTTCAGGACAGAATGGGTCTGTCTCAATGGCATTATAATTGTTTGAGTAATCAAATTTGCCTTTAAAAAAAAAAAGACTCTCCACATGCTTACCACATCCCTTCTAACCCATCATCAGTTTTAATCTAGCTGTCTAATAAGCAGCCGGCAAGAGTGTTGTTGTAGCTTCCTTCCCCCTCTTCTGAGATTATTTTTTCTCCAGATGGTTTGGCACGTTATCCAACAAGATGACAACATCTTTCCATTTCTCATCACTTCTTTTTTTTCTTTGTGGAAAGTGTTACAAAAGAAAGGCATTTGGGGGGAGCCAAACCTGTTTTGAGGCTTTCACTGGTATCGAAGGAACCATTTCAGTTACGCAGGCTGGAAAACAAGGGCTTTTGTCAACTTATGTTTTATTCAAAGGTGCCCAGCCAATTCATGAAAAGTTCTGTAGAGTTAATAATGAAAGGTGACTGGGCACCCTGTAACAAAACGACATGTCTGGTTTTTGATGGGAAAGAGATGAGTAGAATTGACTAATTTGCACATTGTCTGGATATATCTGCTATATACTACATTGCTTCAAAAACAAATTAAAAGACATTATATTTATTTAAAATCTCATGCTATTTAAACTGATCAGAAAAGCATTTAGGTTGTTTTTTGAGAAATAGTTACCTTCCAAAAGACGCCACCACCAATACAACACAAAAGAACCAATAAAATTTCAGTGTTGGGTATTTCTTGGGTTACCATAGATTTTTAAGCTTTCCTGGATCTTTCAATTCATTAGTTCAATAGCCCCTCAACCTTTTGGGCATCAGTGACCAATTTGGTGGAGAGAGGTTTTTCTGCAGACCAGAGGGGGTGTGGTTTCATGTGCTGCCTGCATCCCGCAGATGGGGCTTCACTTGTTTGCGTGGCCTGGTTTCTGGCATGTCGTGGACTGGTGCCAGTCCATGGACTGGGGGGTTGGGGACATTAATTCATTCATTTATTCAATTTTATAAACACTCAACTCCCCAGGTTTCTGAGTGGAAAGAAAAGCAAGGAAACAGTAAAACAATAAGAACAAATGTGTAGGCTGCACACCACCCTGAAGTATTAAATTGTCAGTGGTTCAAGATAAACAGATTCCACAAGTATGACTGGAACTCTATTGTTATAACCTAAGCAATAGAATCTTAGAAGATTGTCAGCAGTATCCCTCCTGCTTATATCCAAGAGAGTTTAAGGCACAGACAATTTAAATTTCTTTATAATGCTCTTTTCCTGTCCTGGGCTTAAGTCATGTCTTTCTAACTGCTGTTGCCTAGTTTCTCCAAGGTCACTTCTGTGTGATTCTCTACCAAAATAAAGCATGAAACTAGAAACAGAAATGGGAACCATTCTAAAGCTAGATTATGGAAATACATTCATACTAGGAAAAATACTTAATGATAGTAATGTATTTACAGATTTCCTGTCCCCATAATGGGCATCAAAATAGACATATACAGATAGTCCTTGACTAACAATTTTAACAGAGCCCAGAACTACTGTAAGCTGTGGTTGTTAAGCAGGTCTCCACATACCTGATATTATAGATCGTCCTTGACTTATGACCACAGTTGAGTCCAAAATTGCCGTTATTAAGCAAGACAGTTAAATGAGTTTTGCTCCATTTTATGACCTTTCTTGTCGTTAGTGAATCACTGCAGCTGTTTAGTTAGTAACATTTTTTTATGTGAATCTGGCTTTTCCATTAACTTTGCCTGTTGGAAAACTGCAAAATGGGATAACTTGCTGTGGCCAACTTGCTGTGGGACAACTCAGCAATTCAATTTAAGTATTTAAAATAATTTAAAAAATATTTTACTTTCTGTCATTCACATTTCATTTTGTCCCTCCTTTTGCATCGTTTGTTTAGTGATCCTATTTCACCCTTTCTTTGGTATTAGTGTAACTCTTGTGCCTTGGCAAGTTATCCCATGGCAAGTTGGCTGTGGCAAGTTGTTCCGCAGCAAGCCAGCCATGGTAAATTGGCTATGGCGAGTTGGTCACCCTGAGTTGGCCATGGTAAGTTGGCTTCACTGAGTTATCCTAGACCTTCAATATTCATAGTTAAGATTCTTTCTAAAAATTCTGCTACAGCCATTGTAGTATGTTGTTATGTATTAAAATTATTTTATTACAGTATTTTGACTGGAAGGGTGCTTTCTCTTCATCTTGGCCAACTCTTTTCTCATCTAACTCCCCCAAAGGAGAAATTATTAAATAGGTAAGGGTTAATCATACTAGCTATGTTTAATTTTGACTCAAGGAGAACTCAGTTTTAATTTTTGTTCTGACTCTTGTTCATTTTAGATCCTAATAGATGATTTATGACCATTGATTTATGACCATTTGTTCAATAATCATTCAAAATTACAACAGCACTGAGCGAATGGCACTTTCTATGGGTCCTTGTGGCTCTTGCTGTGACAGGACCCTCACAGTCATGTGATTGCCACCTGGGAATTTGCCATCTGGTTCCAGATTGTGTCACAGAGAGCCCTGGTCATGCAATTGCAATTTCTGACATTCCCCACAGCTTCTTAAGCAAAGTCAGTGGGGAAATCAGCAGGAAGTTGGAAGTTGTAGTCACATGGGGTCCTCACTTAATAAATTGCCTGGTTCTTGCTTAATGATGGCAACAGGGACTGCCAGAAATGCCATCACGAAATTACAGGGTCACATGTCATTGTTCTTCTGACCATATCACTGAACAATGACACTTTCACATTCAGTTGCCATTGTAAGCCAGGTATTACCTGTATGGAAAAACCAGAGCAGTCCGCTCCTTGGAAAAGATTGATCAGGATTTTAATCCCTTCCTCCGTAATAACTGGTTGCTGACTTTTGCTTTTCTCATTGCAGCATTGCATTTTTGGGATTCTGATGATGTGTGTTGAGGATTATATACTGTAGTACATTTTATATTGTGTTGACCCCCCAATAATGTATGAGTAGAATAACTTATTTTGTTGGCATTAGGAAGAGTAGGCGTAATATATATTATTTTCCTGGCTATTTTTGTGTTTTAAATCTTCAGTAATGACGCATCTGAGTCCCAGATGTTTTAATCTTTATTAAAGATGTGTTCACACTTTGCAAGAATCTTTTAAAAGCAAAGACTGAAGTATTGTGTAAGGCATTCACATGGATATGCATTTCTTGATCTGGTACTTCCTGCAGCTGGGTGTAGTGCTTAATCACTGTACCAACAGAGTTATATTTCTTTCATGAAAGGGCAAATTAAACAGCCTTGTGATCTGGCTAAGCATTTGAACAGCTGATTTCTGTTTATGCTAGGTTCTAAAGAAAATCCTTGAGACTTCAGGTGGATAAGAATTTCACCAGGTAAAGCTTTCCTCAGCCCTGCATGACCTGCTGAAATTCCCTCTTTATTCAAATCATTAAGCATACCGAATATTTCCTTTTCATGAAGTTGTAGGAAAAAATGTATAAATGGATTTGGAATGTCCTGAGATTAAGAGTGGGTCACAAGCTTGCAAGTGGTTATTTTAAAAGCAGGCCTTGAGACTGGGAAGGTTGAAAGTAATTTGCTCTATGATTTATTACTATATATATATATATAACTATCAGTTACTTAACCTGGACTCTCCTTTAAAACAGTAATGTTTTAAGCTTAATGTAGTACAGAAATCAGTGATCTTTCAAGGACCCTATCGGTGTGCAAAACTCTGCTTGTTATCCAACATGAGCTTTCTATTTGTTTGTACGTATAACTCAAAGTGTCAAGGCAGGTCAGTAAGTGTGGCCCCAGAATAACAGGAACAACAGCTCCATGAGAAAAAGTCTTATTTACCTTACATTTTATTTCATTTATTCTAACATTTTTCTAACATAATTTTAGAGTGATGATATTTTTCCAGTTTTATCCCTTTAGACATTAATTGGTGCCATCTCTTCAGTCTGACATTACTTTTAAAAAAGGTTATCACTGTGACAATGCAGTGGAAAGAGTTGTTTTGAGCACTTCAGAGAAGACAGAGGAGCAGAGAAATGATACACACTTTCACTAACACTCTCCCAGTTTGGATGCTTCAGAATCAAATCCTATTGATAGAATTCTTCTCCCATGGATGGTTTATTTTTATACATTTATCTGGAAAATGTTAATATTTGAAAGTTTCTTAATATAAACATCGATGTACACTTGTGTGGGTAGAAAAATAGCACCTTGGGGATTTAATTGGATTAAAACATTTACTTCTATCATGCATATTTTCTATGGGAGAGGAAGCTTTGGATACAGTAGAGCATTCAGATGAATTCTACCTCCTAGTTATTTAAGCATGGTAATACTTGGGAAAAAATAAAATGCTGAAATATCTTGCACTGTAAGGCAGGCTATATTTGTTTCTATAGTGGTCATTAGAGAGTTTCAGATTTTTCTCACATTTGTTTATTTCTTAAAAGTATTTGCCAAGTGCTTTGAATCATGTTGAGAACGCAATGAACTTCAGAATGAGCTGGGTTTGATTGAGTTGGATTGAATACAAAGGTCACATATGTTTCTATTTCCTGAGTGGAGGAAGACAGCTCTCTAAGAATTTAGTGCTGGGAATGAATGTGGATGTTAACTAATTCCCATGTTTCTTGTCAAGCAACTCATGATATATAATTGTCATTTGATATGCATTAAATCATTCGCTTGCTGTGTGTTAGAGTACCAGGCTCCCAAATGAATGCAGCTAGTTTCTTTGGGATTATTCTCCACAAACCACTTGCTTTAATAAGCCTGAATTTATCTTGTCATTCTTTGATGTGAACAACCTTTTGGGGGTTAGTGATTGTGCTTAACATCTTTGGAAAAGCCGCAGTGGATATGGGATGATATAAAAGTGGGTGGGATTATGACATCTGTTTGAGTAGGAGCTAGATGTCTTTTTTTTTTTTTCCTTCTGGGGTTTAGGGTTGTTACTTTAAAAATGTTAAGTCTGTTTTAAGGCTGGTGTTACAGTGTTTATTGCCTTTGCTGAGGAGTCATGTTTTCAGGTTTGAGCAATTGTGGCCATAGGGTGATGGGAAGAAGACGGCAAAAACAAAAAAAAAAGGGTTCTGTGCTCAGCCCTAGTTAAATGTTCAGTTAGTGAAGCAATATGTCAAGGGAAAGGAAAGACTCTTCATCTGATCGATTGAGAAATTCACAGTTTCATGGTAATATAAAGCTGTCAAATCAATCAAAGGTAGATTCTACAGGCAGGCAGTATCATTTGGTACTGGGATGTCTCTGAGTCTTCATAATGGTGGAAATTAAAAAATGTTGAATAGAGAAGACTCTGATTTTATGTTTAGGTTTAAATATTGATGAAATCAAGATCCTATTCTGCTGATATTTGATATATTGATCAATTCCCAGCACACACTTCATAGTGGTTGCTTTTCTTGCAGGCAATAGCAAGATTACAATGATAGACCATGGACTTCAACGTGAGACACTGGTGATGCAGTGGCAGTGAGTATTTTCAGAGCAGTTTTTTTAAATTTAAAAAAATGTAAAACTTTTTAGCCTCTTGTCTTTCATCTCCTTTGACTTCACCTCTTTTGACTTCACTTGCATCCGGATGGCAGTTTTCCCACAGATTATTTAGTACACTAGCATGAAATTTCTAACAGCATTTTCAGCGGGTGGGAGAGTAAAGAAGAAAAGGCTGGCTCAAGCTGAAATTACAGATGTATTTTTAGTGTCTACACAGCAAAAAAACCAGCAGTCATTGCAAAGACGTATGATAAAAATGAGAACTGAGTTTGTGCTGGTTATAATGCTTAACATTCCTTAAAGACACAGTGGTGCATTAACATGGCCATACTGTAAGTCAGAACATTGAAACTGCATCAGTGACAATCTTAGATTTATCTTACAGGAGGTGGGCAACATATCAATTGATTTTTAAAATATGTGGACTTTTTTTTTTTTTTTGGTCCAGCTCATGATATTAGTTATATAAAAAGACACAGCTGGGCATTGGTGAAAGTCCTACAGTATTTTCCTGGCACCAACGGGTACTTTGGATATGAATCAGCCATGGTGGCGCAGTAGTTAGTAGTTAGCTGGAAAACTGGGGAGTGGGGAGAGAATGGGGATTTTACAGTATCCTTCCCCTGCCACGCCCACCAAGCCACACCCACCAAGTCACACCACACCCACCAAGCCACACCAAGCTCACCAAGCCATGCCCACAGAACCGATAGTAAAAGAAATTGAATACCACCACTGGCTCTAAAGCACAGTGAAGTGGTATATAAGTCTAAGTGCTATTGCTATTGTTTTGGATAGCTTTTGATTATAAGCACATTCATAAGCAAAAGGGTATAATCTCTGCATGAAGACTTTTTTTAAGAGGTTATAGTATTTTTCTTTCTTTCTTTACTCCCCATCTCTTCCTCCCCCCTTGGCTTTTGCAGATCAGAGAAGTTTAGTTAGAACCTCTTGGTGACTGAAGGTCTGCTAAGTTTGCTCTTGCTTCATGTTATTTTTGCTATTCCCAGCAATCTGCCAATTGTTATTACTTTTTGGCAAACCTTTCACCTATGAGCCATCTGCCACTTTTCCAAAGGTTCTGCTTACTTGCATCCTTCCTCCAAGTGCATTTGGGACTTGGATTGGACTTGACAACTGGTTGACATCTGCTGTTGGTTTAATTCAGAGCGCTGGACTGCTTGGATCTGTTGCAGGTCTTGCAGCTGACCTCAGTCAACAGATGCCTGCTGTGTTTGCCTTTTCTGCCAGTTAAGCTGCTTGTCAAAAGCTCTGAATCGGCCTTGTTTCTAATTTGCCAAACCACCAGTGCTTCTGCATTCCTAGATTTGAGATTTCTGGTCAGGTTATTTGCCTTGGCCCATTGTGCAGATCTAAGTGTGGTCTCTTTTGTTCAAACCTTTGAACAGATGGAAATTCTACACTGGTACTTGTGGAAGACTGGGTAAGTATTTTATGGAAGAAAGGGAAGGACTTTGTTATCCTGGTCCTGACGTTACTATATCAGCACAAGGATAGGACCAAAGTTTTTTTGGGGTGTTTGTAAGTTGGGCTATGCTGTGTCATGTCAATTCTGGAGAAAATACTTTGGATATTTTTGGAGGAAAGTTGATCATGGCTGAGCCGTGTTGATTTAGATGTCCAATGTTTTGGGGAGACATTTTCTTTTATGAGTCTTTTATGAGATATGAAATTTGTGATGTGGTGATTTCATCCTGTAATTCTTTTGCAGTCTCAAGCACTACATAACTGTCTGAGGTGGTTAAACTGGAGGCTCCACAATTCGGGGCAGATCTGTTACATTTTGAGGGTGGGCTCCTCTGTAAAGCCACAAAGATATTTGAGGATTTGGTTACAGGTAGCCTTCACTTAATGACTGTCCTGTTTAGCGACCACTTGAAGTTACAGTGGTTCTGAAAAAGTAAGTATATGATTGGTCATTGCATTTATGACTTTTACAGTATTCATGCAGTCTTTGATCAATATTTGGACATTTCACCACTGGCGGAAATGTACAACTGTTGTAGCATCCTGCAGTTCTGTAATTGCCATTTGCCTGCTTTACAACCAGCTAATGGAGAAGATGGCAATAAAATTGCAAATTACAGTCACGTGATATCTCACTTAATGTCCTCTAGTGACTCACTTAACAGCAAAATGGAAAGTGATGTCACAAACCCAAATCCATAAACCCCAAACTCCTGTTTTGTTTAACAATGAATTGCTGGTCTAAATTTTGGTCACTACGTGGGGACTATCTGGATTTCTAAAGATCTGCTTGTTGAGGAAAACTTGAATAGTGGCTCTGCTTCATCCATAGCTCCACCTTGAGCTCTCCTAGTCTGTCTGTCTCTTGCCTTCATCTCACTGTTGGTTGGATATGAAAATAGGATGAAATAATATATGTTCTGTAATTGATCAGGTATTAGTGAGTACAAGATAGCAACAGCACTTAGACATATGTACTACTTTATAGAGCTTTACAGCAATCTCTAAGCAATTTACAGAGTCAGCATACTGCCCCCAATAATCTGGGTCCTCATTTTACCTACCTCAGAAAGATGAGTCAACCTTGAGCCTGGTGGGATTCGATCTGCCAAATTGCATGCAGCTGGCTGTCAGCAGAAGTAGTTTGGAGTATTGCACTCTCACTATACTACTCTTGCTCCCTCAGGATTGTTGGGGGCAAAAGCTTTTTGTAGCTCTATGTCATGCCCTGATGTGCTGTGTATTGTCCTTTGGTGAAAGATGGACAATTTTTTTTGACAAATGGGCTGATTTGGCTGCTATTTGTAGTTGCTTTGACAAGGCAAACTGTAAACTGTAATCCCCAAGAATGTAGATTTGGCCTTGAATAAGGAGAAGAAATCAGTGAAAAGTTTGGGGAGGAGAAGTAGCAACGATCCTGAGAAAAATGGAAAAATCCACTTGCCGTGATTTTGCTTTGTATAAAATGGGTTAGAGAGAAACAAGTCATTCACAATTCTGTTATTGCACACAGAAAAAAAATAGCATGGGATCCCTGCTGCTTCTGTTCTTGATCTTACTTACATTAAAGGTTGACAGAATTTTTGTGAAACATAGCATAGAAAACTGACGTCACAAAAAAAAATCTAGTGGTTCATCAAATCTGCCCTCTGAGTTTGTAATTTTTTTAAAAAAAATTGTTGGATGATGGATATAAGTTTATCCCAAGGATGTTTAAAGTCAGTTACGGATGAGTGATGTAGTGATGACTGACTACCTCAGGTCAACCTTGAACTTGGAGGATTGGCATATATAATTTCTATATTATTTTTTGCGAGCAAAGTAATTTATTTCAATGTGATTCCATTAATTGCTTTCCTTTTCTGGAGGAGGTTTGAAAGAGATATTGGAAAGACGAATGCATGCAAATTATGGACCATTTATGCAGTAAGTAATAATATTTTAAGATGACTTTGTGTTCCCATTAGAATAACTCACTATTTTAAAGAAGATGATAACAGAACAAAAACTATAATTCCAATAAATAGTGTCTCGGATTAAACCATGCATGGCTTATTTTCTCTTTTGGTTTCTATTCCACCCACAGCTACCATCTTCTAGCTGTCATCTAATTTTAAGGAACTCAGTATCAACCCGTTCTTATTAATGAATCAACTTGCAGTTTCCATTCCTCAATTCTCAGGGTCCTCCTGCCTCATATCTTATTAGAGATTTCCTTATTTTTTTGAAATAAAGTCGTCATTTCTGGGTTCTCTTACTATATGTTGTACAATGAACTCATTCTAAATGTTGCTGCTGTGGAACCTATTTCTCTCTACTACTTTTATTACTTCTCTAGCAAATGGACTGAAATTGCTTCGTGTTGCCTGTACTTGATGTTATTTTGTGTAGGAAGAAGAGGCTTTAAATGGAAGATAGTTCACAAGTTGCCTGATCTTATGAGCCCACTGTTAAAGCCCTTCAGCAAAGTTTTTAATAACTTTTCTTAGCCTTATAACAACTTTTAATCTGTATTAGATTTTGAAGGGCAAAGTTTGAATTGTTTAACTTCTTGAGAATTCTGGTTCATTTCTTTTGTTGAATTGATGTTTATTCTTAATTTTCAGGCTCTTGACAAATAATTACCTATCTAATTTTATGTGTGTAGATGATTATATATTGAGCCCAATTGGCCACCTGGTTTGTATTATTATGCTGCTTATTTAATGTACTTATTGGATCTCTATTTTGTTTGGTCATTCAGTGGCCAGTAATGAAAAACACATTGATTTCACCTTTTTATTTCAAGAGCAATTGATGACTTTTCTCAGACACTATCAGATAATTTAATCAGCAGCTGTTGAAAACTGTTTTAATCAATGGATGAGAACATTTTCCTTGAGAGAAAGTTTGTATGAGAAAATAACAAACTAGGGGGGTTAATCGAAAATTTTAAAAACACATCATGGTTGGACCTTTTTGTGAGTAATTGGGAACCTCTACCAACTTTTACCATTTTCTCCCAAAGTAAATCAGTTGTTCAACCATTTAATAAACTATAATTATGTAGATTTCTGCAACAGTAGCAGCATCTATAGCAAATTGCAATGACACCAGAAGGGTGACTCACATACGGTGAGATCTCCATGCAAATGCTACCCTAATTTGTATCCCAACATCTGATGCAAATATGGAAGTCATGACATTAGTGTAATGATATCGCCCTTCAGGTTTTACCTTTGGTTCCCTTCTTTCCTAGGCACCTATGCTCTGCAGGTGCTCTATTTTGTAGAGTGTTTGTTGTTTGAAATAAAAATTTTAGCACATTCATTCAGATTGATGGGGTTAAACCTGGGAAGAGTTGGGGATTTGTGTTGTTATTCTTGTTTCATACAAATGGAGCTGCTGCTCTGTGAATGAATGGCCTGCCCCTCCATATGTAGGTTCCCTATTTGTAATAATAGGGAACAAGTTTTTCCTGCTTTGACTTGATTTGTTTTTTTTTAATACACATATTGTTTATACTAATCATCAATAAATGCCTTATCATGCAGAGAGGGTAAACATTACTACTTACAATAGATATAGCCTGCCTAATTCCTAGAAAATTCTGGATGAATCCAAGGAGGAACTAGCTGGAGAACATTACTTAGGTGTGTGATGTTTGAAAATTAAGAGGGTCAGGACTTGTATGGATACCTTTTTTTGTCAGAATCTTCATCTCTATTCTTGTTAGGGGACCTACAATAGAAGATGAATTCTGGATAGAATTCACCTACAGTAGAAGAGATTCTGGATAATTATATGGGGGAGGATCCTTGAAATATCCTATCTTTAGGTCTTTTAAAGTTTAATTGCTAGTATATGGAATCATATCTAGAATTTGTTTGAAAATTACTATTTAACCACTTAAATGTCCTAGATTTGAAGCAGACATTTCTAGTTTTTTTCCACAAAGAAAGTCCAAACCACATCATTGTCATATTTTTTTTTTTTAAAGGTAATCGGAAGTCTGATAATTCTGATTTTGGTCCTGATAACATTGTAACTGTTGTAAGCTAAAGACAATGCTCCATGCCCTCAAGAATAAGAGTTTTCCTCTATAGGAAAGAAGATCTGGCTGATCTCCCAGGCATTGGTAGAAAAAATTGCTGGACTGAAAGGGACATGTTTCCAAACAAGGCATTGGGCCATTTATGAAAACCCATAGAATCCTTCAGAGGCCTATGGGCATTCTTAAAGGTAGACATAATGTTTTTCAGAATGTCAACTTTTAATTTTTAAAAAAAACAATAATTCAATTCTCCTTTGAATAATTTTCATGTTGAATAACTATATAAAAGTGTTGGTGGGTACATTGTTTGCACTCAGAGGTTACACTCAGTCTTGGGGCACATTCCAATTAATTAATGTAACTTTATTCTGTCAGTCCTCTGTATAACTCTGAGGAGAACCCCGAAGACAGGAACTGGGAGAAGATGATTCTGGCAATCTTAATGACCTTTCTGACATGGCATTTGGCCACTCCTCATTCTCATTATTTCAATTCTTAGTCCAATTCAGAGAGTAACAATGGATATGTAGATAGATTAGGAAGGGGCAGGTTGTTGACAGCTTTTTCTTTTTTTGAAGTAGAAGAGAGGTCTCCAAACTTGGCAACATTAAGAGTTGGGGACTGGCTAAGGAAGGGAGGGAGGGAGAAAGGGAGGTAGGGAAGGAGAGAAAGAGAGAGAGAAAGAGGAGAAATTTATTCATAAGAAAGAATACTGGATTAAATTTACTCCTTTAAATTTATTAGTTAATAAATAATTACTTACATAATTGTCAATATTTTTTGAAATGCCTATCCAAACATCACACAAGGCCTGGAAACTTTGGAGAGTGTTCTTGTGTGGCTTTGCAACGTCCAAAAAGAGCAGGAAAGTATGCCCTATTCCTGTGCTTTTTTAGAGAACTTGGAGACCGCACGAGAGCAGAGTCCTCTCATGCAACTTGCAAAGGATCTGGAGGCCTGGCCTGTTACCCCAAAAAATGATGTACTGTGTCATAGGTTTGCCATTGGCAATCTAGAGCAAAATCTGAGATGTGAGCTAGCAGCTTTCGTCCAGATAAGTGAGATGTTAGTTCATTCAACAATCATTGGTTTAGTGATGGTTCAAAATTACAACGGCACTGAAAAAAGTGATTTATGACTATTGCAGCACCCCCATGGTCATGTGATCAACATAACTGGTTCCTATTTATGATGGTTTCAGTGTCTTGATGTTATGTGATCCCCTTTTGTGACCTTCTGACAAACAAAGTTAATGGAGAAGCCAGATTTATTTAACAACTATGTTACTAATTGAACAAGTGCAGTTCACTTTGGCAAAAAAGGTCGTAAAAGGAGGAGGACAAAATTCACTTAACAACTATCTCACTTAACCACAGAAATTTTGAGCTGAATTAGAGTTTTAAGTAGAGGTTTACCTGTAGTTCGAATAACAGATTCAAATAAGAATCAACATAAGAGGCAAGAGAAAATCTTTTCTTTGAGAAATAGACTGCTCCAATTTTTAGGCCTTGCTGTAGGTCCAAACCTGCAGGGATAATTTTCCTTTGTTGGAAATGGCATTGAGCAGGTAAGTTGGGAAGATACACTCTTTTTTACATCATTGTCAGTTAGGGCCAGTTGAGGAATAAAGAGATATCAGTGGGGAGGCATATTGTTTTAAGATTTATTTTGGAGATATATTAAATGGGCATAAAATATGTAATTGGGGGAGGAAAAGGATGATTGTATTCTCTCTGCCCTGAAGCACTAGTTTCTGTAGTAATTATTCTCCACTCTTGCCAGGAGGCTGTAGCCTTAAGCAAGTTAAGTATAGCTGAATTAGGGGCTGGGCTACCTTTAAAATTTTTGGAAAGGAGCACTTGTGGTAATTTAACCAAAAAATTGCTTCTAAATTAAATTCATCAAATACATTTCACTGTAAGATATTTTAAAGGCATAATCTTAAAGTTAAGTTAAATTAGAAACCATGCAATTTCTTGCACTACAGAATCAACTTTTCTAAAGTTTATGGATTTTTCACATGTATGAAACCATTTCTAAACTTCTGCATCAAAATTTATGATAAAAATGCATGAGAATGGATTTATCTTACATATATAATTGATAGGCAAGCTTCTGCTATCGACCACGGGATACATTCCTCAAGAAAAAACTTTTTAGGAGCTAAGACTACACTGGCACAGATGAAATTAAAAACACTGTGACAAAAATTTTACAGAAATAATATCAATTTGTTATTTGAAGAGTATTTGATGGAAAAATGGAAGATCAGTTGGGGAAAACAAAAACATTTAATTTCTATTTGCACCCTTCCTACACCTTGAACATGTGATTAGGACCATTAATTGTAATAGTGATACAATTGCAAAGTGTTGATTCTACTGATGAGAATTAGAATGTAGTTAATTTAAAAGATGAAGGCACTCCATTACTAGCACAAAGGCATGTATGATATATAATTAAATTGAAATTCTGAAGATCAGAAGGGATTAGGGGTATTTAGTATTTTCCAGATTGTACTTTGAAGCAAAAAGTAAGCACAGTCTTATGCTTCTACTTAAGCATGTCTTTAGATTTTATGTTTCTACATTTCTGCATTGATATAAGGCATGTGATAGTTCTACATTATATTTATGTGGCTAAAATTGGTCCAAGTACAGCATTAACATGCTGAATGTCTAATATTTTCTGACAATAGCTATAGATGATGGATTCTGATGGATGGCTTGAAAAATTAGAGAAACAATACAAAATGTGCTGGTTAAGAAAAAAAAAAGCATTTTCAATGAATAAACATATACTTTTGAGAGCGTTATTTTCTCCTATGAGCTGCTCAGATCATCCAGTGGTGGGAGGTGCTTCGTCTCCGCATTCACAGGCTGAGCTTGATTTGTGGAATGCCCCTCCTCCACCACGTGACTCCTCAGCGTTCCCCAGTTTTTGCTCAGCCTCGCGCGAGACAGGCAGTGCTTTGGATACTTCCTTGACTGAAATAGGAATATTAGCAGGTTTAATAGCAATTTGGTTTTCCTTTGGTTTTTTCCTTTGTCTTTAGCCTCCAATCCTTATCAGTCTGAGAGTCTGGGTTAAGGGAAGTGCTGTTCACCCCCCCCCCCCCCAAAAAAGAAGGTGGTGGGAGGCTTTTGGAGCTGCTCTGCTCTACCTCCCCACAGCCAAAATTTTCTTACCTCTGCCAGTTTGATCACCACTGTGTCTTTATTCCGTTTGTTTGCTAGAGGCTTGATATTCATTTTAAAAGTCGTATCATCCTTAACCCCCCCCCCCCCGAACGCCATTTCTTCAGTGGGGAAGTCAATTAGGATTAATTCCCCTTTCTTTTCTGCCGTTCTATTATTTGAGAGCTCAGGCTTCGTTTGAGCTCTGGCTTTGTTTGCAAAGCAGGAAGCTGCTGCTGAGAAGCGCGTGAAAAGACTTTAACTGTTGGAGTGCCATCTTGAGTGCCACCTCGTGGCTGCGCGCCCTATTTATCCTTTGTGAGCTGTGTGAGGTATTTTCTGCTCAAAGCAACAGAATCCCTTCAAGATTCTGAGAGCTGTCTTACCCTCTTGTTGGCTATCTGCACTCGAGGATAATTAATTTGCCTTTTAAAAATTGTTGGCTAAACCCTCACAGCCTTATTCTCAGTGGCACAGCAGCAAGCACCTAGGCCAGTGTCCGCCTGTGCAGGGAAGCTGCTGAAGGCCCTTTCAATCATCAATCCGGGCCTGAGGCGTTCGCTATTTGGCTAATTGGACTACTCATTAATATTGGTTGTTCTATTATGAATATTGGAATATACATATATCACTATTCATAGGAGCAATTACAAAGCAATTATAGTAATAATGTTATAATAATTATTACAATCATAATAATCACTCATGGTAACAAACTACTTAACAGTATAATATTTTAATTTCAATAAAATATTATTACTGAGATACGACTTATTATATGTATATAGACACCAGTAAAACAAAAAGAATAAATAAAATAAAAGGGGGCAATAAGAACTTTATCAGGGCAACCGTTTTTGACTCAGATCGAACACTGGGCGTGCCAACCACCTTGTACACAAATTATATTCAATTACTGTTATTCTAATTTTAATCAAAATGGCAGATGGTAGCACCTCTCAGGCACCTTGCTTGAAGGCAAAAGCCAAATCTAAACACAGTGGAAATTCTAAAGCCTCAGAAAGGGACGCCTTAAGGCGCCATAAGGACTTACAAAAGCAAATAGACAGGCATTCTCGAGAAGTCCATGCTGTATCTCAGGGTGCCCCCTCTTCCAGTCTGTCAGTTTCTTCACACTCTCCGCCTCCTCTAGATCTCTCCCTTTCATCCAGGCGCAGCTTAACTCCACAAGGACAACAGGCCCAAGTGTCTGGAACACCAACCAGATGGGCCTCTGAAGCCACATTCACTCCAACAGCCACTGGTTTTCGCCAGGGTGACAGCTTCATTGAGGAGGTTCCAGAGAGGATGAAAGCCTGGATGGAGATGGCTATTAGCCAAGGGATTGCAGCAGGGCTTCAACACGCGGTAATGTGCAGACCTTACCATATAGATACTGACCAAGAGCCCAAACCCTGAGGTCACTGACCAGGTCGGAACAACACCAGTCCCAGGTACACTTACAGGGGAAGACCCCTCTCCAAGAGCCAGAGGAGGAGGAGGAGGAAGTAGATTAAATCTTTCAAATGGCCGAGTCTGAAGTGGGATCAATTCACGATAGCGAGCCCCTGTCAGAGGCAGACCCCTTAGAAGGGGAAATGTCTGAGGATGAAGGTCTTATTCCTGACCAACCTGCTTTTACAGGCTTATTTCGGCCACAGCTTTTCAAATCTCTCTTGTTTAAGGCAAAGAACATTGCAGGCCTAAACAAGCCAAAACCTTCTGACACACCTGACCCTTCAGGGGAGGGACCAGAGGACATGATCTTCAACCAACCGGTAGTTGAAGCAGAGGTAATTCCAGTCCCACCCATATTTTCAGACCTGGTGCAGAAGCAGTGGGCTTCTGAAGCAGTATACACCTCCCCAACTGGACAGGATAGGAAATTCCTCAACTTGGACCCTGATTTTGCAAAGTTAGTGGGGACTCCCGAGGTAGATGAGCCCATAGTGGCTTTAGCGTCCCCCTCTATTCCCAGTGAGGCACTGGAGGCCTTAAAGCCAGAGGAAAAATGGGCCGAGCTAGCCCTACGCAGAGCTCATCAGTCTGATGCGTGGGCGATCAGATCAGCCACGGCCGCCTCCTTCTTCACGCGGTCGTCTCTTAGACGGCTGCATCTTTTGAAACAACATGTTCCTTCTTCTAACATCAGGGTGCACCAAGACATCGCTAAACTTAGGGCAGCTGCTGAATTCTCTGCCGATGCTACCTATCACACAGTTAAATTTTCAGCAAGGGCCATTACCTTGCATATCACAGCGCGTCGCTTGCTATGGTTAAGACACTGGCAAGCCGACTTCAAACACAAATCCAAGCTGGCATCATTCCCCATTGCAGGAGATAGATTGTTTGGTCCTTCCCTGGATCCACTACTAATTGATACATGCAACAAGAAGAAAATTCTCCCTTCCCTTTTTCGGAAGTCAGATTTCAGAAGTCCCCAGTCCTTTCGGAGGGGATCCTCTCAATCTTTCTATCAGGGATCCTTCTCTTCCAGATACCAGAGACCCCCAGCAGTTAGACCAGGACAACAACCAGATAGGTCCGACTCAGTGGATAGAAGTAGAAGGGGTGGTCAATCCAAAAGATCCTTTCGGGGAACAGGGAACAGGTCCTTTCGGTGACCAAGATAACTCCCGGGACCCAATTCCCATTGGCGGTCGTCTGAAGTTATTCGCTGACCAATGGTACTCATCTACCTCTGACGCCTGGGTCAGAGATACGGTTAGATTTGGACTTGCGCTGGAGTTCAGATCCACTTCCCCAAATTCCTTCATGTGATACCCTCCTTCCAGGGACCTGGTCAAGCGTAATCTCATGGATTCCGCTATCCAACACCTACTGGATATACGAGCCATCCAACCAGTAGCGACCAGCCAACAAGGGCAGGGGTTTTTATTCACATCTTTTCGTTGTGCCAAAAAATTCAGAGGGGTGGAGAGCGATACTGGCTTTGAAACGTCTCAACCGTTTCTTAGTATATTGCAAATTTAAAATGCATACCCTCCATTCCATATTGCAGGGCATCACGAAAGGGGACGTGCTCACGTCCATAGACTTGACGGAGTCGTACCTGCACATTGCTATTCGGCCCTCCCATTATAGGTTTCTGAGATTTTGCTACAATAACCACCACTTTGAATATGTGGTCCTTCCATTTGGATTGGCCTCTGCCCCCAGGACCTTCACCAAGGTCCTCGCAGCGTGAGCTGCCCACCTCAGGAACATTCCGGTACGCCTCCAGTATTATCTTGACGATATTTTGATTTTATCTCCTTCCGCCCATCAGGCAGTCATAGACACTCAGAACACATTATTATCCCTCCTAGAGCATGGCTTCTTAATAAATTGGAAGAAGAGTCAATTAACTCCATCGACTCGGATAATCCATTTAGGGGCGATCATCGTGAAAGGCAAGGTTTATCTGTCACCAGATAGACTAAATAGCATTCAAAAATTGGTTAAGGAAATCAGGTTGCTTAAGAAGGTGTCCTTAATGGACCTATTAAAATTGTTGGGCAAAATGATCCTCATGTATTTCTATTTTCCTTGAGGCTGCCTTCACACTAGATCCCTCCAGTGGTTCCTGTCACTGTACCAGCGATCCGTCCAAAGCAACTCCAAACACAAAGTCAGGGTTCCACCCAAGGTTCTCATATCTCTCCTCTGGTGGTCCAAACCGATTAACACCATCGACTCGGATAATCCATTTAGGGGCGGTCATAGATACAGTGGAAGGCAAAGTTTATCTGTCACCAGATAGACTAAATAGCATTCAAAAATTGGTTAAGGAGATCAGGGCGCTTAAGAGGGTGTCCCTGATGGACTTATCCAAATTGTTGGGCAAAATGATCTCATGTATTTCTATTATTCCTTGGGCTCATCTTCACACTAAATCCTTCCAGTGGTACCTGCTACCGTACCAGCGATCTGGCCAAAATAACTCCAAACACAAAGTCAGGGTCCTGCCCAAGGTTCTCAAGTCTCTCCTCTGGTGGTCCAAACCGGTTATCAACAGAGGCTGTCTCTTCAAGGAACCACAAAGGCTCACCATCACCACAGATGCCAGTCTGTTCAGATGGGGAGCTCATGTACAGTCACTCACAACCCAAGGCCGATGGTCCGATATAGAACAGTCATGCAGTATAAACTGGCTGGAACTTCGCGCAGTACACCTGGCCCTTCGGAATTTCTTCCCCCAGGTACGCGGTCAGCACATACTGATACTGACAGACAATGTAACAGCCAAAGCTCACATAAACAAGCAGGGGGGGCACACAATCGAAGCAGCTGATGTTGGAAGAGGAGCGCCTCTGTCACTGGGCGGAGAACAACATACTTTCCATCAAAGTAGAACACATTTCCGGTCTGTCGAATACACAGGCAGACTGGCTAAGCAGGGCCACCATAGATCAGTCGGAGTAGCACCTTCACCCATCCCTGTTCCAAGAACGGTCATTTGGTCAGCTGGTGGTAGACCTATTTGCTTCCCCTCTCAACACTCAGCTCCCAAGATTCTTTTCCAGGTACCCATCCCAAGGGGCGGAGAATTACAATTTGCTCCGCTGCCGTTGGCCCCCGGGGCACCTGTATGCCTTCCTTCCACTTCCGCTGGTTCCCAAAGTCATCCAGAAGTTACTAGACGAGAGAGCGGAATTACTTCTAGTAGCGCCTTATTGGCCCAGACGGCCATGGTTCACGGACCTCCGCAGTCTCTCAGTAGCGTCCCCTGGAGAATTCCATCAGACAGAATCTCATTAACTCAGGGGCCCCTTCAACATCCAGATCCTCAATGGTTACAATTGCCCGTCTGGAGGTTGAGCGAAGTGGTTTGAAAAGCGAAAAGCTCTCTAACAGAGTTATTGACACTATTTTAGCCGCCAGACGCCCCTCAACAATTCGCATTTACAATGCCACATGGTCAACTTTCTGCAAATGGTGTAGTAAACTTCAAATTGATCCTGCCCCTCCCTCTGTTGCCCAGGTTCTAGAGTTTTTACAGGAGGGACTTGATAAGGGGTTGTTGCCTAATACGTTAAAAAGGCAGGTGGCGGCCTTGGCATCAGTTCTCGATCACAAGGGTCTCAGTTCTCTTTCACATCACCCACACATAAGATCCTTCCTTCGAGGAGCCACCAACGTACGCCCTCCAGCAGTGCACCGTTATCCCTCCTGGGACCTTAACAAGGTCCTTGTCGCTCTCACTAAAGGTCCTTTTGAACCTTTGAAATCGTCAAGTCTCCAATTTCTCACGTACAAAGTAGTTTTCCTGGTAGCAATCATTTCCACTCGTCATATCTCGGAAATTGCAGCCCTGTCTATCAGACAAGATCTCTGCGTTTTTCATGCTGATCGTGTGGTCCTTCGTCCCGATCCCACATTTATGCCCAAGGTCAATTTGGTTTTTCATAGAGCTCAAGAGCTTATTCTTCCAAATTTTTGTCCCAGACCATCACAGGGGATGGAAAGACAATGGCATAAGCTTGATGTGAGGCATGCCCTGCGAATCTATATCAAGCTTACAGCAGCTTTCAGGAAATCAGAGGCTTTATTCGTGTCCTTTCAGCCAAATTCTCAGGGTTGCAAGGTTTCACCATCTACGATAGGCCGTTGGATACGTGCGGCAATAGCAAAAACATACCAGACCCAATCTCTGCAGGTGCCTAACGGCATAACAGCTCATTCAACTAGGAGTGCAGCAACTTTGGCAGCATGGGCCACACAGGCATCAATAACTGAAATCTGTCGGGCCGTGGCTTGGGCTTCCCCATCGCCCTTCATTAGACACTACAAAATTGATGTGTTTGCTTCTGCTGAGGCTTCCTTTGGCAGAAGAGTTCTGCAACGGGTTCACAGAGATCAGGAGGAGATTCCAGACCAGACGGAGTCCCTCCAATAGGACAGGCCAAGCTTTGGTATGTCCCACTACTGGATGCTCTCAGCAGCTCATAGGAGAAAGGGCGTTGGTACTTACCTGATATGCCCGTTCTCTTTGAGCTGTGAAGAGCATCCAGCCCCATCCTTTTTTTCCATCTGGTGGGGTCCTGTTTCGGCCAATGAACTTTTTTGTATGTGAGGATGAGAGCGCTTTTTTCCCTCGTCTTCGCCAAAACTGGGGAACGCTGAGGAGTCACGTGGTGGAGGAGGGACGTTCCACAAATCAAGCTCAGCCTGTGAATGCGGAGACTAAGCACCTCCCACTACTGGATGCTCTTCACAGCTCAAAGAGAACGGGTGTATCAGGTAAGTACCAACGTCCTTTTTCAGGGAAAGAATTGGTCAAGCCATTCATTTTAGGTCTTGATAAATCAGAACTGGGCAGACATTACCATTTGTTGTGAAAGAAGAATTGGCCGATGTACTAACCAGACTTTCTGCAGTCAGTTGTACAAGGTAAATGAAGTAATCTGTACTGAAGTTCTGGCTAAAATCCATTGCTGATTATTGAGGACAAAAGTCAATAATGGATTCTTTAACTAAATCTGGATGTGAATGCTGGCAAGCATTTCTTTCTCCTCCACTCCCAAACTAAGCAGCTGCATATTTTATATTGGAAGCACCAAGATGAAACTTGTTTGATTGGCTTTATTGCCAGTATCGAAGGTTGATTGTGAATGAATGTTGGGTAATAATGTCTTGCAGAATGGTACTCACTGTCAAGCTGGCCAGAGGAAGGGGATTTATCGCAGGAGGGGGGAAAGGAGGAAGATCCAAGAGAATGAGAACAGCTATGAAACACTGAAAACAGTATTGTGCAAAAAAACATAAGAGGATGAGCAGAAAGAATTGTATGTATATATCTGTATGTTCATGCTCCTGTAGGGGAAAAGCAGAAACAGAGAGGGCAAAGTTGCAAAAGCTTGTGGTAGAGGATAAAACTAAGGATAACTTAGAATAGACCTTCCTCCCAAAGGAATTTGGGAGAGCTTTTTGGTCAACAATTTATTTAGACTAAAGGATGCTTTGTCTTAATACTATGAGCAAATCAGAAGTATTCGGTTGTACAATCACTTAGATTAGATTTTGTAAGCTGCCCACAGTCTGTTAGGTGACTATCATAAATTTAATGAGATAAATAAATATTAGTATTGATTGAGTCTAGGATAGTAGGATTAGATTCTAGATATCCAAAGGAAAAACATACATTGAATGCATAAGACAGGATAAACTGAGTGAAAAATAGGGATAAAAGAGTTAAACATCCTATTTGAAAATGCTTGTAATTGAAAGGGAAGGGCAGTGTCGCTCCCCATGAAGAAACTGGTATTAAGATTCAGTATTTAAAAAAGTACTTTAAGACCTGGTAAAAGTATGGATACACATCTCTTTGTACCATCTTACATTCATTGAAACAGCACAGAATTAATTTATTTATTGATTCATTCATTTGATTTCTATAGCTGCCCAATTCAACCATGCAACTTTGAGCGGTTTATAAATTCTAAAATTCTATTTTAAAAAAATAAAAACACATTAAAATAATAAAAACATCTGTGTTGATTAACGTTGATTAATCAACTAATAATAAAGCCAAGTAACAGGGCCCTTAACACATTCTGAGCTCCAGGCCTGGATACATAGCCAAGTTTTTAAAGCTTTGAAAAAAGTCAACAGGGCATGTCTGCCAAGGTAGTTCAAACACAGTTGTGAGGTTTGGCCAATTTCTTTCATGAAATATTTCACTTCTTTTAAACGAAAGTGTTTTTAAATACTCTAACTAATTTTGACAGGTTTTGGGGAAGAATAATACAAATGGGCACAATTCTTCACAACTCTTCTTTAAAGAGATGATTGCTTTTGTATAGAACCACACTAAATGGTGGTATGTCCTTGGTGATTTAAACTTATATTACTGTTTCAATCTTTTAATGATGCCTGAAGAAAGCACTGGTTGGTGTATGATAAACCAACATTCCAGATCTAAGATTTTAACCCAAGAATTTATATCCTCTGATGTTACTTCAAAAACACGAATCATAAATTGGGAAGGTCACAAGTTGATGAAATGAAAGTTGAATACTGTACATGCATATGTCAATCAGACTTTTCTTTATTTTTCTATTATCACAGAAAACCTAATGATAAGGTTTGCAGAATTTTTGCTGCATTGATTGCAGATAGACCAGGTTATCGGAAAATCTGTGCAATGTTAGAATTGCTCACAATTTTGTTTTCCCCAGTTTGTCTAGGATGGCATCATTAACACAGGGAAACTGCTGCATTTCATTGTATATTCACCATGGTACATTAAAAGCCTTCTCCCAGTAGTAAAATTGGCCTATTCTTCTGTAAAATGAGGGGCCCATTGGCAGTTCTTTGGCAAGTTAAACAGAGAAACTATTTAATGAAAGGAAAAGTCTTAGTGTGGGAAAAGAAAGTAAATGTGACAAGTGCAAAGGAAGATACCAGAGAATTCGTGACTGAATTTCCTAGTAATGCCATGAAGTTGTATGAGATGTACATATATATGTACATGTGCGTGTGCACTTTTTTTCCTGATGGGATTTATTTTCCTGATGGGAACCACTTCAATTTCAAAAACACTAAAGCACTCATAGGATTTTTTCTGAAAATGCTGCATAAAATCCAAACATCTTTCACTGTCTAGATTGCTCATTTCCCTTTTGTGGTAAATCCTTTATTTTTAAAACAACCTAATATAGCTTAACGCTGTAACTCAGGCCAGCAATCATAAGTTGGGCCAGTGCTAGAAAAACTCTGCTTTTGACAAGCTTAGTGTAAGGTGAAACCAGTTACTTAGGAACCTTTTTTTTTTTTTTTTTGCCAGTTGACTATTTCAGGTACATAAAAATAGATACTTCTTTTCTTTGTGATCATTTCCCCTGTTTTGTCTGCTGCTGCCACTGGGTACTATCCAAGAATCAGGTTAATCTTACTGATTATTTTTTGTATGATATTGACCTCCATCTCTGAATTGCAAGGCACATACTCCCCCCCTCTCTGCATTATACTTAGCAGCAGATGTTGGAAGAACAGTTGGGTGCAAAGGCATAACTCATCAAATCACCTGTGAGCTCAGAATGATTTCATCGAGCAATTGGCAAGACGAGGTGGTCTTGGAATTCATCAACAGTGTCACACACAGGTGCAAGCTAGCAGTCTCTGCAGAAAGCGGAAAAGCAGCTACCTTGTTTAGAAATGCTAAAAATGCTTCTTAGGAACTATAGTCTGGGATAAAGCTGACTCCTTATACATCTGTGAACCATGCACAAGAAAACAGGATCCTGTTTATGCATCCCAAAGTTAGATGGTCAACAACCCCTTGTAAGAGATAGGTATGGGATAAAGAGATATGTGTAATCTTAAGGTGAAGAGCCACTAAATTAGTTTATGCTTAATGAAGATTGGAAGTCACTTTCTTCTCATATATTTCTTTCTTATTTCTTATTCTTACTTTCTTCTCTTTCTTTTATTCCCTTTTCTTTGCCCTTTTACTCTATTTTCATCTCTTTAAGTTTAGTTTGCATTAGATTTTACTATTGTGTGTGTCTGTACATACATTTATATGTACACACTATATTTCTTAACTCTGCCCAATTTTTGTTGAATTTCTAGCTGTGTAAACCTATGTGACTTTCTTGACATGTATCTTCTTGCATCAAAACCATGGAATTCAAGTATAATTTCTTTTTACAAGACTTCCCCTACCCATTTTATTAAAAAGTCTGCTTTTATTTCTAGTTAAAAATAAATTAAACTGATTATCTGCCATCAAGTTGTTGACTCCTGGTAAAAATGTATTTACTCCCTGACAACCTGTCTCCCTTTTTAAGCTCTTGTAATGATGAGCTCATGATCATTGTTAACTGAGTCCACTCACTTTGTGGCTGGTTGTTTGCCTCTTGTCTTTCCTTCTACCTTTCCCAGCATTAGAGCTTTCTCCAGAGAGCTGGATGTATGTTTTTGTTTCAAGACTTACAACTTCCTAGCCTCAGCTGGGATTCCCCAAGACCAGGGGGCCCCAAACTTGGCAACTTTAAGATTTGTGGACTTCTGGCTGGAGAATTCTGGGAGTTGAAGTCCACAAGTCTTAAAGTTGCCAAGTTTGGAGACCTTTGCCCAAGATGTTCCCACCAAAGTCACTGAAGGCCTCAAATACATCAATGCATCTTAGGGGCAGCTCTTTAACAATTCTTACAGGAACACACTGGAGATTCCAACATGGAGGAATATGCTGATCCATGATGATAATAAAGATTTGATCATGCAGGAGCGTTCATTTCACTGTTCCTTTTTTCATATTTTATTATAAATCCTAGGAAGCTTATCTAAAAAAATCACACTTACCAATATGGATGATGCTCAACATTAAAAATGCTTAACATTAAAAAAACTGATGCAATGTGAGCCAACTTAAAGTCATTTTTCAGTGTATTCCAGTTCCAATTCCAGACAAGAGAGTCAAGTTTTGTGGGGAGACCCATATTTTGCAACTATAAATTAAATTAAGAATAGCTATGCACGTTGTCAATTGATGTTCCTTTAAATATGGAATATTTTACTTTCACTCCAATTTAGAATATTCCACACACCACGTTTGTGTACTGCAGTATTAAATTGCAGCAAATAACTTTCTTTGGGAGCATAGCTGGTAATGATATCCCTCCACATATGATGGATGATTAATATAACCCTACAGTTCAGAAAAGACCTTGTATTAATCTCCATTTTTTGCAGTGAGTTCTGATGCTTATTTACAGCAGCTCCTCTGTTAGGGAATTGGTATTCTGTTTGCTTTCCACTGTATTTTCACAATATTTTTTAATAAAAAGAGTTATACTTTATGAAGTCTGGTATTGATACAGGCTGAAGCTGTCCCAATGTGGCTTGTTTTGGGGATTGGGGAGGCTGGTCTGGAGAATTCTTCAGTTCATTTCATGTCTTAGAATCTTGTTCATCTTAAATGTATAAATTACTGGAACGTTTAAATGAGAAACAGGTGAGAGAATTCACAAGTTTATTCTCTGTAGCATAGACCACGCACACATGCGTCCTGCAATGTGACTTTAATACGGAGCTATCATGCAAAAAACTTAAATGGATGGGTCAAGGTAGAGTTGGATGGAATAACATATTAATCTATTTCATATTGATCTTTCAAACTGTTTCCCTCCCTTTGTATATGGAGGAAAAGTTCCTTGTTTTGATTCAAAAATACCACTTGCAGTTATGTTTGTTAAAAAATGTTTGCCTAAGACCCAGAGCTGCTAGTAACTTGAGGGGTAATAATGCTGTGTCTGAGTTTTCACACATAAATTCAATTAAGGGGGATTATAAACACAGTGGCAGGTCTGTTTTATTTACAGTTGCAAATGAAACGCTGGCCTCACACTGATCATTTATAGAGAATGAGGTGTTATATAATTTTGCGCAACTTGGAGTAGAATTTTCCAAATGTTCTTTCATATGGTTTGGTTTGGGGTTGGGGGGCAATAGAGGACTGCCTGAGCAAAAGCATCAAGAGATAATAAAAAGGTGGAAACTTGGCAACAAAAGCAAGCTATCCCCTACTGTTATTCAATAGGAGGCACACTTCCCATCTACATAGAGTGTATTCCCTGCAGAGGTTTAGTCTTCTTCCCCTCCCCCCTCAAAAAAAAAAAAAGAGTGAGCTGGTTATCTTTCCTAATTTTGAGTTAAATACAACTTCTGGGTCAGGTGTGTAAGTGTTGGTGGGAGAGGACATATATTTAATTTGTTTCAGAATGAGATGCAGTGTTACTTGATTGCACACTGTGCAAGTGAAGTTTTTTTTTCCTCTTGCTCTCTCATGCTTTGGGGTTTCACAGGTTTTTTCTTTTAATAGTGTGGGTTTTTTTTAACCCCAGATGATAGAAAGCAGGGGAGCAGAAGCAGGAGTTATTTTTAAGGCCACAGTGAAAGAGTTATCTGCTGCTACCTAGCAGCAGCAGGTAACCTTTTTCTCTGATGGAAGCTGTTTTCTGAAACTGTTGAGGTAATTCCCCATTAGGAGAATGAGCACACACAGGGAGACGTGGTGAGAGTGGTGAAGAATAACATATAATCAGCACACAGGTACACTGTATCATAAATGTAGGTTTTTACTTCCAATAAATGTTTAAGCAAAGTCCAACAAACAGTCCAAGTCATTCACGGTTAAAGCAGTCAGTTTTCAGTCCGGAGATAATCCAATAACAAAGTCCAGTATCATAAACAGTTTAGTAACAGACTTACATCAAATCCAAGAAGAACTATGATCAGCAACAGTCAATAGGGAAATGCAGGAACAGCAACTCTCTCAGCAACAACAGAAAGGAACAACCCGGGTTTCTGGCTCCATCTTATGGCCATTTGGGGAACCACACCCTTAAAGAGACAGTATTAAAATGTCTGTCCTGGTTTATATATTTTCCAACCCAACTGTTCGGTGACTTACATTCCTAACAGAAACCATGAAAGGCATTTTGATGGAGCTGTGTATATGAGAGCAAACAGAGGCAAGGTTGGATGCCTTGGGATAAAGATGCATTTGCATTTGTGAAGGAATAATGAAACAGTGTCTCTCCCCCCCCCCCTGAAAAAAATTGGCAATTTCAGAAGAGAAGCCTGAAGAAGTTCTTTTCTGGTCTTAGAAAGAGTATGTATCAACTCACAAAGTATCCCTGAAGTGCTCTTGAGTTGCCATGGGCAAGGGGGATGGGAGTGCGAACTTTGCTGCTGCATTAAGGAGTTGGTATCTCAATTGTTTCTTTACTCTATTCCAGAGATGGTATTCAGCAGGTTCTAACCAGTACTGGAGAACCGGTAGTGGAAATTTTGAGTAGTTCGGAGAACCAGCAAATACCACCTCTGACTGGCCCCGCCCCCATCTATTCTCTGCCTCCCGAGTCTCAGCTGATCGGCTGAGTCTTCTTTTGTTGCCCAGAACAGGAGAATGGAGCTGGAAAGCAGGTTAGTGGGGTAGGGAGGGAATGGGATTTTGCAGTAAGCTTTCAATGGCGTGGGAATGGAGATTTTACAGTATCTCTCCCTTTCCATGCCCACCAAGCCACACCCACAGAACCGGTAGCAAAAAATTTTTGAATCCCATCACTGTTCTATCCCAATTGCTTCCTTGCTTATTTGCTTATTTACTTATGTGCCTTTGAGTCAATGTTGATTTCTGGCAACAATCTGGACTATTTCCTGCAGTTTTCTTGGGAAGATTTCAAATGTGAAGTTTGGTCCAAGATGACCCAGCTGGTGGGTGGGACTAGGTGGGACCAGAACTCACAGTTTCCTGGTTTCCAGTCCGATGCATTAAGTGTTACAGATAGTTCTTGACTTACGACTGCAATTAGACCAGAATCTTTGTGATTAAGCAAGGCAGTTAAGTGAGTCGTGTGATTTTACAAACTTTTTTTTTACCAAAGTTGTTGAGTGAGTCATGCGGTTGTTAAGAGAATCTGGCTTTCCTCATTAACTTTTCTTGTTAGAAGCCAGCTGGGATCATAGCAAATTGTAATCCCATAACCCTAGGAGGCTGCAAATGTCCTAAACACATGGCAGTTGCCAAGCAACCCTCAATTTTTATCATATGCTGGAATAGGCTTGGGATGCTGTGACAGTCATGAGTGTGAGGGCAGGTTGTAAAGGCCCGGTCCCACTGGTCGACGGACGCAAAATGTATGCATAAAGGACACAGCGGACGAGGAAAATTTTGGGGGTGGCTCCATCCGTTGTCATCCACTCCAAAAAGTGGCGAAAATTTGCATAAACAGAACGGAAAAGAACGGAAAAGAACAGACGTGGGTAGTATGTAGCGGGGATGTTAAACGGATGTTCATCGGAAGCCTAGCAGATGAAAGTGGATGGAAGGGGATGACACCTCCGAAGGGGTTACGGGGGATAATTTCGAAGCGGACGCATAGCGGATGAAGCGGATGCATTACATACGCCTAAAGGAAAGAAATGGGATGCCACGCGGATATATATCGGATGCAAATCGTTCATTGCGCATCCTTTCTATTTCCGTGCTACCAACGCTGTGTAGACGTTCCGTGTACCTTTTGTTTCCTCCCTCTTTCCGTTTTCAGCTGCAGCTGATGTGAGTTGCGAGGATGCCCAGAGGATGCAGAGAGGATACAGCGGACGTTTAATGGATGATAAACAGACATAGAACGTTTGTTGCTCGTATGTCGCGGATTTACATCGTACTTGGCAGAAAGTTCATCTGTTCACAAAGTTTTGTGCAGCTCAAAACTTCTTGCATGGATGAAATCGCAGTGGATGGATGCTCGACGGATTGAGTGTATGAAACACGTATGCAATGAGTACACAACGGATGCATAGCGTTTTCCAATGGATGGCAAGCTTTTTTTAACGTTTTACATCCTCTTTGCATCCGTAAGTGCAGTGGGACCGGGCCTTTAAAGTCACTTTTTTCAGTCACTTTTCATTGTGACTTTGAATGGTAGCTAAGCATGATTGTAAATCAAGGATTACCTGTATACCAAACTGTCACTCTTTCCCTTAACTGGCACTCCTTTAATTAGCAATAAAATCTTTCCTCTCCCCCTTACTAGATAGTTGTGAAGTTGTCAATAACATATTTTTGACTCGTGCATATACAGGTCCTTGATTGAAGGCTGGTTGGTAGTAATTGTTTTTTCTGCGGTCCTAATTATCCTCTGAAGTCTGTGTCTGTCCTGTTGGGTTGCAGAACGAAACCAGACAGTTATAGAGGTGCAGATGACAGACTCAATAATTCCTCTGTAGAACTGTATCAGCAGCTCCTTGGGCAATTTGAGCTTTCTGAGTTGGTGCAGAAAGAACATTCTTTGTTGTGCTTTTTTTATGAAGATTTTGATGTTAGATAGCCATTTTCAGTCATGTAATATAATAGAACCTAGAAATTTGAAGGTCTCTACTGTTAGTACTGTGTTGTCTCGTATTGTAAGAGGTGGTAGTATGGGAGGGTTTCTTCTAAAGTCTATTACCATTTCTACAGTTTTGAGTGTGTTCAGTTCCAGATTGTTCCGGTTACACTATGAGGCAAGTTGTATGACCTCCTGTCTGCATGTGGATTCATCATTGTCTCAAATGAGACCAATCACTGTTGTGTCATCTGCAGACTTCAGTATTTGAACAGATGGATCGTTTAAGATGCAGTCATTCATATATAGGGAGAAGAGAAGTGGAGAAAGCACACAGCCTTGGGGGGGACAACCTGTGCTAATTGTACAGGTATCAGATGTGATTCTGCCTAGCTTCACCTGCTGCTTCCTGTCTGTTAAGAAGCTTATTATTATCCACTTACAACTGTGTTCAGGTGCTGGTAGTTGGTTTAATTTAATTAGAAGAAAGTCTGGAATGATGGTATTGAATGCTAAACTGAAGTCTACAAAGAGGGCCCTTGTGTAGATATTTGGAAATTCAAGGTGTTGTAGGATGTAATGCAGATTCATATTAACAGCATCATCTGTATTTGCTTGGTATGCAAACTGCATGGGATCTCACGGCGGATCTTAAGAATGGTTTTCAGATGGGACAGCACTAGCCTTTCGAAGATTTACGTAACTATAGATGTTAGAGCAACTGATCTGTAGTCATAATTATACCATTGCAATGTCCCATAGTTATGTGATTTTGATTTGGGACCTTCCCTACAGCTTCCAACAAGCAAAGTCAGTGGGGGAAGCCAGCAGGAAGTTGTGGTAAAATGAGATCCTCACTTAAGAATGGCAACTGGGACTATCAAAACTACTGTCTAAAGGGCACAGTCATGCATTTTTTTTTAACTTATAAAGAATGCAGTTTCTGGTCCCAATGAATTCATTAAGCAAGAACTACCTGTATGCTACTGATAACTACCTGTATCAGTAGCAGATGTGTTAATAGGAAGATTGGAAGCATTGTTACACTCAGAAAAAAAATATCAAGACAGATTCAAGTAAAAGGAAGGAAAGTGAGGAGAAATGAGGCATTTTAGCAAAAAGAGAAAAGATTTATTTGAAAATTCCCACACAAGCCTTCCTCTATGTGCCTAGCAATAAATACAATCTAGTTGATTTATGGAAATCAATGGGAATTTCATAGTCTTGCTTTATCACTACTCTATTACTTATGGTGGAAATTTCAGTTCCAGTTGCAGTTTTTAAGCCGAGGATTACCTGTGTCACTGAATTTTTTAAGGAAAAGTACAATCTCACCAACTCTTGCTTTGAGTTTCTTTGCTGATAGTTTGCTCACTGATGGTTGGGAACATCTCTTCCCTTACACACACGCACTTTCCCCATTCCTATTCTCGCATCTTTTCCAAATTTTGTCCACTGAGAATTATTGAGAGAGAAGGGGGCTTATCTCTTCCTTTGTTGTTGGCCATCCAGTGAAAGATCATTGAATTTAAAGACAAGGCCTTCCTTGGTCTCCACATCATTCAATTTCTTTGCAAATTAATCTGGATCTATTCATCCCCATCCAGGTTATCAGCACAGCTAAGTATTGTTATAACACAACCTTGCTTGCATCCCTGGAAGATAAATAAAAAAACAAAAGTGTCTATATAATGATTCACATGAAAGATGCTTTCAAGGAGTGATATGGACAAGCAATGAAAAACCAATGAAACAAAAATAGTAACAATGGATTCCTTATCATTATAGCAATGGATTGAGAAAGACTCCTCAGAGACTAGGAATTAGTAAGATTCTTGACAGAGTCAGAATTTCAGCCCAAGTGTCATTAGTGGTCCAAGCCTGACATACTTCCCACATATATGCCAACTGGCTCTCAACCAGATGAATTTAAATTGTATGTGCCCTGAGCCAGTACTTAGAGCCAAAAGCTGCTGGAACAATTTCAAAAGTGCTGGGTCATTCCTTGTACCTCCAACTTGTCTTTTCTCCACAGGGTCCCAAATGTAGACCTCATCTGGATCTTGAATTGAGGAGAAGAAAAAGTAAACTTTTGTAGTTGTAGCTGAGACATACTTCATCATATTAAACAGACAGTGTAGCTGCATATGCTTATCATCATGTCTGAAAACCAGAGAAAGTATTTGCTGGTTTTTAGAAAAATACTTTCTCATTTCAGAGGTTGTTGAAAGTTATTTTCAAAAACTGCAAACAGTTTCTCTAGTTTTCAGAGAATAGCAAGCATAACAGCCATAGCATGTACTGCAGACTTCTTTCAAGTGTTGAGAGTCTTGTAAACTTAGGAATATGTTTAATATATATGTTATTCTGTAGAAATCTTTTCGATCCTCTTCAAAAGGCTCTAAACAAATCTGCTTGTTCAAATGTGCAAATCAAGAAATAATTCCTGAGGAATCTGAAGAGTCGAGAGTGGATCAATGGCTTTCATCCATTTGTGGAATTGTATCTGGCTTTTAGTCTCTTACAGGAAGCTACCTGCTTTAGCCCAAATTAGATCAGCATTGGCCCTGTATCTTCTGGAGCACAGTTGGTTGACACAGGAGAATTTATGGAAGGAACAGAAATTGAGTCATTAAGCTGCAAAAAGGGCTGTATATTGAAGCCCTTATTTCCCGCTAAACAAATAATAATCTCATTTGCTTGTAATAAAAGAGGCGGATTGGGAAGATCAGAGCTGAAAAGCAATCTCAGTCATGGGAGTTCAATTAAGAATTATGTTAATACATGGATTAGTAATTCCCCAAATGCTTTTGTTTAAGCAGTGGCAAAACAAATGGCAGCACAAAATACCTAAATTGAGTTTCCTTTCACAAACTCTAGGGAGATATGTATACTTTTTACATCCTGCTCCTACCCTCCCCATCTTTTAATTGGGCCACAGTGTTTGGGATTTTTTGTATTAACTTATTTATGTTTTTAGTTTATTTAATTTTTTTTTATGATTGTAAGCCGCCCAGAGTTACCTTGAAGTAAATTGGGTGGTCAATAAAATAATTCTTATGACAAATAAATAAAAAAAAATTTGTTAGATTTATATTCTGGTTTTTCTTTAAGAGCAGGAGACATGTTCGCATTCCCTCTTCCATAACAACCCTGTATGACAGGTTGGACTGGGAAATAGTTGGAGGCCAAATGAATTTTATATTCCTATAAACATTGTTAGGGTCTTAGAAAAAATTTTTTGGGGTGGAAGCTCCTTTAGTTATACAGAGACACATTTTGTAGAGACATGTTGAGGTGTTATGTGCTTTAATACCATCACTACATCCCCCGACTCCTAAACTAACTTGCTCGGCTTATTGTTGCTTTGATAGCAGAAGTAACCACATTCTGACTATGGTCAAAAGCCAGGTAGAAATTTTGAATATGAAAATTTTCTTCTGTGATAATATCCTTAGAACCTGGTAGTGTGTATGTTTGTAGAGAAAAACTAAAGTTCAAGATTCAAAGAATGGATTTCTTCTCTGGCTTAACCATGAAGATGAATCCCAAGATAGTAGATAGAGCTGGAAGGAAAGAAGGATGATCTGTTACGTCTCACAGAGGTTCATCCACCAGGGTTCCACTTTTTCCCTGACCTTTGTCCAATGCTGCTATACTGTTTGTTTTAAATCCTAGACCTTTTATTGTCTCAGAGCTCAGAATGCTTCTTGTGTTGGGGAAAGTTAGATGGGGACCCTCCCTGAACACCGAAAGAGCATCGACTCACCTCTTCAGCTTATTATGCAGTGCCAAGGTCAGCATGCCTTTGGGATTGATTATTTCATTTTGATTCTAATAATAGAGGTGATTATTAAGTTGCTGAGAGATCCTCTAGATAATAGGCAAAGTACAAATGTTGTAGGTAATTAAATGAAATGTGTTATATGGAAGAAGCAGGTGAGAAGACTCATATTGACATAAGGGTTGCTTTTTTCAGTCTTTGAAGGGTTTGGAGGGACTGGGGAAATAGGATAGCAGAATAAGCACAATTAATTTATTGCCTTGTCTATCTACTTACAACTATTTTTTTGACATGGTTGCACATTCCCAGAGAATGAATATGCCATGGTGTGAATGTGATCCAGTGGTGGATGTTGATGAGTGTGTAGGCTCTATTGTTACTTTAGATGGATATGAAAATAATTATCAGAAAGGAGATAACTATTAACTATTTCAAAGGTTTCAGTTCTCTGACCCTTTAGAATGAGCGTTGGTAGAAGTTTCCCTGAACGCCCTTTCTGTCTATGCTACGAGAGAGCCCAGGATGGGTTGACTCCTTCCTATGATGTCATTTAGCTGAGTCTGGACTAAGATATAAAAGCCAGCCCTCCGGAAGAGACCCCAGCTTTGGCAAAGATACTTGACAGACTGAAAGGTGTCTCTGAAAGCAAAAATGAATACAGAAATATGACCTACCCTCTCAGGACGAATCAAGGGAGGGGGCTGGGCTCTCTCACAGCATAGATAGAAAGGGCATTCAGGGCAACTTCTACCAACGCCCATTCTCCTCCATGCTGCATTGAGAGCCCAGGATTGGACATACCAAAGCTTGCATGTCCACAGGTGGGTCCTCATGCAGCTCATCACACCGACTGTTGAACCACTGGTTGAAGCACCCGTATGCTGAAGGATGCAGTTGCTGAGGCAAAGGCATCCAGACGGTAGTATCTGATGAAAGGAGACAGAGATGTTCATGTGGCCACATGACAGATCTCCTCCAAGGGTGCTTGGGTCACCCAGGCAGCCAAAGTGGCCACGTTTCTGGTATGTGCCATCAGACCTCGAGGAACCGGAAGGGCCGCAGCTTTGTAGGCCTGCTCAATGCAAGATCTGACCCACCTGCTAATAGTAGAAGAAACCTTGTGCCCCAAGTGAGAAGGGAAAAGGAAACAAAATGGCTTCAGTCTTCCTGAAGGAGGAAGTGCACTTAATGTATATTCTAAGAGCCCTACCTACGTCTAGCGAGTGTCACTGCTGCTCGAAGTCATGGTGCGAGAGAGGGCAAAAGCCAGGCAACATGATGTCCTGGGACCTGTGAAACAGGTGTTAACCCTTGGAATAAATGAGGGATCCAGATTGAGGACCCTATCATTGTGAAAGGAACAAAGGTCCTGTCTGATGGAAAGAACAGCGAGCTCGGATACCCGCCTGGCTGAAGTGATGGAAACGGGGAACACGAACTTCAGAGTTAGGAAACGGAGAGACAATGTTCTAAGGGTTTCAAAAGGGGGCTTTGAAAGGGCATAAAGGACCACATGAAGATCCCAGGAAGGAAACCTGTGAACCACCAGAGGGTGCAGGCTGGAAGCCCCTTTCGAAAACCTCCTGACTGAAGGGTGATGGGATAAGGAAGGAAGCAAACCCCATGAAAGAACCAAGGAGAGGGCCTTAACCTGCCTGTGAAGGTGTTGGGGGCCAAATCTTTCTCCAGATCATGCTGAAGGAATCTAAGAACCTCTGCCAACTGGGCTAAAGCGGGAGAGAAAGACCCTCCCTAAGACACCATCGGGAAGGGCCTTCCATGTGGCATCATAGATGCACCTTGTGGCAGGTTTGCAAGATGCCAGGATAGTGATGATAACCCTTTCAGGAAGATCAGCCACCTCTAGCCGCTGCTGCTTAAGTACCACATGGTCAGCTTGAGCCACTGGGGCTCTGGGTGGAGCAGAATCCCCTGATGAAGGGAGATTAGATAGGCTGGGATCCTCCAAGGAGAAGCCATCAACAGGTTGACCAGGTCCGCAAACCAGGGCATCCTTGGCCAATAGGGTGCCAGGAGGAGGAGCTCCGCTCGTTCCTCCAACATCTTCCGAATTACTGCCAGAATGATGGGAGCAGGGGAAAGGCATAGAGGAGACTTTTGGGCCATCTGCACCAAAGGGCATTGGTCCCTCCGCTCCCTGGCAAGGAAACCTGGTGAAGAATCTGATGACCTGGGCAATTTGAGGAGTGGAGAAGATCCACCTCCAGCATTCTGAATCTGAGTGAAAGATCCCTGAATAGAGAAGGAGGAATAGACCATTCTGCCTGGTTGACTAGGCTCCTGCTGAGCCAGTCAGCCTGGGAGTTGTTGATCCCGGAGAAGTGGTCCGCCGAGATCTACAACAGGTGTTGCTCTGCCCATAACCCCAACTGTAGAGCCTCTCCCATGAGGGCTCTGGACCTCGTCTCCCCCTGCTGGTTGACACGAGCCATGGTGGCCGTGTTGTCCATAAGGACTGCAACATGAGAGCCGGTCATGAGTGCCTGAAATGCTTGAGAGCTAGAAAAATGACTCTGAGCTCTAGCCAATTTATGGGAAGGGCCTGCTCTGACCTGGACCAAGGTCCTGAGCTATCTGGCCCTGCATATGGGAACCCCAACTCAGGAGGCTGGCATCAGTGGCTATCACTAGCCTGTCTGGGACCCTGAAAAGGAGTCCCTTCCAGATTAACGAGGAACACCACCAATTGAGAGATCTCCGGATTTGTGGTGGGAGCGGGACCTTGATGGATGAGTGGCGGGTTCCTGCTCATTAGTAGGGAAGCAGGAACCGTTAGAGTGGACAGGAGTGGAAAAATCCGTGGCTCTGGAGATATGAGGGTAATTTGCAGATCCCGATGGGCTGCATGGATGAAGGAGGATAGAATTAAAATGTTGTCCAAGTAGCATTGGATCCTCACTGGAACAGAAAGTAGAGATGCCATCAATGCTGCCAAGAACCTTTGTGAAGACTCTTGAAGCTGATGAGAGGCCAAAGGGAAGTGCTCGATATTGATAATGGGTATTCTGATAACAGAAACGGAAAAACTGGCGATGATGAGGCCAAATGGGGATGTGGAGGTAAGCCTCCATGAGATCAGTGGAAGAGAGGAGATCACCCTCCTGAATGCTCTCTAAAATAAAATTCAGAGTCTGTATTTTAAATAGCCTGTATTTTACAAATTGGTTGAGAAATTTTAGATCCGGGATGGTTGCTACCCTCCCTGAGGCTTTGGGAATGATGAAACGCGAGAATAAAACCCACGTCCCCATTGACAGCGGGGAAAAGGTTTGAATAGCTTGGATTTCAAGAAGGAGTTGAATGGCCTGATTCATGACGTCTTGCCTTGAAATGTCCCAAGAGAAAGGACAGATGAAAAAAAAAAATTGGGGGGGGGAGTGCATGAGGAAGTCCAATTGTAATCCTGACCTAATAGTGCTGAGCACACAGGCATATGCTGTTGACTCCTCCCATTTGGAGGCAAAGAAGGCTAGGCGACCTCCGATGGGTGGGGAGAATGAGGGATTACATAGAGCGATGGCAGGAATGACCCCCACTCTCCCGAAAGGGCTTTTTACCAGTATAAGGAGCTGGGCGATAGTCGGCTCTCTTCCCATAGGAAGAGAGAATTTTATGTTATCTCTGGTTTCGATGAGATAAGGTTCCAGAGCATCACCCAAAAAGCTTATCGCCCGCAAATGGAACTGAAAACAGCTTCCATTTATGGCATGACTACACCTGCCAATTTCTGAGCCATAACAGTCTTCTTGCTGCTACTGAAGATGCCATGGCCCTAGATGCAAATTTGGCAGAATTGAGAGTGGCATCTGCAGTGAATTCTGCAGCTGTGATAATCTTATTAAGGCCTTGGTGAGACCGAAGGTCAGATGTAGGCAATCTAATCTGGAGTTGGTGCAGCCACCATATGGATGCCCAGGTGAGAGTGCCAGAAAATGGGAATGAGGCCAGAACCAGAATGTCAACAGAAGGCACTGCCAGGGAATTGTCCAGGGCTGCGCTGACATTGTGGAAATGCTTATCCAGAGAAGATGGGCGAGGACCTGCCAAAGGCGAAGCACACTGTTTCTTGACCATGTCCAGGAACAAAGTAGGAGAAGGCAAACCCCCTGCATGCACTACAGGCTTGGAGAAGAATGAGTTTCCCTAGCTAGCGGGAATTCCTTGTGGCTCGGGAGCCACTTCCTTTGGCAACAGCTTGGCAGTGACCAAGGCCTTGCTGAGTAATGGCCTGAAGAGAGAAGGATTGAAGACCAATGCACAGGATGTCTGTTCTGGGCGAGAGTCCCCTTCCTCCGAAAGATTTTGGTCAAAGGTCTCGCCCTCTTCATGTTCTGAACGAGAGGAGTAACTGTGTTCAGATGGTGAAGCCCTTCCCTCCTCATCAACCTCCTCCCATTCTGGTAGAGAAGAATGGACCCTGAGGTCCTGGGGCCTGTGTAAATCAGGGTGATGAGGCAACTTATAGATTGAGAAGGGAGAAGGGCCTGTACCCTTTCCGGAGTTGAAGGATTTGCTTGAAGCATTCAGCCAATCCCTGCCTAATGGCCAAAGAGACAACATCTTGGATATTCCCTGGTCTGGGCTCAAAGATAGGGGCAGAAGGCCAAAGGCCTGCAGCTGAGGGAGTGAAGGAGGCTTTAGGCCTAGATTGAGAAGAGGTTCAAGGCCTGGAGTGAGGGGGAGGAGCATAGGACCCAGCAGTCTGTTGGAAATCAGGCCTAGATCTGCTTAGATCCTGAGAATCATTGTACTGCAAAAGCCTCAGGAGACAGGCTCATAGATAACTTCTCCTCCCCTGGGAGGGCTTGGCTGGGGCCCACCTGAAACATGCTGTAGTTGCACTCCCTTCTGTTGAATAGTTCTGTTGAAGTGCCTCTCTAGGGCTGCATGTCTGCGCTTTTCTGCCCTCAACTCAGCCTGAGTTGCCTTTTTAGGGACTAGAGCCTTAGCTCTGATTTTAGCAGCCACCTCCCTCTGGACTGATTGGGTGCATTGCCTACAACTTTTTCTCTTATTGGCTTAAGAGACTGTTCCACTGGGGGTGGGGGACTCTGCCTGACCCTTATCTTGCTCCATTTGAAGAATAAAGGCTCTTACGATGGAAATAAACTGTAATTTTTTTGTATTAAGCCCCTTAGGGTATAAATTGGCCCCCGGCTTACAAAATGGCTGCTCACCTCGTGGTGGAAGGCTTCAATCCAAGATGGCCACTGACTATGGGAAACAGGCTCCGAGATCAAACATTTCTCCTTAGGCTATAAACAGCCCTGAGTGAAGTCAGCAAAGGAAAGGGCAGCCTCTGGCCACATGATCAGCTGGCTGATCCTGGTATTGGTTTGCTGATTGCTTTTTATGACCGCTCAAACTGCAGGCATGGGGGAGGTCTCCAGATTCTGCCCAAATTGCCTGAGCAGCACTCTGGCAATGCTGCTCCCAATGTTGCAGGAGAGAGAGAGCCCTGCTCTCCTGGAAGAGCAGCTGTCCAGATCCTGGGAGCTGCTGAAGCGAGGAAAAAAGGTGCTGAAGATTGCTGGTGAGTGCTATCTACAGAACCTCAGCTGGCTGACGCTGTTATTGGTTTGCCAATCGCTTTTTACGACCGCTCAAACTGTAGGCATGGGGGAGGTCTACAGACGCTGCCCAACTTTCCTGAACAGCGCTCTGGCAACACTGCTCCCAACCTTGCTTGAAACGAGGAAAAACGGTACTGAAGATTGCTGGTGAGTGTTATCTAACAGAAGCTTTCAGAGACACAGGTACTGAATGAAAGGAGCTGAGTCAAAAGCTGGGGTCTCTTCCGGGGGCTGGCTTTTATATCTTAGTACAGACTCAGCTAAATGATGTCAAAGGAAGGAGTCAACCCATCCTGAGCTCTTGATGCAGCATGGAGGAGAAGGAGCCTGTGGATTTAATGGTTTGTTTTTTACTTTCACCTGAATTGTGAACATCAGATAACTGATACCCTTTAGTTTTTGGTTTTTGGTTTTTTTTTTTTTTTTTGTGATGGTTTTCACATGGAACCATTTTTTTAAAACAAAGTTTTTATTTTTTACAACAAACATACGAACAAAACATAAAAGCATAAAACCATCTTTCAATTAGATACATACAGTGTGTCAGTTGGTTATAGTCTTTTGTGCTATCCTTTTTTTACCATTACTCACAAGTTATATAAATTCTCATCAATCTAGCTTGTGCTTATGTAATATCAATTATTAAACATTCATTTGATTAAACTATTTTTCCATCATTTTATATGAGATATTCTAATTTTCATTTTGATTTAATCTTATACATTCATCCAATGGTTAAATATTTTATATTGTATTCTATATCAATCTATTAACCTTTATTGTAAGGCTTACTAATCTATTTCTTTACCATGTCTTTTTATCTAACCATTGATAAAATAAATCCCATGTCATATAAAATTGTTTATCCTCTTGTTCTCTAATTTCAAATGTCAATTTACTCATTTCGGCACAGTCCATGATATTCTTAATAATTTCCTCCTGCATAGGTATTTTTTCATTTTTCCAATTCTTAGCAAATACAATTCTAGCCGCTGTTAAAACATTTACAATCAAATATTTCAATTCTTTACAATATATTTCCAGTATAATTCCCAATAAAAATATTGCAGGTTTAAAGTCTATGTGTTGTTTTGTCATTTTTTCCAACCATGTGACTATATTGGATTATAGTCCAATATCTTTTTGCATCTGAGCATGTCCACCAAATATGGTAATATAAACCAGGTATCTGATGACATTTCCAACAGTTATCCGATTTATTCTTGAACATCCTCGCAATTCTCATTGGGGATAAGTGACACCTGTAAAACATCTTATACAAATTTTCTTTATATGCAGTTGATATTGTCATTTTATAATTTTAAGATCACAATTTTTGCCATTTATCTAAGTCAATCGCATATCCAAAAATTTTCTCCCATGCAATCACTGTTTCTTTTACTTGTTCTTTCTCTAATTTAAACTCTAGCAAATGTCCATAAAGTTTTTGATTACTTTTTCATCAGTACCTGTCAAAATTTTATCTCAGTCAACTTATCATAGATACTTTCTGTTTTAACATCTTTATCAAATCTAGATTGTATTTGCAAATATGAAAAACAATTCATTTTTACACCTTGTTCTTCCAACGCTTGCATAGATTTAAGTTCACCCTTTTCATTCAATATCTCACCATATCTAACTGTTTGTTCCTTTTTATATATTATTGGATTGGATACTTCGATAGTAGATAACCATAGTGGAATTTTTAAATAATATTGCTTTTTTATCTTCTCCCAGTTTAGAAACAATGCTTCTCGAATATAATGTCTTCTAAAATACCCCTACGTTTTAGTTCCCTTATAATAGAGGAAGGCATGCCACCCTAACAGCAAGTCATGCCCTTCTAAATTCAAAAGTCTAATATTCCTTAGTGTTATCCACTCCTTTACCCACATCAGACTCATCGCTTGGTAGTATAATTCCCAATTGGGCAAAGCAAATCCTCCTCTTATTCTTGCATCTTGTAGCAATTTAAGTTTTATTCTTGCTTTCTTCCCTTGCCAAATGTATTTTAACACTATTTTGTTTAAATCTGTCAAAACTTCTTTCCCTAATCTGACTGGAATTGTCTGGAATAAGTATAAGATTCTAGGCAATACATTCATCTTGTAGATATTCTCCCAATCAGTGATAATTGTAAATTTTCCCATTTTATCAAGTCTGTCGCAATCTGCTGTTTAAATTTAAGATAATTATCCTCCTTAAGTGTGTACATCTTGGTGTTATGTGTATCCCTAAATACTTAACCTTATTTGTAACCTGTATCCCCAAAACTTCCTCCAATTCTTTCTTTCGTCTTACTAACATGTTCTTTGCTAAAATCTTTGTTCTATCTTTATTTATTTTCAAACCTGCTACTTTCCCATACTCTTCAATCTTTTTTATCAGTTTAAGTGCTGACTCCAATGGATCCTCTAATATAAATACCAGGTCATCTGCAAAAGCTTGTAATTTATACTCTTCTTTTTAAATTTTCATTCCTTTTATTTCATTTTCTTCTCTGATGTTCCCAGTATTAACACAAACAACAGAGATGACAGTGGACAGCCTTGTCTAGTCCGTTTTCTTATATCTATAAAGTTTGTTAGCTCTCCATTTATCATAATCTTTGCAGTTTGTTTATGATATATCATTTCTATGGCTTGAGTAAATTGTTTTACCAAAGCCCATTTGGTCCAATTGTAACAGCATAAAACACCAATTCACATTATCAAAAGCTTTTTGTGCTTCTAAAAACATGATTTGTTTTTCAGGATGTGCCTCAAAGTATTCCAGTGTATCGAAAATTATTCTCATTTTATCTTTAATCTGTCTCTTTGGCAGAAATCCATTTTGATCAGGATGAATAAAATTGTTTAAGTATCTTTACAGTTTTTCTGCCAGGATTGAAGCAAAAATTTTATAATCTGAATTTAATAGTGATCTTGACCTGTAGTTTTTAACTTGCTGTGGGTCTGTGTCCTCCTTCGGTGTAATATATGCTTCTGACCATGTTTTGGGTATTCTCTTCTTTGTCATAACTTCATTCATAACTTCTAATAAGTGAAGATTCAATGTTTCCTGGAATGTCTTATAAAATTCCACTGGAAAACCGTCTGGACCTGGTGCTTTTCCATTGTTTTGCTTTTTTAAAGCTTCTTAATTCCATCATTGTTCTATTAATTTCTAATATTGTTTCAATATCTTTGGGTATCTGGGGCAAATTTGTTTCCTGTAAGTATTGTTGAATTCTTTCTTCCTGAACATTCTCTTGATGGTACAATTTTCTATTATAATCTTGAATAATTTTTTTCTTCTCCACATTTCCATAGCATACATGTCCTTCTTCATTTATCAGTTGATTTATCCTTCTCGAGTCTCTTTCCTTTCTCAATTTATATGCTAGATATCTGCCTGGTTTGTTTGCATCTTCTAAATAGTTCTGTTTGGCATTTTTAACTTTTTGTGCTATTTCTTCTTTTTCCATTAGCCCCATTTTATGTTTAGTTATGTCCATTTTAATTTTAATGTCCTTTTTTCTGGAAATTTCTGTAGTTCTTTTTCCAAATTCTTGTAGTCATCTTCCAATATTTTAAAGATTTTTTTTCCTGTTTTATATTTCTTTTCCTTATATAGTCCATTATCAAGCCTCTTGTATCATGTCCCAGAGGTTCTGTTATGATGTCTCTTTTGTGTTTTCTTCAAAGAAAAAAGTCAATTATCTCTCAATTTTCTGTTTAAAGTCTTTTTCTTTTAATATCGTATTATTTAAAGTCCATCTAGATCTCCTTTTTTGTCCTTTCCATCCAAGTGTTATTGGACTGTGATCTGCCCAGGTACTGCTATTTCAATGTCTTGTATGTTAGAAAGCAATTCTGTTGACATCCATATCATATCTATTCTAGACCATGATGCATGTCTATTTGAATAAAAGGCATATTATTTATTTTCTGCATTTCTCTCTCTCCATGCATCTTTTAAGTTTATCTCATCTACCATTCGAAAGAAGGATTTTGGCAATGTCTTTCTAGCTTTCTTTGCTGTTTTTTGTGTTTTATAGTCCAATTTGTCATTTATTATTCCATTAAAATCTCCCATCAGACAGATATTAGCATAGTCCAATTCAATTATTTTCTTATGTAATTTCCTGTAAAAATCTTCTTGATTATTATTTGGAGCATAAATTGCTATTAAAGGTATCTTTAAATTATTGTCCATTATCTCTACTATCAAAATCCTTCTGTCATCTATATATATTTGTTCCACAGGGATTGTATCTCTAATGCATAACACCACTCCTCTCTTTTTACACTGTGTCAACGCTGTAAATAATTTCCCTAATTTTTGTTGTTTCCATATATAATCATGTTGTTTTTTAATATGTACTTCTTGTAGGCAGATTATATCAAATTTTAATTTCTCTAATTTATGAAATATGTTTCTTCTTTTAGTAGCTGAATTAAGTCAATTTAAATTAATTGTAATCAGTTTTCTCTCATCCATTTTAGACTTTATAAGAAGGATTTGTTGCTCTAGTAGATCTTGGTTCTCGTTGCTGTCAGAGTACACCACCAATGGCTCCTTCTTCTTTTTCAATTACTGCGATACATTCCTCTTGAAATTCAATTAGCAACTCTTCTTTTCTTGTATCTTCCTCCCTTCCTCTGAAATATTCCAGATCGAATAACTCAGCTTTTTCAACTGTATCAATTCTGTGTTTTTGTTCCTGCCAGGTAAACATCAGACCTTCTGGTATCAGAAATCTGTAATTTATTCCTCTCTTAAGTAACTCTTTGGTCAAGAATAAATATTCTTATCTCTCTCACTCTTTTCGGTACCTGTTTCAGTACCACTATTTCTTTATCTTTGAACTTTAATGTTTTTTCTCTTGCCGCCTGCAATAATTGTGATTTAATTATTTTCTTAGTAAATCTGATATGAACTTCTCTTGACAGTTTATTTCTCATTGCATATCTTATATAGACATGAAAAACCTCATCCATTCCATCCATCATCTTCTCTTTAGTTACTTCTAATGCTTCTGCCAGGATTTCTGTCATGATTTCAGCAAGGTTTTCACCTTTTTCTTCTATATTTTGAAATCTAAGCTAGAATTCTGATCGATCAATTTCCCATCCCAATGATTGTAGAGATCTGCCCTTGTCTCTTTCCACTTCACTCAATCAGGTATCCATATCTCCAATCTTCTTATCTCTTTGTACATCTTGTTCTTCAAATTTCTTGATTCTGTCTTCGTATTGCATCATCATCTGTTGAATATTTTCAATGTTCTCATCTTTCTTTTCAGTTCTTTGCTCAATATTTTCTTTTCTCTTTTCAGTAGTATCTGTTTTTACTTGTATCTTTTGAATTCCTTGCATAATCATCTGCAGTGTCACTTCTTTCTCCTTCTCTTGTTGTAACATCACCTGTATTGATCGTTGTCCTCCAGATGGTGAGGAGGAAGAAGTCAGGATTGAAGAAGCTGAGGCTGGTATCTTTCTGTTCATCTTAGAATACTTAATAGGAAAATTGAGAAGAAAAAGCAAGAGCAGCCAACTGCCACTCCAATTTAAAAAAAAATAAAAGCAAAAAATAAAAAAGGGAAGGGAAAAAATCGTCAGGCACTTGAGTACCTTAATCCAATTGGTTCGAATTATGTAGAAAAAAAGAAAAAAAAGTAAAATTGAAAAAAATTGAAAAAATAAAAAAAAAATGAAAAAGACAGAAATCTGTATATTCCCCTTGCTAAAAAGGTAGAACGAAGGACGGAGGGAGGGGAAAAAATAGTCTTATTCCTGCATCAAAGGACTCAAGTCCAAATATAAAAATCCAACTGGGGGGGAGTAGAAAAAAAGGGAAAGAGAAAATGCAATTCTATCAGAAGCAAAGCACTGCCACTAAATGTTCAAGGCTCTTTACTAAATCAAAAAACAAAATTTCCAGTTCTCTTTTCAAGGTCACTTCAATCTTCTTTCTTCAATTTCAAATCCAGACTCCAACTATCAGTAGTTCCACAGAAGAGCACCTGCATAAACAATCTACATGATGTTCCCACTATCTTTTCAATGAAAAGCACAGAGTCCTTAAATGTAAAGGCTAGGTCACACTGGCTGACGGATGCAAAACGTATGTAAAAAGGACACAGCGGATGAGCAAATTTTCCATCCGTTGTTATCCGCTCTCAAAAGTGCCCCAAATTTGCATAAACAGAGTGGACAACAACGGAAAAGAATGGACGTGGGGAGGATGTAGCGAGGATGTAAAGCAGATGTTCATAGGAAGCCTAGCGGATGACAGCGGATGGAAGCAGATGACACATCCACAGGGCTTCCGGGGGAGAACAGCGAAGCGGATGCGTAGCGGAAGGAGTGGATGCGTAACGGATGACGCAGATGCATCACGGATGCCTATAGGATGCATAACGGATCCGTAGCGGATGCAAAGTGTTCACTGCGCATGCGGGGAGGATGAATTGCGTAAGCTCCATGGATATAAAAGGATGCAGCTCACAAGCAGGTCACCATTCAGAGGAAAGACCTGCTGCCAGAGACATCTTGAGAGAACACCATGGGGAAGAAGAGGAAGCCTGTGCCTTCTCCTGCCAGCCCTGGCAAGAAGGACAGAACCACCATCCCACCCCCTGGCTCTGACTCTGAAGCTGCTGGTGCTCCTGGTGCTCCTGGTGTTGCTGCTGCTGGTGCTTCTCCTGCTGGTGCTGCTGCTGCTGGTGGTGGTGGTTCTCCTGCTGCTGCTGCTGCTTCTCCTGCTGCTGCTGCTGTGATGGACCAGCCCCAAGGCCCTCAAAGCCCTGCTGCTGAAGGCCCTGAAGCCCCTGCCAGAGGGAGGAAGAGGCAAGGCAAGGAGAAGGGGGAGAGGAAACAGTACTCCATTTCCGAAGACCATGAGGAGGAGGTGCTGGAATGGCTGAGGGAGAACGAGTACCTGTGGAGGAAGGGCCACAGGCTCTATCGCGACACCAAGCAGAAGCAGGCAGTGTGGAGAGAGAATGCGGAAAGCCTGGGCTACACTTCAGATGTCCTCCTGGGGTGGTGGAAGCATATTCACACCTGGTATGGCAAGCTGCACCTGAAGAAATCTGGCCAGGCTGCTGTCAAACTCACTGACCAGGAGATGTACATCATGGCCAGGTGCAGCTTCCTGGAGGATGAGATCCGCCACCGAGGAGCAGCCCCTCTGTCAACCCTCTCCCTCAGACAACCCACAGAGAGCCACTCCTCTTCCAGCCAGGAGACAGCTACAGTGTCCAGGCAGGTGTCTTTGGTGGGCCCCACGACAGAGACCCCCCGACAGCTGCACTCCCCATGCCAGAGGACGTGGAGGAACCCCTGTCTCAGATGGAGCAAGAAGAAGCAGCCACCAGAGACCATCCCACCCCCACCCCCAGCTTCACCTCCACAGAAAGCAGGCAGAGAGCCAGACCGGAGGGACAGAGCCACACTGTCCTCTTGGAGATCAGGGACACAATCAAAGCCAGCACAGATCTCCTCTCCCAGCTGGTCCACTTTGAGATACCATCCTCCAACCGCAAGCCCTTCATCACATACGTGAGCCAGACCCTCATGGACATGCCTGAGGCCCAGTACCAGGTGATGAAGGAGAGGATCACAGCTCTTCTGCACCACCCTCCAGGCCCAACTGAACCTGCTGCTACCCACTCCAGGTCTGCTCCTCCACCCCAGGCGATGTCACAGCCCTTCCATGGATTTCAGCAGCCCCTCGCCTACCAAGCCTACCACTACCAGGACTTCCCACAGCAGAGGCAGCCTTTCCCAGTCCACTCCCAGGTTTCTTGGATGCCACAGACGCCACAGACGTCTCACCTGACCCAGATGCAGACCAGACAGCCCCACTACACTCCTCCTTCCTCCACCCCACAGCCAAGCCCTTCCTCAGAACATCTGTCATCAGTCTTGGGCCTCATATCCCAGGTCCTTGAGGAAGTGCCTTTCAATCTCACGGGACTGAGTCAGCTCTCTGAGAGCTTCCTGCACACACCATCTCCTGTTGTACTCTCGGAGTCAGGCACCCCAATGGCGCCTCAGACCAGCACTCCAGCAACAGCCACCTCCACAGTCTCTGGCCCCTTTATATCTGAGACCCTGGGCACGCCTCAGAGTGACTGAAAAGAGTGCCAGAGACTGAGTTGTTACCTGTTCACTTTATCTTTGCTTAAAGACACTTTACTTGGGTCATTTTGCTTTTTAATAAAGTCATACAGTTTGTTATTAATAAAGGTTATCTTTGCTTCACACACTTGGTTCATTTTTTTTCCTTAAAGTGTTGGTGAAAACTTTGAAAAAAGGGTTAAGCCTTTGCATGCTTGTGGGATGGGTAAGGATAGCTGTGGGATGGATAGTTGTGGGATGGGTAAGGATAGCTGTGGGATGGATAGCTGTGGGATGGGTAAGGATAGCTGTGGGAGAGATCAACCTCCAGTGCAAGCATAGTGGGACTGTATGGTCCACCCTCCCAGCTGCCGCACATATGGCCCTTTATTATCAATAACAATTTAATCATTGATCAACACATTTCAGAATAAACAAAACTCTTTATTAATGCCCTATTCATTGTAGGGCCACTCAACATACATGGCACAATCTCATCAGTGTGATGAGACAGGCTCAAGGAAGCATCCATTAAGCATCTACCATCCTGTCTTGCCACTCCACTGCTCCAGCTGGGGAGTTGCACCAGTATTTCAGGAGGTTGCGCTGCTTCTTCCCTTCATGTGAGGCTCTGTTGGGGCCTTGCACATCCTCAGTGTCCATCAGGTTTCTCCCTTGCCTCCATTCCCCAGGCTCCATGTCCTCATTGCCTTGTTGGAGGTCCATGAGCCTGTTCTGCAAGACTGGGTAGCGGGTGCGCATGAGATTGTGCAGGATGCAGCAAGCTTCCACGATGCTCCTCACGGTCTGTGGGTGATGCTGCATGGTGGTGAGAAGTACCTGGAACCTGTTGGCCAGGATGCCAAAGGTGTTCTCCACCACCCGCCTTGCCCTGGACAGCCTGTAGTTGAAGATCCTCTCTTCATGGGTGAGGTATCTGGAACTGAAGGGCTTCATGAGGTAGGTTCTGAGGGAGAAGGCATCATCCCCCACGATGAAGTAGGGCACATCTTGTGTGTCGTTGGGTAGGGGGTCTGGATCTGGGAAGCCCATGATGAGGTTGCGTTCCAGCCCACCCTTGAGGTCACTGGCATTGTATACGTGGCTATCTGAAGCTGACCCGTTGCCTGAAGCATCAATGTACATGAACTTGTAGTCAGCATCAACCATGGCAAAGAGGATGATGCTGAAGAAGCCCTTGTAGTTGAAATAATTGGACCCTGAGTTGGGTGGAGCTTTGCAGGCCACTTGCTTCCCATCTATGGCTCCAACGGTGTGGGGGAAATTCCACCTCTGATACCACTGCTCTGTAATTTTCCTCCAGCCTTCTTCAGTGGTGGGGCACTGGAGGAGCTCCTCCACGTATTCTTCGATGATGGCCTGCACCACTTCTCTGACCACAATGCTGATTGTGTTGTGTGGCACCCTCCAGGCATACTGCATGTTTCTGTACATGGTCCCAGAAGCCAGGTGGCGCAGAGTCAGTGCCACCTTCAGTCCAGGGTCCAGGCTGGGATGGAAGTTGGTGTTTGCCTTGGTCAAACTGGGTCTCAGACGCTCCACAACTTCGTCAAACATGGCTGGTGGCATCCTCATGAAATGCTGGAATGCACGAGGGTCTTCATTCCTCAGCTCCACCATCAGCTTGTCATAGAGTCCAAACTCCACTCTTCTCCCGATCCATCTTCGGACCCACACAGCTCTTGGACGTCTCCTTCTTCCCCTTGCATAGAAAAGGTGAAACAGTCTGAAGAGGGCTTGGTTCTGGTGTTGAATGATGGCGGCTACCAAAAGGAGTGTGCGATGATCCATGGTGGAGATCAATGGATGATGTGGAAGAGCAAGAGCAAGGCACACTCCTTGAGAGTGTGCACACCAGGGCTGCTGGATTGAAAGTGAGATCCAGGTGATTTCCTCTCCCTTTATATAGGAAATGTTGGTTTTCCGTGAGGTGTCCTTCCACATACTCTAGACATCCTCCAGACATCCTAAATATCTGAGATACGTCCCATATACGAATGTTTTGTCCGTTTTAATGCTTTATATACGAGATGCATCCGCTTACATCCTTTCTATGTCCGTGCTACTGATGCTGTGTGGACATTCCACATACCTTTCGCTTCCTCCCTCTTTCTGCTACAGCGGATGTGAGTTGCGCGGATGGCCAGAGGATGCCGAGAGGATACATCGGACATGTAATGGATGACAACGGACTTAGAAAGTTTGTTGCCCGTATGTGTTGCGGATGTAGATCGTCCGTGGCAGAAAGTTCATCCACTCAAAAAGTTTTGTGCAGCTCAAAACTTTTTGAGCGGATGAAATAGCAGTAGATGGATGTTTTACAGATAGAGCGTATGAAACACGTATGCAGTGAGTACACAATGGATGCATCGCGTTTTCCAATGGATGGCAAGCTTTTTTGTCCGTTTTACATCCTCTTTGCATCCGTTGGTTCAGTGTGACATGGGCTTAACACCAAATGTATCAACAAGAAAGAAAGAAAGGAAAACAATGTATCCAAGCCTCCAGGTGGCAGCACTACTTATTTCCCTTTCCTTTCCCTTCCCTTTCCCTTCCCCTCTAATATTAAAACCAGGAATTAAGAAAAGAGTCTAAAATTATTGAAGAGAAGAAACAAGAGAATAAAAAACTTTTCCAAAGATTTATTTTGAAAGGAAAAAATTAAAATTAAAAAGGAAAGACCAGTCCAGTTGAAAAATTGAAAAGTGTTTACAAAAATCTAAAGTTCCAATAAAAAGAAAAAAAAAAACTTCAGATTTAATTTGTGCTTAATTTCACTACTTGAACACTTTTATCTTCACTTTTAAATTTAATTGTTAGTCTTTTAGGGTGTTCTCTCCAGAAAAAAATAAGTAGAAAATTATCTCACTGACACACTTTCTTTCTTTAGACATTTTTTGTGTCTAAAACTGACACACTTTCTTTCCAACTTTCTTCCGTTCTGGAGCTGTCCCAGCTTCAGCAGCTTTAATGGCTGTCTGTCCGCCGCAGGGAAAAAAGGGCTTCTCCTGGGTCTACCAGGGACTTTGCGATGTCCCTGGGATCAACAGGATGTGCCCTCCTCAGTCACTCTCTATGGGATGGTTTAGGTTCGTTGGGACCGTCCTGCAACGGAGATATCAGCAGTGATCTTAGAGCTTAAAGATTGTATGCTGTACCCCGCGATACCAGCTCCGCCCTCTCAATGCCCTTTAGTTTTTACCATTCTTAAATACTCTTACTGTTTTCCAGATTGACTGCTTATGTTTTTTTATTGCACCTTTTTAGTCTTGTTAGTTCTTTAGAAATGTAGCCAACTGGCTTTTAAGGCATTTGGAGAATGTTTTCTCCTTAAAGGCATTCTAAAAATGTTCAAAATGCATAAAATAAAGTGAAGCCTGAAAATAATATTTCTGTAGTTACTGCAGGCTAGAGGCATTTGAGGAATTTTTTTTTTCATAGAAACAAGTCACTCTGAATTCAATCCTGACAATTAAATGTCATTTCTCTGTATATTTTCTGATGGTATTTTCCCTCCTGAAGCAGCTGAACTTTTAAAGGAGAAGGGAGAGGGAGATACTTTAATAGATTGATAAATGTATTTACCTCTGGAGATCATTGCAATTGCACTTCCAAGTGGGGAAGGAAAAAAAAAATGTGGTGTGAATGTCCTCTGGGGAGAAAAGTGATGGGATATAAATCATGAGCTCAGAACTGATTAGAAGACAAGAAAGTCCTAGGCAGTGGCGCCTTTGCTCTTATACACAGTCAGGCTATTGAGAGACTGGTTAATTTATGAAGCCAAATTGACTGCTATCCATCATATTCTGTATGTTGAGCATGATTGTGTAGTTGAGTTATGCTGAGCTGACTTGGTGTGGGGACAGATTTGTTGCTTTTGCCTCAAACGATTAGATGCTAATGTGAAGAAAAAGCATGGAATCAGGGACAAGCAGAAGGGACTCATACCAACATATATTTTTTTAAAGATCAATGGCTGATGGTTTCCATCTGCTTCTCAAATAAATAGGTTTATTGGAATACCATGAACTTTCATAGTCAACTTTGTATATCATGTTCTATTTTAGCTTTCTAAAAAGAGCCATCATTTTATAAAAGACCCTTGTATCCTGCCAGTCAAACAGCCAATTTAGATTATTTTTACAGCTAAATATAAAATCATGAACAGAAGCTGGGCCCTATGGCTCTACATTACCTGGTGAAATAATAAATGGATGATTTTAGTTCATAGAATGTGCTTTCCAGAGAAATAAATTGCAACCAACTTAATAATGTCACGTAGCAGGTTTGCTGTTGCATGTATCTGAAGGTTTTTGTCCTAGCAGGATTTATTAAAGCAAATTACTGGGGTGGAAAGTATTATGAATTATCTGACAGTTGCTATAATGAATGAACTTCCTTTTTACGAATCACATAATTCCTATGCTGTTTTGTAACATGAGACATGGGTTTATTTCAAGGAGGAAATGTACAGGTTTACCTAATCCGTGGAAGGTCATGGTGGCTAGAAATTCTGGGAGCTGCATCATAATCTATCTTGAAAAAAAAATTATCTGTCCTGAAAACATCATTGGAGCAATGTATGTTGGGCAACACACGTAAAGTAGCATTGTAATACAGCAGGAAAAAAAATTGGAGAAAAGGGTGTTCCCAAATGAAGTGGTTGGCTGTAGGTAATAAATTTTTTTGTGCATACTTCTTAAGTATGCTATGTATATTAATTCATAATTCTTATGCAGCACATTGGTATGTTTGAGTCTATGGAGATTCTTTCATCCAGGTCATGGTTTTCCCCAAAGATACTTTTTCAGGAGGCAACTGGAGTTTCTTGTTTTTTCTTTCTTTTTTAAAGATGTTTGGCTTCTCATCCAAGAAGCTTCTTCAGTTCTGATTGAATGGTGGGAAGTGGAAGGATTTATACACCTTGCAGACAGCTGGTCATTTGCATTCTGAAAGAAAAAGCACCTTTGGGATAGGCATGTTTGCTGTTACCTTTGATTGTTTCAAAAAAGGGTAGAATTCATTCATAGTTTTTATTCCTATTCAAAGCCTTCAGAATCAATATTTAAATGCTAGCTACTGATCAATGTTTCTCAGATTAATTTTAATCAAAAAAATTAATGATAATTTAGTACCAAGGAAGCTATTTTTGCGAAATCATTAATAACTGAAACATTCAAGCATTCTAACTAGTTCAATGAATTGTTGTGACTGTTTGAAGGATATTTTTGTCACAATGCAGTAGATCAACCATTACCAGCTTTTAAACTGGACAAACCATCTTGTTAATCTTTTTTTATTCTAATTTTACTTCTCAGATTGAATACATTTGTAGCATTCTCTGTGACAAAGTGATATATTAGGTACTGGGACCATAATATCTGTGGCAAAATGATATAGTGGTAGATTGCATTATCATTAAAACGGCCCCACTTAGCGATGGCAGTTCTGGTATTTTCAGTTGCTGTCATTAAGTGAAACCCATGCTGTCATTGATGACAATGTCATGATCACCATTTTTAACTTCCTGCTGGCTTCCCCATTGACTTTGCTTGTTGGAAGCCAGCCATGAAAGGATCACTGCAATGTCATAATTGCAAGCTCGTTGTTGTGCTCAGCTTGCTATCACATGATTGTAAGTGTAAGGATGTTGCAACAGCCACAACTAGGTGAACCACTCGTAAGAATTAGGTGTTCAGTGCCATTGTAAACGGTCACTGAATGAGTTGTTCTGAAGCAAGGACTACCTATATATCCTGTACAATATAGACAGCCTGGTAATTGAAACCATTCACATATTTAACCAGCTGGGGCCTTGAGGGCAGAGTGGTAAAAGGTTGCTCAAATGTTTTGCTTTACCTTTTAATCTGAAAATATGCTGGTTATTTTTGGAATATCCAATTTTCAATGCTCTCCATTCGTTCTTTATATTCATTCAGTAACTGAATTTAAACATGCTTGGGATAAGTGCATGTTCATCATCAGACAAAATGTTTAAAAAATTAAATTAAATGAAAAAATAAAACTCCAAGGACAGAATCGATGGACTACTAGGTTTATTTATGCCGTCAGTTTTCTATGTTTCTCCTTTTTAGTTAAAAACACCAACAGGCCACCTGGATCCTTTTTTAAAATGTTGGAAGCAGATTTTCTGGGGCATAGGGCGTGGGCAGGTGGCCTCTTTTTGTAAATTAAAAGTTAAAGAATAACCTCCCTGCAGGTACTTTTCTCATAAATATTTGTGGGGGTGGGTGGGGAGGAGTAGGAACGCAATCAAACATGGTGGCAGGATATATTTTACTATCATAAAGACAACTTTCTTGTTGGTAGTTAGGAGTATCAGAGTTCAATAAAGATCTGAATGAAAGCAGTTTCTCAAGAAGTGAGTCTGATAAATCACAGCCATATTTCTTAACTAAAAGTTTTCCAGCCTCATACAACTATTCATCAGTTGCTGACATCAGAGTGGATAGCTACAGGGCATAACGTGTCAAAATTACTTTATTTAGCTCAGTAAATCTATGCTTTATCTCAGTGATTGCTGTGCCCGGTATAGTGAAGAACAAGTTTGCTCTAAATTAGTCCTCTCCTGATGTTGACCGATACTCACAAAGATCATTATGAAATTTCTTCACTCATAGCACACATCAATCTTAACAATCCTGAGATGTAACCCAATAGTAGGCCTTTGCAACAGCACTGTCATGCGTGATGTTTTGATTTCTGGCACCTTGCAAATTATTAAAGACATCTGAACATGTCTGCAGAATAGGTTAAGTCACTCTGTAGTGATTGCAACCAGTAGATTCCAGATACTAGAGAGTAATCCAGTCATAAAGGCATCCAAAACATTTCCATTTGAGATTTCAGAACTATAGCTTCTGTTATCTCATCCTTCTTTCAACAGGTGTTTGATCCCATTTAGCATCTTGTGGCTCTCTCTGAAGCAGAAATCAGTGAGCTTGAGAACTTCATATATTTTGTTGCCCACAATCACATTGCAATGATTTGTACATGGAGAGAGTAAACACTATCTTTGATCATAGAAACATAGAAAACTGACAGCAGAACTTAGTGCTCCACCAACTCTGCCCCTTGAGTTTGTAGCTTCATTTCACCAGCCCGGCGCAGAGGTTCCTTCCCCTCCATACTCAGAAGAGTAGTCCTGAGCTGGGCTGAGGAGATGAGTCATGGATTGCAAAGATCCCTATTTCACTTCTGCAACCCAACAAAGTATTTCTTCCCACACCCCCTTGCCCCCCTTCCATGCATGGTTGGGAGGGGAAATCCTTTGGCAGGCCACAACAGGTTTCTGGGGAAGCCGATAGAAAAGATTGCAAATATTGATCACATGATCACAGGATGCTTGGCAACTGGTCATAAGTGAGAACAGGTTGCCAATCACCCAGATCATAATCATGTGACCACAAAAAAGCAGCAAAATGTTTTATGACAATGGGGGATGCTTTATGGACTGTAAATCAACCTTTCTGACCCATCATAACTTTGAACGGTTGTTAAAGTTATAAGTCATGAATGATCATGTAGCCTACCTAATGAAGACAACCTGCTCCAGTACTTCTGATCTTCCAGTACTTAGTTAAAATGGAGTTCCCTGTGGGGCATTAAGAGATGAATGGAACATCTGCAATAATCTGATATTGCAGTACCTTATTGTCTGATTGTTGTTTGTCTTATGTGTTGTTATAGGTGTTACAACAGTGGTCTTGTCTGTATTTTGTTATTGTTGGTCATTTGGGAGCGTAGAAGGATTTATTGATATGCCAGTTAAATAAATCAGTAAACAAAATGATTAAACAAAATATAAATATGACCATTCAATAAACATAAGATCAAAGTAGTATCAGACAGAATAACTTTTGCGATCACCCTGCCCTTTATTGTCTGATCTCAGCATAACATATGGAAAAGTCAGGTTGCCTTGATCATATCGCAGGGGTGGGCTTCAAAAATTTTAGCAGGGGGTTGCTAAAATTGCTGGGTGGGTGTGGCCATGGTGGGCGTGGCCTGTACCACAGTGAGGGGAAGGGCATTTTTGGCCTCCCCGGGCTCTGGAGGCTTTCCTTGAGCCTCCAGGAGGGCGAAAACAGCCTCCCTGGGCTTCAGAGGCTCTCTGGGAGCCAGAAATGGGCCCGTTTCCAGCCTTCCTGAACTTCTGGGAGGCCCATTCCTGAACTTCTGGGAGGCCCATTTTTCACCCTCCCTACACTCACCTGTATCCAAAATGGGCTGCGTGGGGACTCCTAGGAGGGAAGGGGCCGGTTGGCCAGGGCCAGCCAATAGTGGGATTTGGGGATTCTATCAACTGTGCAGAATCTTAGCTAAGGGTTTCCCCAGCTGCCCACCCCTGACACCACGTGTTTTAGAATCTTTGTGTATGTATAGTTATTACTTTCTTACTGCCCAATGTTCTGCTAAGCAGTACATCAGCAAGATGTTCTGATTAAATTATTAAAGCAATTGTCATTTGAGATTCTCTGGGTGAGTCTCTTATTGTATTGCTAATAAATGGTATCGTGTATTAGCAAGGTGTAGATTTCTACCAGGCTTGAGCTCATGGTTTGATGAAAATGCAGTCTGTGCATTAATGTCTGAATTCCCAAAGAATGGAAGAGCTGACTTAAACTGTCACTTTTAAACATATTGGCCTGAAGTTCTTTTATGGTAAACAAGAACTCATCCATGTATGTTTCTGATTTATTTTCATGCTATCATCTTCTAAAGCTTTGAACATTGATGTTAAACAGTACACAAGGCTGACAAATGAGCATCCTTTGCTGTTAATGGATGATTCTTTGTAAAAGGACAGGTTTTAAGTGGTCCTGCAAATAAATGGTCTTTATCTGATTTGCTTTTTGTTATGTTGAGATGAAAAACATGCATCTTGGCAGTGCTTCAGTTCAGAGAGTTTAGAGTTGATTCCATTTAATACCATGTTAAAAAAAAAAACTGGGATTAAGTTGCTCTTAGAATGATGGTAGTTCTAGAGACTTTTATGTATGGTCTGTATCAGTGCAAAAAATAACCCATATTTGAAAAGCCTTACATTTTTTATGTACTTTTTTATCTTTTTAGAATGCCATTTTTGGTTTTTGGTTGAAAGCATTTTTGGATGCCTTGAATTTATCTCCCTAGTTATAATGCCCCTGTGGCTTATTTTTCCTACAGTTACAATCACAAATCTGTAGGGACCCAGGTCTCATATCTATTGTAAGTCTTAAACTCCTGGAAAATATATTTTAAATTGATTGTTAATAATAGGTTTGAAGGAAAATTCCATATGTAGGGCCTTAGGACATGCCTAATTCACACTTCTTCCATTAATATGTTGATAGAGATAGTTATATTATTTTGGATTGCATAATGCTGTTCTCAAAAAACTGCCTAGCTTAAATATATATATTATTCCTCATTATCAAATGTCATTCTGGAAATATATTTGTTGATGGATCAAAAAGAAAAATATATAAATTGTTCTATACTAAAGTTGCATTAAAGAAATTCTGTAATGCAACTTCTTTAGTTGCTGTTCCGTTCGGAAATAAGTTGCACGAGACCGGATTCCAACAACAACTCTTTTATTTCAACAAGTAATGCAATGGCAACAGAACAACAGCCCAAGCCACAGCAGCCCTTCTTATAGCGGCTTGCCCATGGCTTGTGGCCAATGACAGTACTTTGAGTATTCCCGCTCAAAATGGGCCAATCGGATTGGTTCCTAAATGGCCAATCCGGGAACGGTCTTTTTGGCCAATCAGTTTAAGGCATTTGGAGTCTACCAAGTTCTATACACAACACCCCTCCCCCCTTGGTTTCATCCAACGTGCGTCACATAGTCACGCAGGTAGGTGGGGCTTTTTTGAGTCCTGGTTGACCTGCGCAGCTCAGTCTCGGCGTGGTCTTCAAGCGGTTCGGACAGGATTGCTTTCTCTCTGTGCCTTCTCCATGGAACCTCTTGGAAGGGGAGTCAGCCTTGCCGCTCCTGCCTGAGTCTCTCGGGCCGGTTGAGATGGCTCTGCCACTCCCTCCTGGTTTGTCCAGGTTGGTCCAGTTGGCCTGGCTGTCTCCTTCCAAGAAGGCCTCGCCTCGTTCTCCTGCTCCCATACTTTTCTCCTGGAGTTCATCTAAATGTGAGTGCTCTTTTTGATTTATTGGGGTGCTTTTATGTAGTGTTTGTTGTCATGTTATGGGAGGTTCGTCTCTCCCTTTTTTGTTATTCTTTTTTTTCTCCCTCCCCCTTCAGCTGTTTTTGGTCTGGTTATTGTCAGCGCTGGTGGGGCGGTTCGTTCTAGGGTGCAAGAACGAAGCTGGTCGATGTGCCGCTTCCATTCTCTTCCGTCGTCCAACACGATTCGGTAAAACCAGGGGCCTGTGATTTGGGTGATTGTGGCTGGAAGCCATAACGGGTACCTGGTAAGGTTTTTCACGTAAACCAGGTCACCTATCTTGAATGAGCGGTATTTGCTGGAGGAGTCAGGGGGTCTGTCCCAGGTATAAGTGGTGCCAGTGGGGGGGTAGGCCTTGATTTTTGGCAGTCATGGCATGTTGCCACCCAACGTTCGATGTCTTTGTCCAGCCCTGGCCACCAGACGTAACTCCTAGCCAGGGCTTTCATCTTAACTATGCCCGAGTGCCCCTCGTGCAACATGCACAGTACATTTTCCTGTAGTTTTTCCAGGGATGACCACCGTGTCACCCCACAAAATACAGCCTTTCTTGATAGACAGTTCAGTCTGTCAGGTGCGAAACGGTTTAAAAGTCTTGGTTTTGTTTTCCTCCGGCCAACCCTTACCTACCCAATGCAGAATGCGAGCTGTCAACGGGTCTTTCGCAGTGGCTTTAGCGATGTCTGCTGCGATTAATGGCAGATTTGGCCAGGCCTCAAGTTGGAGAGTTGAGATGGTGGGAGCTGGGTCGTCTTCCGTGATGGGTAGTGAGGAATGGCTCAAGGCATCTGCATGGGTGATGGTCTTTCCTGGGCGATGGATTAGCGTGTAGTTGTAGGCAGTGAGGAATTCAGACCACCTCATCATTCTAGGTGACAGAATGTTCGGGGTCGGTTTGTTTCCTGCTAGCATCCCTAGCAGGGGTTTGTGATCAGTGATGATCGAAAAAGTTCTGCCATAAAGGTACTCATGGAATCTTTTGACTCCCGCTATAATAGCGAGGGCTTTTTGGTCGAGTTGGCTGTAATTTCTCTGTCCAAGGCCCACTACCGGGATTCGATTTCCCTGGTAGTCCTTTAAGATCAGTTTTTGTTTTTCTAGTTCTTTTTGTTTGATGTTCGGTATCAGGCGTCGGATGGTGTTCCAAGATACCATGGATAAAAAGGATCCGGAGTCGACTTCCATCTCACAGGGCTTTCCTTCTATGTTCACCTCTATACGGACCTTTTTCACGTTTGTTGCCCTGGCATTTCCAGTTGTTACCGTCTGGTGCATTTCTTCTCTGTTGCTCGTTCTTTTATTTGTATTATCTCAGTTCCATTTGCTTCTAACTTGTCTCTCTTCATGTATGGGGTGTGTGTGCTGTCGCGTCTTTTTGGACTATAGCTCTTTTTGTTTCGGTAGACCCTTTCGATGTGCCGCCTTTTGTTACAAGCTCTACAGATTGCATCTAGGAACCTGCATTCAGATCGCAGGTGGTTGCCTCCGCATCCACCACACTGGAATTCCTGCCTGCTTCTTCTTTTCCCCGCCATTTCTTGTCTGATTGAAGTCTATGGACATCTTCATTTTTGTCATCAGTGTTGCTCGGAGAGTCAAGATCTTCATAGTGGCGGTCGCTGTGGGCTGTTTCTTACTTCCCTCCGCCTTTTTGTCTCTGGTTTGATTCAGCAGATCTGGAATTGAATTCATTTGGCGCATAGTGGCTGTGGATTTCTTTGCTGCTTCGGCGGCGGTGGCTTCTGCGATGACCTCAGCCACAGTGATGTTTGGTCTATTTAGCAGCTTATTCTGAAGTGTAGCTTCAATCCGAGGACCACGTGGTCCCTCGTGGCCTCGTCCATGTTCTGGAACTCACAGGCTCCTCCGATGTGTCTCAGGGTTGCTACAAAATCTCCGATGGTTTCATCTTCTTTTTGGTCTCTTTTGTAGAACTCGTGCCTTTTTATCAAGTTGGAGACCACAGGTGCAAAGTGTGCTCGGAGCATTCTGTTCAGCTTGGGCCAAGTGATCTGTTTAACGTCTCTTGATTTGGCTGGTGCCTTTGCCATTTTAAAAACAGCTGGTCTGCAGTGTGTGAGGAAGACAGCCCTCTTTCTTTGGTCAGATATCTCCTGCAGTTCATTGCTTTCTAAAAATATTAGAAAGCGATCGATATACGACTCCCAATCCTCCTCATCAGGGTTAAATGGTGCGGGCAGCGTGTTGTTACCGGCCATCTCTCTCGCTCGGTTCTGATTGCCGTGTGCTTCGGTCTCGCTCTTCTACGACGATCCCACCTTTGTCACCAGTGTTCCATTTGGAAATACGTTGCGTGAGACCGGGTTCCAACAACAACTCTTTTATTTCAACAAGTAATGCAATGGAAACGGAACAACAGCCCAAGCCGTGGCAGCCCTTCTTATAGCGGCTTGCCCGCAGCTTGTGGCCAATGACAGTACTTTTGAGTATTCCTGCCGTCTGGTGGGCCAATCGGTTTGGTTCCTAAATGGCCAATCCGGAAATGGCCTTTTCGGCCAATCAGTTTAAGGCATTTGGAGTCTACCAAGTTCTATACACAACAGTTGTAACAATACAATACAGAATCCTATAACACTGATTCTGTTAATCCTTCATATTAATTGGAAAAGCTTATTGGATGTCTATGATTACATTTGTAAAAACATACAAAAACATACAAACAAAAACCTGTCCATAAATTAAAAACAGTTGAATATAAAATGGCATATAACAAGTGAAGCTGTTTTCAATACTATATTGGGCAAACTCCATATGAAAAAGAATGGAAAGGTTTTGTACTTGTTTTTAAAATGGCAGATTGCTTTGGAAATTGGATGTCATTGAATTGTGAGTGAATATGTATAAAACTGAAAAAGACTGGAAGACGACTGATTTGTCTATTCTGATTTCTCCTTTTCTCAATGAAGCAGTGAGAAGACAATATACATCTTGTTACAGAATTTTAAAAAGAGGTGAGACTGTTGGAAATTTAAAGCTACTGTGGGAGGTCTGGTTTCTTTGCAGCTTCTGCAAGAGCAAAGGGGGTTGCATTAGTTAAACTGTTGTGGTTTTTTTTTTGTGCAAGGATGTTTTGTTTGTCATATTTAGCAAACTGTTTTTAATTAAATGATTTATTATTAAAATTCCAGTAACTCTTGCCAGCTTTTTGGTATAAGTTAAATGGTATTGACATAAAATTCTACCAGAGGAGGGATGTGTTGCTTTTTTTTTTCTTCTTAGATTACTAAGTAACATTTAGAAATACGATCTTGCTTGATACAGAGATTTTCAAAACTACAGACTTCATCAAATCACCCCAGGGATGGATTTCATTATGAAATATTTCTAGTCCAAACTTCCCATTTTTCAACTCCTGGATACTAAGCAGTATTATGTTTGCTTATGCACACTTTTAGATTGAAACTAGACTTAGTGAATTGTGTCTTCATTGATGTTCATTGTTTGACAACAAAGAAGCCAATCTCAGCTTAGCATTAAGAATGGAGATGTGTTTATCTATTGTAGGAAGTTAGCACCTATTCTTCTCCTAGAAAATTGAAATAGCCAAAGAAATATTAAAAAGGCAGAATATTTCCTCTAAAAAGAGTAGAAATGTAAGAAGCAGAAACTCACCTCAGAAGCAGAATCTCACCCCCACCTTTGTTAATGGGTGGTCCATTAAGGCCTGGGCCAGAATACTTTATATAACAAGGAACTCCAGGTAAAGTTATAGCAATTGCCAAAAGCCTTTTTAAGGGCATAAATCATCCAGCAAGGCTAGACCAAGCCTGGAACTCAGGACAGCCTATAGAGTTGTCCCTGGGAGTCTGACAACCAATGGGATACATTTCTTACACAGGAACAGAAACACTAAGGTGGGGCCCAACAAAGGTTATAAAACCCAGGCACTCTCAGCAACTCAGCCTTCTGGACCTTCTCTTCTCACCCTTTCTTTTTTTAATCTCTTCCCTTTTACTCTGGAGCTCCAGGCCATGTGGTCCTGTCCACCATTAAACCTTCCAAGCAGCCTCCATGTTTCCAGTGTCTTTTTCCCCACTTAGAACTGAACCCATAAGGATATTTCTTTCAACACTAGAGATAGAGAAAGAGAAGGAGACAAATAAATTCTGCCAGGTTAGCTCAGTTTAGAAGTCAGTTCCAAGCACTTTCTACAAAGTCATGCACAAGATGAAACAGAACTTTTAAATAGACTATCTTTAGTGCTTATTTAACAACATTTCATATAAAAGTTAATTAGGGTTTTATTTATGCTATTTATTTATTTATCTAATGTATATAGCTGCCTATCTCACAAGCAAGCCACTTTGGGCAGCATACAACAAAATTAAAACAATAAATATTTAAAATCACGGTCATTAACTAATATTAAAACAACTAAAAGCAAGAAGAGTAGATGAAAGGCTAATAATAGTTAAGGGAGCTACCCCACTAGTTTACCAACTTTTTGGCAGAAAATGAAACAAAAAGAAGAGAAAAGTGGCAATATATGATTCCAATATGTAGTGAGATGTTTACATTACATATAAGCATGGCCCGTGTAATCTCGAGGGGAGAGAAACAAGATGGAAACTCAGGGAAAGGAATGGCTTTTTATGCCATAGTGACTCACTTGGCTTTCTCTTCTTTTCTCTTTGGCCTTTTACAGCTGTGAAATAACTTTCTACCTCATTGCTTCCAATGTCAGGGAAATAAATTACACCACTTCCAGGGCTGACACAGTTCTTGCTCTTCGTTGTGAACCACTCTTTTTGCCCTTGGAAAGGAAGTTGTGAAAAATAGTACTGGGCCTTGTGATAGCATACCAAGGACCATAGGATAGCACCCTTACTTTATTTTAATTAAAAATAACAATAATGCAATACTCAAGTATTCTGGTTCATGTTATACAAATTTTTTGTTGTGATGCACAACTGAGAAGACTCCCCTCACCCCAAATACATTCTCTCATCAAGTTTGTACTGGACAAGATTATTAAAACAGTCACCCTTGTATTGTCCTAAATTCTGAAGAACTGATATCCTAAAGTTGTATGGCTTCTTCTAGTTGCTTATCAGTGTCACCTCTTCTATGCTTAGAAAGCTGAGCCTCAGCATTGTAGTGTAAGAATAGCTAAAGGAGTTGCCAGGAATACTGGTCTTAAGGCCCTGTCACACTGCCCAACGGATGCAAAACGTTAGTAAAAAGGACACAACGGACGAGAAAAGTGTTCCATCCGTTGTTATCCGCTCTCAAAAGGGGCGAAAATTTGCATAACCGGAGTGGATAACACAGAAAGGAACAGATAGCAGTGGGATGGGCAGGGATACCTTTGGGATGGGTAATAGCTGTGGGATAGATAAACCTCCAGTGCAAGCATAGTGGGACTGGATGGTCCACCCTCCCAGGTGCCACACCTATGGCCCTTTATTATCAATAACAATGTAATCAATCATCCACACATG
>BLBF01000032.1:16985153-17001480 GCA_015471245.1 Laticauda colubrina
TAGCGGGTGCGCATGAGATTGTGCAGGATGCAGCAAGCTTCCACGATCCTCCTCACGGTCTCTGGGCGATGCTGCATGGTGGTGAGAAGTACCTGGAACCTGTTGGCCAGGATGCCAAAGGCGTTCTCCACCACCCGCCTTGCCCTGGACAGCCTGTAGTTGAAGATCCTCTCTTCACGGGTGAGGTATTTGGAGGTATAGGGCTTCATGAGGTAGGTTGTGAGGGAGAAGGCATCATCCCCCACGATGAAGTAGGGCACATCTTTCGTGTCGTTGGGCAGGGGTTCTGGATCTGGGAAGCCCACGATGAGCTTGCGTTCCAGCCCACCCTTGAGGTCACTTGCGTTGTATTCCTGGGCATCTGAAGATGAGCCGTTGCCTGAAGCATCGATGTACATGAACTTGTAGTCAGCATCGACCATGGCGAAGAGGATGATGCTGAAGAAGCCCTTGTAGTTGTGATAAGAGGACCATGAGTTGGCTGGCGCGTTGTAGGCCACGTGCTTGCCATCGATGGCTCCAACGGTGTGGGGGAAGTTCTACCTCTGATACCACTGCTCTGCAACTTTCTTCCATCCTTCTTCAGTGGAGGGGCACTGGAGGAGCTCCTCCTTGCATTCTTTAATGATGGCCTGCACCACTTCTCTGACCACAATACTGATAGTGTTGTGTGGCATCTTCCAGCCGTACTGCATGCTCCTGTAGGTGGTCCCTGAGGCCAGGTGGTGCAGAGTGAGTGCCACCTTGAGCCCAGGTTCCAGGCTGGGCTGGAAGTTGGTGTTTGCCTTGGTCAACCTGGGTGTCAGCCGCTGCACAACTTCGTCAAACATGGCTGGAGGCATCCTCATGAAGTTCTGGAATGCCCGAGTGTCTTCGTTCCTGAGCTCCGCCATTAGCTTGTTGTACAGTCCGTCCTCTGCTCTTCTGGCAAACCATCTTCGTATCCAGACGCTTCTTGGCCACCTCCTTTTCTTCCCGTAGTAGAGTTCACAGAGCCTGTAGATGGCTTCTCACTGTTGCAGAAGGATGGTGGCTACCAAAAGGACTTTGTTATGATCCACGGTGGACATGACTGGATGCTGTGGAAGAGGAACAGTCAGATGAAGGCTGTAGAGGTCTGCACAGCTGGGCTGCTGGTCTGAAAGCGAGATGCAGGTGAGTTGCTTCCCCTTTTTATAGGCAATATAGGTGTCCCTTTGCATCCTCTAGGCATCCTCTAGACATCCTTAATATCCGAGATAGGTCCCCTCTGCGAAGGTTTTTTCCATTTTAAATGCTTTGTTTCCCTGCTGCATCCACTAGGCATCCGTTCTGCATCCGTTCTGCGTCCGTTCCGCTTCCTCCCTGCGTCCGAGCGGATGCGAGTTGCGCGGATGCGGAACGGATGCCTAGTGGATATAACGGATGCAGAACGGATGCCTAGCGGATGCGTAGCGGATGCAGAACGGATGAATTGGATACATTTTCCGCGCAAAAATTTTCAGCAGCTCAAAACTTTCTGAGCGGATGAAACATCCATAAACGTATGCTGGACGGATACAGAGGAAGCAAAACGGAGGCAGTGAGTACAGAACGGATACATCGCGTTAACTAACGGATGGCAAGCTTTTTTGTCTGTTTTACATCCTCTTTGCATCCATTGGTGCAGTGTGACAGGGGCTTTAGCTACTGAGTAATTCTTGAATTCAAATTCCAGCATACATGAATGATTTTAAAAAACACTGTTGCTCAGTGGTATAACTCCTCATCTGAAAACATCAGCAACAGGCCTCCTGTTGCTGATGCTTTCAGATGAGAAATCACACCATTAATCAAGTACTATTTTAGATAGTAGTTGATGCATAATTCCAAGAGTGTCTACCCATCCAATCCTATTTAACAGACTGGGCATGATCCTGTCAGCCAAAGAATATTGACTGGCAGGATCTAGAAGACAGGCCTTCTCTGCTATAGCCCCTGAATTGCAGAATATTCTCTCCTTGGATATTAGCCTGGCCCCAACTCTGTTGGCTTTTTGCAAACCTTTAAAAATTTGGCTATGTACTGGACATGGGGCTCAGAATGTGTAAGTCACTTAGCTTTACTATCAGTTGATTAATTGTCACTGCTGCTGTTTGTACTTATTTATTTTTCAGATGTTTTTTTGTTTTAATGGTCTTTTTTTAAAATTGTTTTATAATATTAGAATTGTAAACTGCCTAGAATCACTTGATTGAGTTGGGCAGCTATAGAAATTGAATGAATGAACAAATAAATATCATGATTCTCTAAAACTTACAGTAGTTGTAAATGATATTCCCTGAAAAAGAAATGTCTGTAGTTTTTGTGAGTGATACAGGAAGCAGGGATATCAAACTGTGCATGGAATCTTTACAAGGGTCCCCCTCCTCAGCATTCACAGTGAGAGAGTTGATCCCTCAGAAAACCAGGTTCTAAAGAGTTTAGAGCTTTAAAGGTTAAAATGAATGTTTTAAATTTTGCTGAGAAAGTGGTTGGCAAACAGTACAAATCTTTCAGCCCAGTCACCATGTACTAATTAATAGTATAGGTGTTGCTTGTTGTCATAATTGATCTCTCTAAACATGCTTCAGGGATTGCTCCATATAGAACATGTTTAGATCATGAAATTGGAGAAAGAAACATTAATAACCTATGCTATGCTGATTATATTATCCTGACAGCTACAAATACATAAGATCTGCAAACTCTGGTACTAAAAATCAAAGAGGACAGTGAAGAAATGGGACTAAAAATAGGTACCAAGAGCACCAAATGAACAACAAGTAGAACAACCAGCCTTCAAACTGACAATGAAGATATTGACATATTGGAGAGGTTCTGCTTTTAAGGATCAATCATCAAAAGTAAAGGAACAAGCAGTGAAGAAATAAGTTGCAGATAAGCTCTTGGTAGAAGAGCAATAAAAGCCTTGGAAAAGATATTGAAATACTGTGAGGTACTGTGATATACCTACAAAGATCAGAATCATACAAGCCATGGTATTCCCTGGGACATTCTATGGAAGTGAAAGCTTGATCTTAAAGAAGCAGGATAGTAAGAGTAATTGATGCCTTTGAATGTTGATATTGAAGACTCATGAGAATATCACGGGAGAAGCCAAGAAAACAATCAAATTGTTATCAAACAAATCAGTCGAGTAGTCTCACTCCAGGCACAAATGAGGATGCTCAAACTATCCCACTTTAGACACTTTTATACAAAAGACCTGGCTCTCTGAAAAAGAGAAGAGAAGAGAAGAGAAGAGAAGAGAAGAGAAGAGAAGAGAAGAGAAGAGAAGAGAAGAGAATTCTTTATTGGCCAAATGTGATTAGACACACAAGGAATTTGTCTTGATGCAAATGCTCTCGGTGTACATAAAAGAAAAGATACATTTATCAAGAATCATAAGGTACTTAATAGTCATTGGGTACAATAAGCAATCAAATCATGCTAAGAAACAGTCAATAAAAACTGTAAGGATACAAGCAACAAAGTTGCAGTCATACAAACATAAGTGAGAGGAGATGGGTGAAAGGAAGGATGGGAGGATTAATAGTAATAGTAATGCAGACTTAGTAAATAGTTTGACTGTGTTGAGGGAATTATTTGTTTAGCAGAGTAATGGCGTTCAGGGAAAAAAAACTGTTCTTGTGTCTCGTTCTGGTGTGCAGTGCTCTATAGCATCGTTTCAAGGGTAGGAGTTGAAATAGTTTATGTCCAGGGTGTGAGGGGTCTATAAATATTAGAATTTTTGTAAAAGACTCTAATCCTGGAAAAGGTGAAACGGTCAGCAGCAAGGCCTCGGTTACAGTGATGTGTGCACCAATGGGAGACTCGAGAGAATAGATTAGGGATAGATCATCACAGAGAAAATCCACGTAGTCATTAACAGTTGAAAAGGACTTGATAGCACATAACCAGCCAGTCAATCCAGAAGGTTTAGAGGCAGTCGCTGATCAAGGAAAATTCTCAAATAAGAATCTTTGTTTTATGGAAAAGCATAAAGCCATACCATATTGGCATAATCCCAAATTTACATGGCTTCCTATTAGCTGAACAGCATTTTCATGTTATCTCGATTTAACTTCAAGATAATTAATTTCATGAATGAATGGGCATATGTGCAAGTTAAGCATCATAAATTGATGCCTAGTGTCAGATATATTCCTCCAACCACCTTCTGGGCATAATGTCTGAGAATGGAGTGAAACAGTAGAAACTAGAGACCCAAAACCTAAATCTGCAAAGTGATTAAGGAGGATGCCATTGCTGATAATATTGCAATTTGCCACAAGGTTATTGAGAATTAATAAGGCAACAGTAGCTCCATCCAAGTTCCTGTGTAGAGACCTATCAATATAGTCACCCATAGCAAATTTACATGTACGTCTTTTCTGATAGTTAGTTTGAAAGTGGTCTGGAAAAATCAGGACGCTCCAAATGTGATTGGAATTGTACGATCACATTCTTCACCAAAAAGATACATCTGAAAATGATTATCATCAGCTACCTCATCTGATGAAGGGAAAGTGATACTGAGAAAAACTATTCTATAATTAGTTGATATGGATAAATAGTGGGAATGAGAAAAGAGAGTACAGTATATAAAACATAACTGGATTATTAAAAGACCCAGGAAAGAATGAAAATAGTGGTCTTTTGGTGAGTACCTGATAAAAAACAGTCTGTTTTGAATATGTTATATAAGCCAGGTTTGTTCATGCATAGAGATGCCACAAGAATGAATTAAAAGCTGATTGATTTGGTGTATGATGAAATAGATAATTAATTGAGGCTAGAAGAGTAATGAGATGTTCTTAGTGAAGGACAGACTGTCATGTGATAATGTCAAGAGTGGGTCTTGTGAAAAAAATGGACACAAGAAATTCAAGTAAAAATAGAACAATTGCAGGAAAGGAAATGATAAGTTGTGTAGGAAAAAGTGTTAGAAAATAATATCCAGTTGGTTGAAAGAAAAGTGAATGAAAGGGGTGAGGTTGTGAAAGCTACTTGAAAAAGAATGAAAACAATAATGTTATGAAGGACCATTAGAAGCATGTAGAGCTGTTCTAATAAATTTTATATATACATAAAGAAATGTGGTAGAAGCAAAAGGCTTGAGGAACAACTGATATGTGAGAATGATTGTTGCAAAAATAAAACAATTCATATAAATGTGAACATTCAAGAAAAAGAAAAGCAAGGATGGATGCTAGGAGAATGTTTAAAAATTGTAAGGCTGCTGGTATAGATGGTGTAACCGGAAAAAAGTAAAATATGGATGAGAATGGCTATACTGTATATTCAACTTATTTGAAATTTATGTGAAGATTGTGTCAGTGTATGGTGATTAAAACAATGTTATTATACTCTTATACTAAAGCATACACGAACAAGAGTGAATGAAAAACTATCATGGAATTTCTTGATAGTCATTTGTGGAAAAGTATTTGGCAGAATTCTGAACTAATACAAGTGAGCAAAATTTGTAAAGTGCAGTGTAGCTTTATATTAAGTTGGGGTTGTGCTCTTTAACAAGTCAGAGAGAAGTGTATCAATGTGTGAAAGAAGTTTATTATATGGTTGATTTGAGTTTGAGATTGAAAGCAAGTGTATGAGATGAGTCAGCTGGAGTTCCAAGTTCAATTAAATAAATAAAGCAAATAGGTCTCAAGTTATGGAATGTTTTCCATGAATATTGAATTAAGGGTTAGTTGCTCTACATCAGGGGTATGACGTAATCACAGTGGCATCATGTGATGTATCAGGACATCTAAACCTTTGCTAAACCGGGTGGAGGCGGGGCCAGCATGTGATGCATCTGGCCTCTGGGCCACGAATTTGAAGCCCTTGCTCTACGTGATAAGTGTGTCCCATGGAAGTAAACATGTCAGAATAAATGGAATGCTTAGTTCCAAGCAAAGGTGTTCTTAGATTGTTTAATATCTGTTTGGATAAATGTTTAAGGAATGCTTCTGATGACATTAGAGGTTTGCTGGCGAGAGTTCTGAATGTGCATGTACTTTTATTTATATGAAGACAATCCTGTGCTTAAGGTGAGAATCCAAATTATTTGTAAGATGTGTGAAGTAGTGAGGGTAAGAAGTAGTGAGGGTTTGAAAATTGATACGTCCAAGACCAAAGTAGCTTGGTTTGACAAGAAAAAGGGAGTGGATGATGGAAAGGTGAAATCTGGATTAAATAGATTAATTAGATGAGGGAATAGAAGGGGGATTTACTAAATTTGCAGATGATAATAAGCTGGCAGGAATAGCTAACACCCAAGAAGATAAGCTCAAGATCCAGATGGATCTTGACAGATTCAAACACTGGGCTGTATCTAACAAAATGAAATTCAATGTAGAGAAAAGTAAAATTTTACACTTAGGCAAGAAAAACTAAAACTACACATATAGACTGGGTAAAATCAGGCTCAATAGCATTAATTGTGAGAGGGATCTTGGAGTCTTAGTGGACAACCAGCTAACTATGAGCCAGCAGTGTTCAGCAGCAGCCAAAAAAGTGAATGCAATCCTAAATTGCATTAACAGAGGGATACAATCGAGATCAAGTGAGGTACTAATACCACTCTATAAAGCCTTAGTAAGACCACACCTAGAGCACTGCATCCAGTTTTGGTCACCATATTATAAAAAAGATGTTGAGACTCGAGAAAAAGTACAAAGAAGAACAAACAGGGACTGGAGACTAAAGCATATGAAGAACGGTTACAGGAACTGGGCATGAGTCGTCTAGTAAAAAGAAGGATCAGGGAAAACATGATAGCAGTCTTCCAATATTTGAGGGGCTGCCACAGACAGGAGTGGGTTAAGCTATTTACCAAAATGCCTGTAGGCCAGGCAAGAAATAATGGATGGAAACTGAACAAGGCGAGATTTAACCTGGAAATAAGGAGAGACTTCCTGACAATGAGAACATCTACCATGAGAACAGATTGCCCTCGGAAGTTGTAGGAGTGTCATCACTTGAGACTTTCAAGAAGAGATTGGACTGCCATTTGTCAGAAATGGTGTAGGGTCCCTGCTTAGGAGGTGTGATGACCCAGAGTATATCAGAAATATAACAAAACCCAAAACGTAACTAAAGCCCCTGTCACACTGCACCAACGGATGCAAAGAGGATGTAAAATGGACCAAAAAGCTTGCCATCCGTTCGAAAACGCGATGTACTCACTGCCTCCGTTTGGCTTCCTCTCTATCCGTCCAGCATCCGTTTATGGACGTTTCATCCGCTCCAAAAGTTTTAGGCTGCTTAAAACTTTTGCGCGAAAAATGTAACCAGTTCGTCCGTTCATCCGCTACGCATCCGTTACGCATCCGCTATATCCGCTAGGTGTCCGCTGCGCATCCGCGTAACTCGCATTCGCCCGGACGCAGGGAGGAAGCGGAACAGACGCGGAACTGATGCAAAACAAATGCCTAGTGGATGCAGAACGGAAACAAAGCGTTTAAAACGGAAAAAACGTTCGCAGAGGGGACCTATCTCGGATATTAAGGATATCTAGAGGATGCCTAGAGGATGCCTAGAGGATGCCTAGCGGAAAACCTATACTGCCTATAAAAAGGGGGAGCAACTCGTCTGCATCGCACTTTCAGACCAGCAGCCCAGCAGTGCAGACCTCTGCAGCCTTCATCTGCCTCTTCCTCTTCCACAGCATCCAGTCATGTCCACCGTGGATTGCGACAAAATCCTTTCGGCAGCCAACATCCTTCTGCAACACTGTGAAACCATCTACAGTCTCTGTGAACAGTACTACGGGAAGAAAAGGAGGCACCCAAAAAAAGTCTGGCTCCGAAGATGGTTCGCCAGAAGAGCGCAGTCCGTACTGTACGACAAGCTGAAGGTGGAGCTCAGGAGCGAAGACCCTTGGGCATTCCAGAACTTCATGAGGATGCCTCCAGCCATGTTTGACGAAGTTATGCAGCGGCTGACACCCAGATTGACCAAGACAAACACCAACTTCCCACCCAGCCTGGAACCTGGGCTCAAGGTGGCACTCACTCTGCGCCACCTGGCCTGAGGGACCACCTACAGGAGCATGCAGTACGGGTGGAGGGTGCCACCCAGCACCATCAGCTTTGTTGTCAGAGAAGTGGTGCAGGCCATCATCGAAGAATACAAGGAGGAGCTCCTCCAGTGCCCCTCCACTGAAGAAGGATGGAAGAAAGTTGCAGAGCAGTGGTATCAGAAGTGGAACTTCCCCCACACCTTTGGAGCCATCGATGGCAAGCATGTGGCCTGCAAAGCTCCAGCTAAGTAGGGGTCCACTTATCAGAAATACAAGGGTTTCTTCAGCATCATCCTCTTCGCCATGGTCGATGCTGACTACAAGTTCATGTACATCGATGTTTCAGGCATCAGCTCATCTTCAGATGCCCAGGTATACAACGACAGTCACCTCAAGGAGGGGCTGGAAAGCAACCTCATGGTGGGCTTCCCAGATCCAGACCCGCTGCCCAACGACACACAAGATGTGCCCTACTTCATCGTGGGGGATGACGCCTTCTCCCTCACAACCTACCTCATGAAGCCCTACACCTCCAGATGCCTCACTCATGAAGAGAGGATCTTCAACTACAGGCTGTCCAGGGCAAGGCGGGTGGTGGAGAATGCCTTTGGCATCCTGGCCAACAGGTTCCAGGTACTTCTCACCAACATGCAGCATCGCCCAGAGACCATAAGGAGGATCGTGGAAGCTTGCTGCATCCTGCACAATGTCATGCGCACCCGCTACCCAGTCTTGCAGAACAGGCTCGTGGACCTCCAGCAAGGCAATGGGGACATGGAGCCTGGGGAATGGAGGCAAGGGCGAAACCTGATCGACACTGAGGACGTGCAAGGGCCCAACAGAGCCTCACGTGAGGCGAAGAAGCAGTGCAACCTCCTGAAACACTGGTGCAACTCCCCAGCTGGAGCGGTGGAGTGGCAAGACAGGATGGTAGATGCTTAATGGATGCTTCCTTTAGCCTGTCTCATCACATGGATGAGATTGGGCCATGTATGTTTGGTTGGCCTACAATGAACAGGGCGTTTAATAAAGAGTTGTGTTTATGTTGACATGTGTGGATCAATGCTTACATTGTAATTGATAATAAAGGGCCATAGAGGTGGCACCCGGGAGGGTGGACCATACAGTCCCACTATGCTTGCACTGGAGGTTTATCTATCCCACAGCTATTACCCATCCCATAGGTATCCCTGCCCATCCCACAGGTATCCCTTCCCATCCCACAGATATCCCTTCCCATCCCACAGGTATCCCTTCCCATCCCACAGATATCCCTGCCCATCCCACTGCTATCTTAACCCATCCCACAAGCATGCAAAGGCTAAACCATTTCTAAAAGTTTCCACCCAGACTTTATAGAAAAAAATTAATGAAGCAAGTGTGTGAAACAAAGATAAACTTTATTAATAACAAGCTGTAAAATAAACATGACCGAAGTCAAGTGTCCAAATAAAGTCCACAAATATCCAGGCAGCCAGTCTCTGGCACTCCTCTTGGTCACTCGGAGGTGTGTGCCCAGGCTAAGGTGTTAGGAAGCAGGTGCTGTGGAGGTGGGTGCTGCTGCAGTGCTGGTATGAGGTGTTATTGGAGTGCCTAACCCCGAGAGGACAACAGGGGATGGTGTGTTGAGGAAGGTGTCGGACAGCTGGCTTAGCCCCGTGATGCTGAGAGGTCCTTCCTCCATGCCATGAGGTGTCAGCCCCAGTACTGAGGACAAATGTACTGAGGCTGGGCTTGGCTGTGGGATGGAGGAAAGAGCAGTGTAGTGGGGCTGCTTGCTCTGCAGCAGGGTGAGGACTGTCGTGGTTGGCATCGGTGGCATCATTGGAACCGGTGGCAGCGGTGTCACCCGATGACTCTGTGCCTGCATCTGTAAGGGCTGCTGTCTGTGCTGCTGGACCTCCGGGTAGCTGTAGCCCTGGTAGGTGAGCGGCTGTGGGAAGCCTTGGTATGGGAGGGACATCACCTGGGATGGAGGAGCAGACCTGGACTGGGTGGGAGCAGGTGCCTCTGGGTGTGGAGGGTTGTTAAGCAGCGTGGTGATCCTCTCCTTCACCACCTGGTACTGGGAATCCGCCATCTCCTTGAGGGTCTGGTTCACATAATTGAGGAAGGGCTTGCGGTTGGATTCGATGGGGACCAGCTGAGAGAGGAGACCTATGCTGGTGCGGATGGTATCCCTGATCTCCACCAGGACATTGTGGCTCTGCCCCTCCTGCGGTCTGGTTCTCTGCCTTACTGTGGTGGCGGAGGTGTGGGTGGATGCGGCTTCGGCAGCGGGGGACTTGATGTCTCCTTTCTCCCACCGCACCAGGGAGTCCTCATCGCTCTCCACCATGCTTTCAACACCTGCCCGGGGGTTCTCCGCTGTGGCACGCTCCCCTGAAACCTGCATGGAGACAGAGACTGACTCTCGGCTGCCAGAGGACTGGCTCCCAGCAGGCTGCCGGAGAGAGAGGGTAGAGATTTGGGCTCCTGGTGCTCCTCGGTGGCGGACCTCACCCTCCAGGAAGCTGCACTTGGCCATGACATAGTTCTCTCTGTCTGTCAGCTTTACCCTGGCCTGGCCAGATTTTTTGCGGTGCAGCTTCCCGTACCAGGTGTGCATGTGCTTCCACCAGCCGAGGAGCACCTCCGAAGTGTAGCCCATACTCTCCGCCCTCTCTCTCCAAGCAGCCTGCTTCCTTTTGGTGTCCCTGTAGAGCCGGTGTCCCTTCCGCCACAGATAGTTGTTCTCTCTCAGCCACTCCAGCACCTCATCCTCGTGCGCCTCCGTGATGTAGTACTGCCTCCTCTCCCGTTGTTGCATACGCCTCTTCCTCCCTTTGGCAGGACCAGATGGGCCCTCATCAGAGGGGCTTCCAGGTTGTAGGGGCTGCTCCTCCACACCAACAGCAGCAGCAGCAGCAGCAGCAGCATCACCAGCAGGATCATAATCAGCATCATCATCATCAGCAGCAGCATAATCACCAGCAGGATCATAAGCAGCAGCAGCAGTAGCAGGATCAGCAGCAGCAGCAGCAGCAGGATCAGCAGGATCAGCAGCAGCAGCAAGACCAGGATCAGCAGCAGCAGAGTAAGCACCAGCAGCAGGGTCAGAAAGAACAGGAGCACGAGCAGAACGAGCAGGACCAGCAGGATCAGCAGGACAAGGAGCAGCTTCAGCAGAGTACGCAGCAGAAGCACCACTGCCAGGAGCAGCTACAGCAGAAGCTCCAGCAACAGAAGAACGAGCCCAAGCAGCAGAAGCCCCAGCAGAAGATGAGTCAGGGACATGGGGTGGGAGGATGGCCCTGTCCCTCTTGCCAGGGATGGCGGCAGGTTGCTGAGACTTTCGCTTCTTCTCCATGGTTGTGGGGTTGCTGCCTGGCAGGGGGGCTGGCAGGAAGGCTGGCAGGCACCAAGGCTGGCAGGAAGGCTGGCAGGAAGCCTGTTAGGAAGGCTGGCAGGAAGGCAGACAGCAAGGCTGGCAGCAAGGCTGGCAGGGAGGCTGGAAGGCAGGCTGGCAGGGAGGCTGGAAGGCAGGCTGCCAGCAAGGCTGGAAGGGAGGCTGCCCAGGAGGCTGGGAGGCAGGCTGGGAGGCAGGCTGGCAGCAAGGCTTGCAGGCAGACATGCAGGCAAGAACTCGAGGTATCCAGCAGCAGGTCTTTCCTCGGAATGCTGGCCACGTGCGAGCTGCTTCCCTTTATATCCGGGGGGCTTGCGCAATGCATCCCCCCGCATGCGCAATTAATGCCAGGCATCCGTTAGGCTTCCGCTGTGCATCCGCTAGGCTTCCGCTCTGCATCCACTTCACCTGCTGTGCATCCATTCTGCATCCGCTTTTTCCATTCCGTGTCCGCTTTGCTGAGCCCCCCCGGAAGCCTAGCGGACGCGTCATCTGCTTCCATCCGCTGGGCTTCCGTTCCGCATCCGCTTTGCATCCGCCCTGCGTCCTCCCCGCGTCCGTGTTGTCCGCTCCAATTATGCAAATTTTCACCCCTTTTGAGCGCGGATACAACGGATGTAACATTTTTCTCTTCCGTTGTGTCCTTTTTGCATCCGTTGGGCAGTGTGACATGGCCTTAAAAGTCCTTTAATGCCTTCAACTTGGCTTCACTGTTTCATTGTTCACAGTAGAGGAGTAAACTATTTTCAAAATAACATTTCAAAGGAAAGAAACACAATTCAAATTCAAAGAACTGATAATGAATCAAAAACCAAAAACAAACTGCACTGTATAAAGTTTCACGACAGACCAGGATAGATAATTGCCAACGACAGGAAGATATCCAAGTACAGTCAGTTGGAAGAACGCCAACCAAGACAAACCTTCTTGAGGAATAAAACACTAATTTGTCTCCAGCAGCTGTTAGCACACAGGTCCAAACTCTTATGCAAATCTCACACCTGCAACCCATAAAGAGGATCATGGCCCTCTCCTCCTGAGTAGACCATGTTTTACCCTGATCCTCTCCTCCCTGCGTGCCCTAGGATGGATAGGGGATGGGCCTGGGTCCTCCTCTAACTGCTCAGCTGGCCTCTGCCCTTCCCCAGCATCTTCCACCACCTCTGGAGCCACATTTCACTTCCTGTTGGCTGGACTAGATGATCTGCAAGGTCCCTTCCAACTCTGATTATCTGTTATCTGTTAATTTTGGTGTCTTGGTAAAATGTCCACTAAAGATTGGGAAATGGATGAAGACATTTTAAATCATGGAAATGTTGGTAGGAAAGTAGTGGATAGTACATCATTTGATGCAAGAAATAAATATCTCTGCAAAGAGGTGGAACTGACTGAATAATATTATACCTATGCATTTTTCATAACTTGGAAGTAACAATTGATACCCCCAGAGAAACATAAAGTTGAGCACAGTGGAAATGAGGTACTTAAGAAGTATGCCTAGATTTTTTTAATAGGATCAGGAATGAATGTGGATTGCAAACAGAAGTGAAATAGCAACACAAGAGAAGATAAGTGAAGATCGTTTGGTCATCCAGAATGAATAAGGATTAAAATACAAGACAAACCTAAGCAGAAAGAATCAATAGACCAAAATGGACAGGACAAAATATGAACAAGGGAGGGAGAGAGACAGAAATTTAAAAAATAAAAGTGATATTTGGTGTACAGATGGAGTTATAAAGAAGAATGGTTTGCAAGGAGATAACAGTGTAAGGAAATAGAGTGACTAATATCAACATCAACTAAAAATAGATGTGCTTCTTTCTCTTTATCTCATGCCTTCTTTGCCCTGCTATTTCTTAGTCCTTTTCTGTGGTTTGCATAACGTTGCTTATCCTGACAAGAAATAGCATGATTGGTGAGCATGTATGTATACTGTTCTTTGAATGGCAGCACTAGTAGCTTATTCCTTAGGCTTAATTTTTAATATTTATGTACAAGAATAGACTATAGGAAAGATGGTCTTTATTAAGAAATGCCTGAGTGAATAATGGACAGTACGGTAAGAACTATTGATGCAAATCTTTTTATGTAACAGAGAAATGGGAGCTGGGATAAATACATATATAAATTCTCAAGGCTGAAAGTACTAGAGCACCAGTGGGTGATACCTGCAATTTTCTTTCCCAGCCCCTTCCATTTTGGACAGGGAGAGGAAGAGGGGGAGGAAGGCAGGCAGGAGGGAGGGAGAGAGAGGGAGGGAGGGAGGGAGGGAGGGGGAGAAAGAGAGAGAGAGAGAGAGAGAGAGAGAGAGAGAGAGAGAGAGAGAGAGAAGGCATTTTATTTGGAGAAGAAAAATGTGTTGCTTGTTTTTTATTGACATCTGTAGTTATTCTTTCATGTTGCTACTTTTCAAGTAGTGCTAAAATAGCATTTCCCTTAAAAATATGTTTCATTTTGGATGCTGCCCAACTCTAACTCTGGGCAGTTCACAACAGTAAAATAACATAAAACATAGTGTAGTATCTTCACCTACTGGTGTTAATTTATGTTGTACTATAGTTGAGGGAATTAGAGTTGCATATAATATCCGCAAGAAAACAAACTTAGACAAGATGACTAGCAAATCTGAATTTATTTTCCTTTTAAAACCAATTACAAAAATGTTTCTAGTTGAATGAATTGCAAATGTACTCTTTGCCCAATTAAGCTGCCTTTCTTATAAAATTTTGTATACTGTTTGGGTATTTTATTTATTTGTATGATTAACAGATGTGTTTCCCATTTCAAGACAATTAACGAAAATCATAGAATGAGAAAACAAAGCAACAATAAAAACAAAAGAAATGACAAGTAGGGGAATTAGGAGAATACTAATTAGTAAGTCTGTAGCTAAACTCTATGAATTAGTGTCTATTGATTAAAAGACAATGAACTATTTTTTTGTTTCAGAGTATAAGAAGATATAAGATATTAATTCAAGCATTACTGGAAATTATTTAAAGTTACCAAATTCCCTGAGATGTAGGAAAATGTAAAAGAAACACCAATGCAAATGAAAAGATATGTGGTGTTGCATTCCTTCAGATAAAACAAATTGACCTTTACATTAACTGACTGTGCAGTCCTGAAACTGAAAATAGGATTAGTTTCTTTCTTCAAGGAAAAAGAAAACGACTCAGGGGAAAACCGTTGTGTAAATGTTTGCCTCATAGAGACAATTAATTTTTATAGCATGTAATCATATTAAGCCCCTGTCACACTGCACCAACAGATGCAAAGAGGATGTAAAACGGACAAAAAAGCTTGCCATCCGTTGGTTAACGTGATGTATCCGTTCTGTACTCACTGCCTCCGTTTTGCTTCCTCTCTATCCGTCCAGCATCCGCTTATGGACGTTTCATCCACTCAGAAAGTTTTGAGCTGCTCAAAACTTTTGCGCGGAAAATGTATCCAATGCGTCCGTTTTGTATCCACTAGGCATCCGCCAGGCATCCATTCTGCATCCGTTACGCATCCGCTATATCCACTAGGTATCCGTTCCGCATCCGCACAACTCGCATCCGCTCGGACGCAGGGAGGAAGTGGAACGGACGCGGAATGGATGCAGAACGGATGCCTAGCGGATGCAGCACGGAAACAAAGCATTTAAAATGGAAAAAACCTTTGCAGAGGGGACCTATCTCGGATATTAAGGATGTCTAGAGGATGCAAAGGGACACCTATACTGCCTATAAAAAGGGGGAGCAAGTCATCTGGATCTCACTTTCAGAACAGCAGCCCTGCGGTGCAGACCTCTGCAGCCTTCATCTGACTCTTCCTCTTCCACAGCATCCAGTCATGTCCACCGTGGATCGTAACAAAGTCCTTTTGGCAGCCACCATCCTTCTGCAACAGTGCGAAGCCATCTACAGGCTCTGTGAACTCTACTACGGGAAGAAAAGGAGGTGGCCAAGAAGCGTCTGGATACGAAGATGGTTCGCCAGAAGAGCAGAGGACGGACTGTACAACAAGCTGATGGTGGACCTCAGGAACGAAGACACTCGGGCATTCCAGAACTTCATGAGGATGCCTCCAGCCATGTTTGACGAAGTTGTGCAGCGGCTGACACCCAGGTTGACCAAGACAAACACCAACTTCCGGCACAGCCTGGAACCTGGGCTCAAGGTGGCACTCACTCTGCACCACCTGGCCTTAGGGACCACCTACAGGAGCATGCAGTACGGCTGGAGGGTGCCACACAACACCATCAGCATTGTGGTCAGAGAAGTGGTGCAGGCCATCATCGAAGAATACAAGGAGGAGCTCCTCCAGTGCCCCTCCACTGAAGAAGGATGGAAGAAAGTTGCAGAGCAGTGGTATCAGAGGTGGAACTTCCCCCACACCGTTGGAGCCATCGTTGGCAAGCACGTGGCCTGAAAAGTGCCAGCCAACTCATGGTCCTCTTATCACAACTACAAGGGCTTCTTCAGCATCATCCTCTTCGCCATGGTCGATGCTGACTACAAGTTCATGTACATCAATGCTTCAGGCAACGGCTCATCTTCAGATGCCCAGGTATACAGCGCAAGTGACCTCAAGGGTGGGCTGGAACGCAACCTCATCGTGGGCTTCCCAGATCCAGATCCCCTGCCCAACGACACACAAGATGTACCCTACTTCATCGTGGGGGATGATGCCTTCTCCCTCACAACCTACCTCATGAAGCCCTACACCTCCAAATACCTCACCCGTGAAGAGAGGATCTTCAACTACAGGCTGTCCAGGGCAAGGCGGGTGGTGGAGAACGCCTTTGGCATCCTGGCCAACAGGTTCCAGGTACTTCTCACCACCATGCAGCATCGCCCACAGACCGTGAGGAGCATCGTGGAAGCTTGCTGCATCCTGCACAATCTCATGCGCACCCGCTA
>BLBF01000032.1:17008418-17068811 GCA_015471245.1 Laticauda colubrina
AAGCAGATCTTCTTGTTCTACGTGTAGATCTTTGATCATTTCTAAGAAGTGGTATCAGTTTGTGTCTGTATAGAGAAGTGATAACCTGGGATCATGCTATTCTCCCAAAAAGATATTTTATTTGTCTTTTGTTAAATCCCAAATAAAATTTATATTAAAAAAAATTCATCTGTCTATCATCTATCATTGGTGGATGCTTTAGACATGCTATATTTGCCTAATACTACCTATATTAACTAAATTCTATACTGTTTAAAAAAACAGCATTAATGTCGGTCAGGAGTTTTGCTCTACTAATGGCCAGTACATTTTCTATTTTGCAATGTGAATCATTAGTGAAAGAGGTATGTTTATGCTTGAAGCCACATAGGGTAATATGCAGGTGGTTTAACAATTACAAAAGAAGGAATAATAAAAAATAGCTCAGTTGGGGAAAAATATTTCAATATCCTCAAAGATCTTAGAGTTAATCCCTTTCTTGAAACAGAGCAACCTGAAATTATGGCTTAATTTTATATTTCTGAGAACAATCCTGATTCTTATGTGAACATTCTAGTCACAGAGTTATAACTCCAATTAACAATAATAATTGAATGCAGTTCTTAGGAGCCACTTAGGCATTACTTGGGATAGAGGATGATCAGTCTGTTCTATTTCCAACCTGTGGTTGCCAAATATAGAAAGCAGGACATTGCCACCTCTGTTCTATCTTGCATAAAGAATGGTTTTTATGAGCATGATGTTTGCTTTCTGTGAAGGCAGTATGCTCTGTCCAATTTTTTTGGTCCCCCTAGTGTAAAGGCAGTAATAATTTATTTCATGTTATTTATGAAATCCTGACTTACAGTGCATGTCAATTTATTTTTAATAATTCACATTCTTTGATATAAGCAATTGTGGGTTTTACATAATCCACAAAAAATTGTATTTTACGTAAATGTATGCCTTTATATATGTTGTGTATAGAACTTGGTAGACTCCAAATATCTTAAACTGATTGGCCAAATAGGCCATTCTCAGATTGGTCAGTTAAGTGCCATTCTGATTGGCCTGCCTGACGGCGGGAACACTTGAACAACTGTCATTGGCCACAAGCCGCGAGCAAGCTGCTATAAGAAAGGCTGCCGCAGCTTGGGTAAATGTTCCGTTACAAGTCATTTTTCTGTTTTAATAAAGAGCTGTTTGTTGGAACCCGGTCTCGCACACCTTATTTCCAAATGGAACACTGGCGACGAGGATGGGATCATCCTAGAAGAGCGAGACCGAAGCACGCGGCAACCAGAACCAAGCAACCGAGATGGCCGGTAACAATGCGCTGCCCGCACCATTCAACCAAGCCGAAGAAGATTGGGAGTTGTACATTTAACCTCTTTCTGATGTTCTTAGGAAGCAACGAGCTACAGGAAATAACTGACCAGAGGAAGGGAGCTGTATTCCTCACGCACTGTGGGCCAGCCGTTTTCAAAATGGACAAGGTGCTAGCAAAACCAAGAGACCTTAAGCAGATGGCATGGCCTGAACTGAACAGAATGCTATGAGCCCATTACACGCCTGTGGTCTCCAACCTGATCAAAAGGTACAAATTTTATAAACGAGACCAAGGGAAAGACGTGAGCATCAGGGATTTTGTAGCAGCCCTAAGACACATCGGAGGTCTCATTAATTTATACAATGTCTTCCTGCCCAAAAAAAGCAACCGTAGCAGAACCTTTACATTGACTGTTAGACAAAAAAAACTGTCTGGAAATGGGGCCACCGGGAACAAGCAGCATTCCAGAACATTAAGGACTTATTAACTTCTAACACCGTTTTGATTCAGTACAGCAACACTTTGCCATTGATGGTCACCTGTGATGCATCGCCTTTTGGAATCGGCGCCATCCTGGGTCACAAGTTACCAGATGGCAGAGAGGCACCAATTGCCTTCTATTCCAAAACACTGTCAAAATCTGAAAGGAACTACAGCCAACTCGACCGAGAAGCCCTCGCAATCATTGCAGGCATCAGAAGATTCCATGAATACCTATATGGTAGGACATTTTCTATTATCACTGACCACAAACCCCTGCTAGGGGTCCTGGCAGGAAACAAACCAACCCCGAACATTCTTTCACCAAGAATGATGAGGTGGTCAGAATTCTTCACTGCATACAATTACATACTCATCCATTGGCTAGGAAAGACCCATGTGGATGCCTTGAGCTGTTCCTTGCTGCCCGACATAGAAGGTGACCTAGCTCCCACTGTCTCGACTCTCCAAATCGAGTCATGGCCGAATCTGCCACTAACCGCAGCAGACATCACTAAAGCTACCATGAAAGACCCACTGACAGCTCAAATCCTGCATTGGGTAGGTAAGGGCTGGCTGGACAAGAATGGAGGCGAGACTTTTAACCCTTTTCGCAACCGACAGACTGAACTGTCTATTGAAAAAGGCTGTTTACTTTGGGGGAAAGGGTGGTAATCCCCAAAAAGTTACAGGAAGAAGTGTTGTGCATGTTGCACGAGGGATACCCAGGCATAGTAAAAATGAAAGCCCTGGCCAGGAGTTACGTCTGGTGGCCAGGGCTGAACAAAGACATTGAATGATGGGTGTCAACATGCCATGACTGCCAAAAATCAAGGCCTACCCCCCCCCACTGGCACCAGTCATGGAATGGGAAACTCCCAACGGCCCATGGTCGAGACTGCATATTGACTTTGCTGGGCCAATGAAAGGAAACACCTATTTTGTAATCATTGACGCCTACTCGAACTGGTTTGAGGTTATCCTTTTGGCGTCCACTACAACAGAAGCAGTCATAAAACAGTTAAACAAACTTTTTGCCACACATGGACTGCCAGATGTAGTAGTTTCGGACAATGGGCCCCAGTTTACCACTTTAGCTTTCGAGCAATACTTGGCTGCACAGGGCAGCCAACATGCCCTGACAGCACCGGCTCATCCTGTTTCGAATGGACGGGCCGAACGCATGGTCGTTATTCTGAGGAGGCCCTAGAAAAATGGACACGGGGAACGTCCAAGATAAACTTAAGAAACTATTAACTATTCAGCATATCACCCCTAGTACAACCACTAACAAAAGCCCAGCAGAACTCCTCATGGGTAGAAAATTGCATTCCTACCTTGATTGACTGCACCCCACCTATACATGTGACAAACCCCCTGACTCCTCCAGTAAATATCGCTCCTTTGATAGCGGCAATTTAGTCTACACTAAGAACATTACCAGGGACCCATTATGGCTTCCAGCCACAGTTACTCAAATCACAGGGCCCCGGTCATATCGACTTGCACTAGATGACGGCAGAATATGGAAGCGGCACATCGACCAGCTTCGCTTTCGAACATTGGAATGCAACACTATACCACCGCCGCAGACACCAATAAACAAGCCAAAAACAACCAATGGGGGGGGGACGACACAAAATAATAAAAAAGGGAGAGACGAACCTCCAATAACATGACAATAATCACGATACAAACCTGAACTAGAATCCCAAATGAAACAAAAAGAGTGCTTACCCATAGACGACCTCCAGAGAAAAAGTCCAGAAGCAGGAGAGCGAGGCGAGGCCTTCCTGGAAGGAGACAGCCAGGACAGCTCGACTAGCCCAGACAAACCAGGAGGTAGCGGCGGAGCCACCTCAACCAGCCCGAGAAACTCAGGTGGGAGCGGCAAGGCTGAATCACCCTTCCAGGAGGTTCCATGGAGAAGACATGGAGAGAAAGCGATCCTGTCTGAACTGTTTGAGGACCACGCTGAGACTGAGCTGCGCAGGTCAATTCAGACTCACAAAAGCCCTACCTACCTGCGTGATTATGTTATTCACGTTGGACGAAACCAAAGGGGGAAGGGTGTTGTGTATAGAACTTGGTAGACTCCAAATATCTTAAACTGATTGGCTGAATAGGCTGTTCTCGGATTGGTCAGTTAAGCACCATTCCGATTGGCTCGCCTGACAGCGGGAACACTTGAACAACTGTCAATGGCCACAAGCAGGAAGCAGGCCGCTGTAAGAAAGGGTGCCGCGGCTTGGGTAAATGTTCCGTTACAAGTCACTTTTCTGTTTTAATAAAGAGCTGTTTGTTGGAACCCGGTCTCACGCACCTTATTTCCAAACGGAACAATATATTTGTATTTTTAATTCATTTTACTTTTTCTATGAAGTCATGTTGCTTAAATATACCCCACTTATGTGAAGGTTATCTATATTCTGTGTTGGAGACTTGTTGAAATGTTACTGGCATGTAAAATGTGTGTCTATGCGTGACACACATATTTAGAAGGGAAAGGGGCAGACCAGATCTTGCCTTCCTTGATACTGGATAAGTCCTTCTACCTTGAGCAGAACCCCAAGCAGGGGTGCTGATTCCATCAGTTTAAAAAGCTGTGGTGGTGCAATGGTTGTTGCAGGCTAATTTTGCTAATTGCCAGCAGTTCAATCCTGATTGCTTCAAGGTTGATTCATCCTTCCATCCTTCCAAGGTTGATAAAATGAGGAGCCAGATTATCGGGGCCAATATGCTGACTTTGTAAACTGCTTCGAGAGGGCTGTAAAGCACTATGGAGTTGTATATACGTCTAAGTTCTATTGCTATAGTATTGTTGTTTATTCCTTCTGGTTATTTCATTTGGAGGAGAATTACTTACAGCAGGACATATTTTCCTTTTGAAATCACACTCATCATGTTTTGGTCACAGGTGTTTTTCTTGACAATCCAAGTTCTCTCAAGTTGACTGAGTGATGATTGTCAGATCAAGGAGCATCATGAAATACAGTCTCCCAGTTCATTGAAATAACACTGGAGGAATAATTCACCAGACTTATGAAGGCGAAGGGAAATCTGCTTCAGCTCAGTATAACATGCTGACTTTATTTGCAATTACTGATGCCACTGAAACTCAATATTCGTAGATTTGGACATTAAATCTTGGATGTTTATATGCTTAAAATATATAGACCTCTCATTTTGATCTGATGAACTGTGATGTTCTTAATATTTAGTCCAGATTTATTAGAAATTAATGTATGTTTCTCCATTTGTATCATGTTTGGAATTAATAAGCAGCATATCGGAACTATTTTACTGTGTGCTTAATTCTAATATTTACAAAGTAGGAAAAAAGCACCCCATTACACATACCATACATAATTTTATTCATGAATATTATATGGGCAAAAAGCCCAGGATATATAAAAAATCTCATAACTCAGTAAACAAATTATAAATTAGCATGAGATCGGGTTTTCTATTTTTCTCTCTCTTGCTGAATGTTGAATTGATTTTCTTCCTTTCCCTAAGGATGTTTGTCTGTAATTTTGATCTATTTGTTTGACCAATTCTATTTTATTTATTTAAGGATTCCCTATTATGAAAGTATTTTTTTTTTAGATTGAGTGCTCTTCTTACAGTGTTTCTTTGTTTTGAAAAATACTTTGAAATGCTTTGAAAAAATTAATTTTTTTTGTTTTTGTTTTTCTAGTTCTGTTAAGAATTTATTATTTGTTGGATCTCTTCTTTATTAACTGAATTGACATGTATTTGCTTTTTAATAAAATAAATTCTAGGAGACCCAAGATTGTGCTTTTTATTAGGTTTACTTCGTTATTGTTCTAAAAGGGCTAAATATTGTTTGGGTTTTATTTTATGCTTGCTGATCAGGATGAGAAATGGTACTTGTCTCACAGTGGCTTCAAAACAAGTACTGTCTGAAAAGCATAATTTAAATAATAATACAAAATCCTGAAATGACTTATTAAAAGGAGAAATAGGAATAAAATAAAATTTACAACATGGTGTAAAATTATTTATTTAAATTTAGAAGTTCTCTGGTTGGCTGACTGACTTATAGGCGTTCAAAGACTTTCAGAATGTCCTTGAAATGGGAACCATACAGATCTCTGTTTCGTGATTATTAAAATAGGCTTTAGAGTTGTTAATAAATGAGAGGCATTTAATAATTGAGCAATAATATATAAGTCTATTCATGAAAATGGGGGAATTTTGATAGAATCTGATGTTTATAATCCTCTTTTCTCATTCTGTATATGTTTTTATTCTTTTCTGATAGCTATTCTGCGTGATAAAGCAGCCCAGTATGTTGATGAAATCAAATTTTGTCTGGAGATGGCAATAATACAACCCCCTTGTGAAAGAGAAATTGTTTTATTGAATGAGATAAAAAGAGCTGCACTTTATAGTAATTCTGTAACTTCTGCCTTTCTTAGTTAAACTGAATAAATTCTTGGTGAGTTTAGCAATTGTCTTCCTCTTTAACATAGAAATCCCAAATATTTTGTAGGAATCTTTTGCTGTTTTCTGCATCCTGTAGGAAAGTATTTACTTTAATTATTGTTATTCCACTTTAATGTTCATTGTGTCATGCAGAATAATATCAGCAAAAATTACAGTCTCTCCTTGAAGGAGCTTGACTGTGTTATGTGATTGCACATAAACAGAAAAGAGATAGTCCATGATAGCAGATGCTTAGTTCTTATAGCTTGTTATCATATCTGTCAAACAGATATTCTCAAGGATGTTGTAGTAATAAAATATCTAACATCTTTTTGACTGGAGATTCTATTATTATTAGTGCAGAACAATTAACATATAGATATTAAATTAATGGGATTGGCACTGACAGACAGTGTCTTGATAATATTCACCTTTAGATATCGAGAAAGCAGCTGGAGGTAGAATGGCAAAGCTTCTGTAAATCATATGCGTATTCTCACAGAGTATGTCTTTAGCATCTGGAGCTTGTTTGAAGCAGTCTGAGCACTACGAAGGTTTACAAGGAATATCATGAGCCCACAGGCAGGTTCTGGTCTGATTCGCACACAACATGCTAAACCCTAATCTGCTGTGTTTAGGGTTAACTTAACATGCCACATGAACTGAACCATTAATGAGGGTTCATTTTGTGTAAAATCAGCCAATTATGGCATATTTATTATGCTAGTTAAACAGACTCAGGCTTGGTGTAATGGGTGGGCCCCCATCACTGACTGCTTTTGAAAAGTGTAAATTAAATAAATGTATTATTTAAAAAAAAAAACCTATGAACTTCTCTGTAAGGTTTAGATGAGACTGAGTAGGGAGATAATGTGAGAAAGAAAGAATGAAAAAAAAATCCTGATATATGGAAACTGTTTGAGGAGCTGTGCTAGGTATGCTGTTTTGAACTGCTGAAGGAAAATCTAACAGAGAGAAATGTCTCCTTCAATTTGATTCAACTCCTGATGGCTTTGTGAAAATAACCCGATAATTTTTAAGCTGCAGAAGAGCTTGTTTGCTGTTATCATCTCTTGGAGGGAATTATTATACTTTGCTTGCCAATCTAATCTCCAGCCTTGGTGGATCTCCATGCAAGAATTAATCAGATCCATCTCTTAGCTTCTCAGCCTGACAGGATCAGCCACGTTCTGTTAAGGCTTTAAGAGCATAATGATGATTAAACAAAGGCTGAGATTTGTAAATATGACCAATCCAAATCACAGGGAAAGCTGCTTTTTTGGAGAAATCCTTTATGCTTGTTCATGGTAAAGTCGATGGTGGGAAATCCATTTAGAGACTAACAAGATAAAGGTCAAGTTAACTCTGAATTTCACTGTGGCTGTTCTGATAACTTTTGTCAATTCTCATTGACCTGTAGAGACCAAAGGCTAGCTTAGTTTCCTCATTAGATGCCTTAATTGTACTTGGTCACAAGAAGAACTGATTTTGAGCGCAATACCAAAGGCAGGTTGGTGAGGAAAATGTCCCTGCCTGCCTTCTTTCTGATTTAAAATATGAGTATGGTAAAATAATGCTTTTCTGCTTCTTTTTATTAATTCCATGGTTGGAGTCTTTGTCATGTGGAGTGAAAATAATGCATTTCACTCCTTTTATGTAGGCAGAATTTGGCCCCTTATTGAGCATGCTAGCTCTGCCTTCTTTCCTTTGATGTATTGGCATCATGCACTTGCTGTTGGGATCATTCACTCTCATGCTGTGATGATTTATAGAGCTGCTGAGCGTTGTATAAAATGGAGATGCTGTTTCATTTTTTGTTATTGAGCCCACTGAAGGCAGGTTTTGATGTCAGATATTCCTATAATGATATGTTTGGGATATCTGATATCATATATCAGTATGGGATATTTATGTTCCTTTTTCAAGGTATGGGCATTTATAACCTTGCTATAAAACCATTAAAATTATAAGTAAAACATATTAGCTTCAAAGTCTTTATCCAATGTTTGAGGTGGACTTCTTGAGCTCATTAAGGTGTTTTCTGGTGTCCATGTGATTTATAAAATGTTATGCAAAATTGACATTTCTACTTTTGTTACATATTGAAAAAACTGTCTTGGCCAAAGGAGAGGTCAAAGGTCTAGGGGGCTTGCTGTTCAGTATACCCTCGAAACTGGAAATTAATGCAAAGGTACAATATATATTTATATTGTCCTGTATTACCTGGTCAAAATTGGAAGCCTGCGTCTGTTCTTTTTTCCCAAAGCAACAAATGAAGACATGATCTTGCTATGTCCCCATTTTTCTGTCCAGATCCATAACCAGTCATTACTCTGCTTCTGACTCATCTTGTCAAAAATATGTTTCTAAATGCTGTGATTCAGGTTTCAAAATTATACTGAAGTTTCTTTTAACAAGCCTTTCTTATTTGAAGTTTCTGGCAAAATTTCAATCTTCATAGAATGCTCTTTCAGATTATTTGGCTAAAAGACCAAGAAGAACTCTGCGCAAATCACCTGAGCCATTCAACTCCCTTAAAACATTAATAAAATACAGAGTGGGTTTCTCCAGATCTCTAGTAATTGATAGGATTCATTATGTCTTCATATAACTGCTTTCCTTTAATCTTATCTGTAATTACTATTGTGTAACTGTATAGAAGCTGGAATGGAAATTGAAATGATTGTCCTTCTAGACTTCTATTTTTGGGTATGTTTAATCAGTTCTTTTTTTTTTTCTGGGATAAAAGTCTAAGAGCAAGTAGAAATTGGTTTTTAGTACTTTGGTTAGGAAATGTATTGCTAGGTTTTATGGATATCAAAAAATATACGAGGTATATGCATTCACAGTGCTTTGTATTTTGTAGCATTCTTTTCATTTCCAGGCAGAGATTGGTGATATTTTCAGGATACAAAATCTGATGTGTGGATTTCCTCATCTGTCATCCATCTCATGTTTCCCAGGCTTTTCTAATTATCTACAAGTAGTCTTTGACTTACAACAGTTCATTTAGTGAAGGTTCAAATTTACAACAGCACTGAAAAATGTGTTTTATGACCATTTTTCATAGTTACTACCTTTGCACCACCCCTATGATCATGTGATTGAAATTCAGATTCTTGGCAAGAATCTGAAATTCAGATTCTTGACTCATATTTATGATGGTTGCACTGTCCCAGTGATCCCCTTTTGCAACCTTCTGACAAGGAAAGTCAATGGGGAAGCCAGATTCATTTAACGACCAGGCTACTAACTTATCAACTGCAGTGACTCGTTTAAAACAACAATGGCAAGAAAAGTCATAAAATGGAGCAGAATTCACTTTACAAATGTCTTACTTAATGTTCTGTATATAAATAGTAGAATCCAAATAACCCATTCTGATTGGTCACTAAAAACTAATGGGGATAGGTTCAAAAAGAACCAATCCCCAAAGCCGCACAAAGGCGGCAAAATCAAATGAATGTCATTGGCTACAAGCCGGCAGACAGAAAAGTATAAAAGGGCTGTCGTGGCTTGAGCCAATGTTCCGTTTTGCAACTGTACTATAAATAAAGACTTCTTGTTGGAACCCGGTCTACCTCGCGTTTTTCCGGACGGAACACTGGTGACGAGGATGGGATCGTCCTAAACGTGAGACAGAGCACGCGGTGACAGACAAGCCAGACAAAGAGCAATGGCCGGAAACAATGCGCCGCCCGCACCCTTCAACTCCAATGAAGAAGATTGGGAATCTTACGTAGACCGTTTCCAGATGTACCTAGAGAGCAATGAGATGGAAGAAATCTCAGACCAACGAAAAAGAGCCGTCTTCTTGACACACTGTGTCTTCTTGACACACTGTGGGCCCGCGATTTTTAAAATGGCCAAGGCTTTGGCAAAGCCACGAGATGTCAAACAACTGACGTGGACCGAGCTCCAAAGAACATTAAAGGCCCACTATACACCAGTAGTGTCAAACTTGATAAAGCGGCATGAGTTTTATCGGAGAGACCAGAAAGAAGGCGAAACCATCGCTGATTTTGTAGCCGCACTACACCAAATAGGGGGAGCGTGCGAGTTTCTTAACTTAGATGAAGCGATGCGGGATAGAGTGATATTGGGGTTAAGAGACTCAACCATACAGAGCAAGCTACTGAACAAACCCAACATATCAGTAGCCGAAGCTATTGCAGAAGCCTCGGTTGCTGAAGCCGCCAAAAAATCAGCAGATAAGATGAAACAAATGAATGCAAGTAACGATGAAAAAAGCCCGGGCAGAGGAAAAAAACAACCTCCCACAACCACTCATTACGAAGAACTCGAAGAGACATCAGAATCCGGGGAGGAAGACGACGAAATCCACCGCCTATACGTTAACAAGAAAGGGCGCAAAAATAAAAATCGGTGGGAATGTGCTGGCTGCGGGGGAAACCATCCCCGAGCCGATTGCAGATTCCTCGATGCCATTTGCAGAGCATGCAAGAAAAGGGGGCATATCGAGAAAGTCTGCAGAAACAAAAAGAATTACAGCCCAAAGAGACGAAACGACTCCCCAGTAAAGCCTGAGCCAAGACTCTCCGAGAGAAAGTGGCAGTGAAACAGGCAAGCCACTAACCGGGAGAAAGCATACCAAACTTTCACTATCGGAAGCGTTCAGACGGAAAGCGGGAAGAAAGTAAAAATAATTGTAAAAATCGAAGACAGCCCCTGCGAGATGGAAGTTGATTCTGGATCGTTCCTATCCATGGTGTCGTGGGACACCCTCAAAAAACTAATTCCTGACATCAGAATTAAGGAACTCCAGAAACAAAAACTAACCCTCAAAGATTATCAGGGAAACCGAATTCCTGTAATCGGCCTGGGACATTTTCGAATTGCTTACAGGCAACATGTCGCAGTACTACCACTAACAATAGTCGACCGAGATCGACCAAGCCTCCTGGGTATTGAATGGTTCGTACCATTGGGCATCAGGATGACCGGAGTAGACTGGGTGGCCGCAACTGACTGGGAAGAAGACCTGATCCGAGAATTCCAGGACATCTTCGACGGCTCCCTAGGCAGGTATCGGGGAACCCCAATTTCAATTAGTTTAGACTCACAGATAACCCCTAAAAGACTAAAGGCCAGACGGGTCCCTTTTGCTTTAAAAGAAAAAATAGAGGAACAACTAAATAAATTGATAGATCAAGGGGTTTTGGAACCGGTCGACCACGCTAAATGGGAAACACCAATTGTGACACCAATTAAGCCAGACGGGTCGGTTCGAATCTGTGGCGACTACAAGGCTACCCTGAACCACGTGTTGCAACAGAGCGCATACCCGGTGCCAGTTGTGCAACACCTACTGCACTTTCTTAGGGGAGGAAAGGTTTTCGCCAAACTAGACCTGGCACAGGCGTACCAACAGCTCCCAGTAGACCCCTTAACGGCGGAAGCACAAACAATAGTGACTCACAAATGGGCATTCAAATGTAACAGGCTCCAATTTGGAGTAAGCGTAGCCCCAGGCATTTTCCAGAGCCTCATGGAACGCCTGTTAAATGGCATAAGAGGGGTCGTGCCATACTTTGACGATGTCCTAATTTCAGCAAAAGATGCAACACAATTAAAGAAAAGACTTAAAGAGGTCCTAAATAAATTCAGAGAATCTGGCCTTAAAGTAAAGAAAGAAAAGTGCTGCCTAATGACTGATCGCGTCGAGTTCTTAGGATATTTAATTGATGGAGAGGGCATACACCCCACCGGAAAAAAAGTAAGAGCTATAAAATACGCACCAGAACCAAAGAATAAAACTGAGAACTTTAAACCTTTCCGGACCAGACAAACTGAACTCTCAATCCAAAAAGGTTGTGTATTGTGGGGTGATTGGGTAATTATTCCTAACAAATTACAAACCAAAGTACTGGGTATGGTTCACGAAGGCCACCCAGGGATAGTTAAAATGAAAAGCCTTGCTAGAAGCTACGTTTGGTGGCCAGGTATAGATAGAGACATCGAATACTGGGTAAACTCGTGCAATAAATGCCAAAGAATCAGGCCGTCCCCGCCAAAAGCACCCATAAGAGACTGGGAAACCCTAAGAGGCCCCTGGTCACGAATCCACATTGATTTTGCGGGTCCTACCAAGGGGCATACATTTCTGATTGTTGTGGATGCATACTCTAATTGGCTGGAGGTAAAAATTATGCCATCTACGACAACAGAAACCGTTATAAAACAACTTGACAAACTCTTTGCAACCCATGGCCTACTGGACGTCCTCGTGTCCGACAACGGGCCACAATTAACCAGTCTCCAATTCGAGCAATACCTAGCCTCCCTAGGTATAAGACATGCCCTAACCACGCCGGCCCACTCGGCTGCAAACGGTAGGGCAGAGAGAATGGTCAGGTTTACCAAGGAGGGTTTAGAAAAAATAGACACTGGGGATGTCCAAAATAAAATAAATCGATTACTCACCCTCCAACATATCACACCCGGTACTACAACCAACAAAACCCCAGCAGAATTACTGATGGGAAGGAAACTAAGGTCGCATCTAGATAGATTGCACCCAAATTTCACACCAGAAACCCCCCCCGACTCCTCCATCCAATGCAGGACCTTTGCAATAGGCGACTTAGTTTATGCTAAAAATTTTACTGGGGACCCATTATGGCTACCCGGACAAATTACACAAATAACAGGCCCCAAATCCGACCGACTAACGGTAGACGACGGCAGGGAATGGAAGCGGCACATAGACCAGCTTCGCTCCCGAAACATAGAACGAAATGCAAACACACAACCACACATAGAAAAACACGATGAAATTCAAACCAAAGAGGGGGGGGGAAATGCGAGAAATCAATAAAAAACCGTTTAAATTAAACTCCGAAAACAATAACAATCAAAAAGAGCAAATAAAAGACTCACTGTTTGAAGAAAGTTGCAAGAAGAGTCCATCCGAAGGGGCCAGCCAGGCCAGCTCAACCTGCCCGGAGGAAACGGAAGGGAGCGGCAAAACCGCCGGCCTAAGAAACTCAGGCGGCAGTAAAATGGCTGACTCACCCTTCCAGACGGTTCCATGGAGAAGGACGGAAGACACAGCAACCCCATCCGAACCGGTCGAAGTCTCCAACAGTAATGAACTGCACAAGTCCAGTCGAGTCAAGAGAAGCCCCACCTACCTGCGAGACTACGTCACCATGTAGGACTGAACTAAGAGGGGAGGGGTGTTCTGTATATAAATAGTAGAATCCAAATAACCCATTCTGATTGGTCACTAAAAACTAATGGGGATAGGTTCAAAAAGAACCAATCCCCAAAGCCGCACAAAGGCGGCAAAATCAAATGAATGTCATTGGCTACAAGCCGGCAGACAGAAAAGTATAAAAGGGCTGTCGCGGCTTGAGCCAATGTTCCGTTTTGCAACTGTACTATAAATAAAGACTTGTTGTTGGAACCTGGTCTACCTTGCGTTTTTCCGGATGGAACACTTAACATAAGACATTTTGGGCTCAATTATGATCATAAGTCAGGGACTACCTGTATTTTTATGGACATTTTAAAGATACTAATTGCTTCTTGATGTCTATGGCTGACTTTGCCTGTTGTTTTCCATTCTACTAATCATCTTGTTCTGCTGTAGTATGTATTATAAACTAGCTCCTGAAAACCATCTGTAGACATTGATAAAAATCACACCTTGCATTATACTGTAGGTTGTTTAATCTATGATATGTTAGATAAGCCACAGTTACCTGAGTTCAAATAATATACTTAGCTCAAAACAGCAAAGTTTAGCCATATAAAAGCTTATCATTATTTTTAAATACAGCTATTCTCTACATATGCTTTTCTTGGTACAATTATTTATGTGGATAACTGCTGATTCTAATAATGAGTTCCAAATTGCCAGAGGCAGATAGCATAGTTTTAAAGAAGTTGTGGGTCAAACAAACTATGACAGTTTAGTGATGTGATCATGCAAAAAGTAATAATCAGATACTGAATTGAATAGACAAAGAGATGTGGAGCAAGAAAGAGATCCTGTGTTAATGTTTTTTTAAAAGTTAGGCCTCTCCAGGCGTGGCAGAAATTAGTTACCTAGTTTTATGGGCATTTTATGGATGGTATGAAATGGTGAAGTGGAAAATAATGTCAGCATTCTGCAAAACAGTTGTCTATACAGTTATTTAGCTAAAAGTTGAAATTATAAGAACACTGGAATTAAAGACTGAAGAACTGATCAACAATGTTATCATGAGGTGCTGTTAAATCAAGATGTTAATATCTTGAAGACTTTTGCTTTTAATATTTAAAGAACAATTAGTTTGGGGTCCAGAGCTTAAAACAATCCCTGGAAATTAAATTTGTTGATAAACTATAAGGTGCTGCTTTTCATATAATTTTTTTTTAAGTATAGGTTTTCTGGACCATTGTGTACTTTTTGAAGTGGCATGTTATAATGTTAGAAAGACTGTACTCTGGAATCCTTGGTGTTCTCTGAGCTTGTTTGCTTGCTTGCTTGCAGATATTTGATTACCTGACCAGGTAACATAATCAGTGCACTGATTCTCGGATCGACATCATCAAGGACACCATTGTTCAACCCAGAGCTTTTGTTGAGACTGTATTCTCGTGTGATTGGTACAGTCAGTAAAACTTTCCAGTATGGCTTGTCCGGGGATGCTGTGAAGCCTAGTGAAAGAGAGATTGGGTGAAAGTTTTGAAAAAGGAGTAGTGTTTTTGAAGGGCACTCAGGCATATGTTCTATACAGATGAAAAAGTACATTAAGAGGTATTGCAGTATTCAGGGGGAGTGTGGAAGTGATGATAGCTTTCTAATAACCTATGTAATGCTTCTGGATAGGGAAATGCCATTCTTTCCAACTTTTCCTCTTGTTTGCTATGGTTAGTGTTAATTGAAGCACCAATCCAGGGAGCAGGAAAAAGAAATGAAAGACAAGGGGAAGGGAGTCTGCTTATTGGGCGCATGGAAGATGAAATCCATTTTAGATTAAAATAGGAGATTAAAATTTCCTTGGTCCATGATGAAATTCAAGTTCATAGAATCACAGATAGAAAAACGCATTGTTCTGGTTTTCTGAATATCCACTGGGACTGAAAAAGAGGACTGGCTTTGTGTGTAATATTGGAGTTAGCAAATTTGATCAAACATAGGTTGAAGTCCATTTTTATGATTATACTGAAAGCTGATCATCATGATTGTATTTCACAGAGTTGAGCAGCAACCTTCTTCAAACCTATGGTCATTTTTGCTAGGTTCCCAAGAGCTAGGAGATGCCCTCTGGAGAACAGGAATAGTAGCAACAACAACAAAAAGTCTTTGCCCAAATATTACAAAATGTCTAATTTGATGATGAGGATCAGATTCTTGGTTCAGGCAGGGCACTCCGTAGGTGAATTTGAACCTGACCCTCTGGGCTTGCAAAGATAATCAGAGTTGAGTTGTCTACTATGGGGGACATTTTGAGTTGTCTACTATGGGGGACCTACACCTTTTGTTTTTATCTGAATTCTGTTCTGCCTAAATATGACAGGTCACCCTCTTTTAAAGAATGAAATAGTTTGGATGAGTATCCAATATTCCCATTTGGAGGTATAGAAAATATGTTAAGGTTCCAGGATATAATTTTTTATCAAGGTTGATTTCTGTCTGTTTAAGCTGCTTTTAAGTGGAGGTGACTATAATTACTTTACCAATTTATTTTTGTAATAATTTGGATGGGGAAAGTGTAACGCTGCTGGTTCTCTTAATACCTTTCAGAACCTTCAGATGGGGTAGTCTCTGTTCCTTTGGTCTGAAAAAATAAAAGTGGTCCTGACATTTGTGGGAAAATACTAGAAGAAAAAAGATACCCTTATTTCATATGGCCATCATATCCTGTTTGCTTTGGGTACAATTCAACTATTTTGAAATATCCAAGTAGGTTAGTACCTTATTATCTGAAGGCTGTCTTCTTCTAGGTGCTAAAATTCCTATTTTTTAAAATAAAATTGTGCAACCCTCCTGCATTTGCTGTTACGTTTTTGGCTGCATTCTGACTATGGAATTGTTTTACTCTTTATTGTTTTTTAACCTTCTTAGTGGTTAGTGGACTTGGTTACTGCTTCTAAGTTGTTGCAAATAAACAAGATATTGCTTGTACATTTCGAGTGAGTGACCTTTTCTCTGAAATAGAACAAGGTATAAATTGTGAAAAATAATTTTTGTATCCATGACTAATAATCTCAACAGGTACAGTGATCCATTAAAATAAGCTAGAATTTGTGAGACTTCTATTTATTGAAGAACAAACAACATGCGAGCACATCAGTGGTGGGATTCAAATATTTTTACCACCGATTCAGTGGGCATGGCTTGGTGGGTGTGCTTTGCGTGTGTGCACACACTTTGCACATGTATGCCTGCCAAATGTGTACTTTGAGCAGGCACAGAGGCATTTGCACGGGTGCAGAGGTGTTCTAACTCACCTCCTGCAAGCCTGCGCTCTCCCGGTTGCTTCAGCAGCTGCTGCATGGCACTCTTCTGTGTCGTGCAAAGCAGCTGCACTTCAAATTCAGAGGATAAAGGTGAGTATGGGAGCCTGGGCAAGCAGGTGGGCCCAACAGCAGCGCAGCGGAGAGAATTGGTTTGGTCTCCGCTGCTCATCGCTGCTACCAGCTCTGCAGAACCGGGCCAAACCAGTAGAATATCACCATTGTAGCACATACTTCTCCAGTTGGTCCCATCTTGGGAAGAGTAAACATGGCTAAGAAAATGTGAACAGATTCATCCATGGTTTAATTATTGGATTGCCAAAATCAGAGACATAGATCTTCGTTATTCTTGGAGACAAATCAGAGTTAAAAGCCACTCTGTTTCTAACTTTGTGTTTTTTCCCCCAAGAGGAACAAACTAGTAGAGTCATTGAGTTGGGCATCAGAGAAAACAAACTACAGACAGAATTATCCATGATTTTTATTTTTATTTTTATTTTAAATTGAGCATTCTGGCAGGAAGAGCCACCAGGAGTGATTGTACACTGTCTGTTCCTGGAAATTCTGGCTTACCATAAAGTGTGAATACAGCCTTTGAGTAATCACACCCACACATATGGGATCAGAGGAAGAAGAGTTCTCGGCTGGGATGGTGAGATTGCAGGCCCAGCTGGAATCTGGGGAATGTGTCATTTCAAAATTTAAAACACTGATTGGAAACACCTGAAATCTTAGAATATTTATTCACTACTACCTTATAGAAAGCAATTAATTGGAAGTATAAAAGATGTGTCCACCCATTACAGACTTAGCCTGCTATTAATAATTGAAATATCCTGACAAAAATAATGAGGCATATGGATTTCTGTGTCAGTGGCCAAGAGCACAAGATTTAAAAATGTCCATTTTTTCATTATAGAAAATATTTTGTTTGTTATTTATAGGATCACCTAACTCAGATAATGTGACTCTGGATGGGATGCAACAGATACAAAGCAATAACACAGACAAATAAGCATGCAGTGTTAACAAATCACAACCCAGCATATAATAAAATGTAATGTATAAATTGGTGACCAGCAGGATAATGAGACAACTCAAAGTGGATTTGGCTCAACAGGAGTAAAATATGTGGAGAAAACTAGATTTTGATGGCTTTTTAAAAGATAGGCAGAGTTAGGGCTTATTGTATATCCAGGGTGTGTGTGAGGTGGTGACAACCAATTCATAAGTGCAAAGACTGAAAATTATTACTTCAGCTTTTTGAAAAGAAATTCATCTCAGTACATTCTGCACAAGAGTGTCTCTAAGGGATTTCTCTTATTAAAAAGAAATGCCATTCAGTGATCTCATTGCTGTCTAGTAGAGCACATTGTCTTGAGTAAAGCCCATGTCACATTGCCCAATGGATGCAAAAAGGACACAGCGGACGAGCAAAATGTTCCATCCGTTGTTATCCTCTCTCAAAAGGGGCAAAAATTTGCATAACCGGAGCGGACAACACGCACGCATGTAGGACGCAGGGCGGATGCAAAGCGGATGCGGAACGGAAGCCTAGCGGATGGAAGTGGATGAGAGCGGATGGCACATCCGCTAGGCTTCCGGGGGACCTCAGCAAAGCGGACACGGAACAGATACAGCGGATGCACAGTGGATGAAGCGGATGCAGAGCGGAAGCACAGCGGATGCACAGCGGAAGCCTAATGGATGCCTGGCGTTAATTGCGCATGCGGGGAGGATGCATTGCGTCAGCCCCATGGATATAACGGAAGCAGCTCGGAAGCAGGTCGCCATTCAGAAGAAAAACCTGCTGCCGGACGGATTGACTGCCTTGCCTGCATGTCTGCCTGCAAGCCTTGCTGCCACCCTTGCTGCCACCCTCCCTGCCACCCACCCTGCCAGCCTTGGTTCCTGCCAGCCTCCCTACCAGCCAGCAACCCCACAACCATGCGGAAGCACAGCAAGCCTCAGCCATCTGCTGCCAGCCCTGACAAGAGGGACAGGGCTACCATCCCGCCCCCTGGCCCTCACTCTGGTTCTGCTGGGGCTTCTGGAGCACGGGCTCGCTCTTCTGGGCTGGCGCTTCTGCTGCTTCTGCTTCTGGAGGAGCTGATGACAAGCACTCCAGCACCAGCCACCTCCACAGCACCTGCACCCTTCACCCCTGAGATTGAGCGGCCAAGAGGAGTGCCAGAGACTCATTTTTGTCTCATAGCTTGTTGTTAATAAAGTCTATTTATGATTGACACACTTGTTTCATTTCTTTTTTTTAATAAAGTCTTGCTGGAAACTTTTAGAAATGGTTTAAGCCTTTGCTTGCTTGTGGGATGGGTAAGGATAGTTTTGGGATGGGTAAGGATACCTGTGGCATGGGTAATAGCTGTGGGATGGGTTAGGATAGCAGTGGGATAGATAACCTCCAGTGCAAGCATAGTGAGACTGTATGGTCCACCCTCCCAGGTGCCACACCTATGGCCCTTTATTATCAATAACGATATAATTAATCATCCACACATGTCAACATAAACACAACTCTTTATTAAACGCCCTGTTCATTGTAGGCCAACCAAATATACATGACCCAATCTCATCCGTGTGATGAGACAGGCTGAAGGAAGCATCCATTAAGCATTTACCATCCTGTCTTGCCACTCCACTGCTCCAGCAGGGGAGTTGCACCAGTATTTCAGGAGGTTGTGCTGCTTCTTCACCTCACGTGAGGCTCTGTTGGGGCCTTGCACATCCTGAGTGTCGATCAGGTTTCTCCCTTGCCTCCATTCCCCAGGCTCCATGTTCCCATTGCCTTGTTGGAGGTCCACGGGCCTGTTCTGCAAGACTGGGTAGCGGGTGCGCATGAGATTGTGCAGGATGCAGCAAGCTTCCACGATCCTCCTCATGGTCTCTGGGCTATGCTACATGTTGGTGAGAAGTACCTGGAACCTGTTGGCCAGGATGCCAAAGGTGTTCTCCACCATCCGCCTTGCCCTGAACAGCCTGTAGTTGAAGATCCGTTCTTCACGGGTGAGGTATTTGGAGGTGTAGGGTTTCATGAGGTAGGTTGTGAGGGAGAAGGCGTCATCCCCCACGATGAAGTAGGGCACATCTTGTGTGTCGTTGGGCAGGAGTTCTGGATCTGGGAAGCCCACCATGAGGTTGCCTTCCAGTCCCTCCTTGAGGTGACTGGCGTTGTATACCTGGGCATCTGAAGATGAGCCGTTGCCTGAAGCATCGATGTACATGAACTTGTAGTCAGCATCGACCATGGCGAAGAGGATGATGCTGAAGAAACCCTTGTAGTTGTGATAAGTGGACCCCGACTTGGCCGGACCTTTGCAGGCCACGTGCTTGCCATCTATGGCTCCAACGGTGTGGGGGAAGTTCCACTTCTGATACCACTGCTCTGCAACTTTCTTCCATCCTTCTTCAGTGGAGGGGCACTGGAGGAGCTCCTCCTTGTATTCTTCGATGATGGCCTGCACCACTTCTCTGACCACAATGCTGATGGTGTTGGGTGGCACCCTTCAGCCGTACTGCATGCTCCTGTAGGTGGTCCCTGAGGCCAGGTGGCGCAGAGTGAGTGCCACCTTGAGCCCAGGTTCCAGGCTGGGTGGGAAGTTGGTGTTTGTCTTGGTCAACCTGGGTGTCAGCCGCTGCACAAGTTCGTCAAACATGGCTGGAGGCATCCTCATGAAGTTCTGGAACACCCGAGTGTCTTCGCTCCTGAGCTCCACCATCAGCTTGTTGTACAGTCTGTCCTCTGCTCTTCTGGTGAACCATCTTTGGACCCAGACTTTTTTTGGGTGCCTCCTTTTCTTCCCGTAGTAGAGTTCACAGAGCCTGTAGATGGTTTCGCACTGTTGCAGAAGGATGGTGGCTGCCGAAAGGACTTTGTCACAATCCACGGTGGACATGACTGGATGCTGTGGAAGAGGAAGAGGCAGATGAAGGCTGCAGAGGTCTGCACAGCTTGGCTGCTGTTCTGAAAGTGAGATGCAGGCGAGTTGCTCCCCCTTTTTATAGGCAGTATAGGTCTCCTTTTGCATCCTCTAGGCATCCTCTAGACATCCTTAATATCTGAGATAGGTCCCCTCTGCAGACTTTTTTTCCATTTTAAATGCTTTGTTTCCGTGCTGCATCCATTCTGCATCCGTTCCGCTTCCTCCCTGCGTCCGAGCGGATGCGAGTTTCGCGGATGCGTAACGGATGTCTAGTGGATGCGTAATGATGCGTAGCGGATGCGTAGCGGATGCAGAACGCACGAACTGGATACATTTTCCGCAGAAAAGTTTTGGGCAGCCCAAAACTTTTGGAGCGGATGAAACGTCAATAAATGGATGCTGGATGGATAGAGAGGAAGCCAAACGGAGGCAGTGAGTACATCGCGTTTTCCAACGGATGGCAAGCTTTTTTGTCCGTTTTACATCCTCTTTGCATCCGTTGGTTCGGTGTGACATGGGCTTAAAGGGATTCCAGCAGAAATATTTTGTCTTTTTAGGACTAGCTTGTTGAGCAAGACTCTCTAGTGATAGATCATTTCAAACACTTGCATGTGTACTGCCCCACAAATTCAGAATATCTTCCACTATTGATCTGCATTTGTTAGGAGTTAGAGTTTCATATTTGAGCAGATACCAAAAAATGGAATAGACGTATCCCTTAACAGTATGATTGAGATGAATCCGATATATAAAAATATTCAGTTACATTTCATTTGTAAAGTTTTTATGGTTTTGCTTCATAATGTCGTTCAGTGATATGTGGCTAATTTAAGATTGTCAGTATTTTCATGTGTTATCTTTGAAATTCTTTCAGCTCCTCTGAGGTAAAACATGTTTAAAAATATAAATTTATGTCATACTTTTCTTTATTCAATCTCAATTTACTTTAAAAGTGAGAAACGTAGAATGTGCAATTAACTGAGGATATAAAGCAGGGGTAGGATTCAAATTTTGTAACAACCAGTTCTGTGGGCGTGGCTAGGGTTGTGTGGCCATGTGACTGGGTGGGCGTGGCTTCTTTTTTTTCAGCCCCCCCCCCATTTTTGGGCTTTTGGGGCCTCAGGGAAGCCTCCTGGGAGGCCATTTTTGCTCCCAGAAGGCTTCCCTGGGGCCCAGGAAAGCAAAAATCAGAGCGAGTGTGCCTACCCTCCATTTTCTGCCTTCCTGGGTCTAGGGAAGCCTCCTGGGTGAAGCAGCAAGTGAGCGAGGGGAATCCCAGCAAAGCTGATCATAGGAACAGCTGATCATTGAGAGGGGAAAAAAAAATACCTTAAGGAGTGACTGGGCAGGGAAGAACACAGTGAGCAATGTCGGGCATACATGCAATGTTGTGCATGTGCAATAAGGACTGACTGGGAGCGAAGGGGCGGGCGGAGAGGGGCGGGGCCAGCCAGGAGCATGATTTGTTGCTTCCCTGAACTGCACAGAATCATAACAATCAGTTCTATAGAACCGGTCTGAACCAGTAGAATCGCACTGCTGATATAAAGGGATTGTGCTATATTTATAAAATGTTATATTAATGTTTGCTAACAGAAAAAAAACTGAGAAAACTAAGAACAGAAAAAGTATATATTTAAAGCATCACTATTATACAATAAGGGAAGGAAAACTTACTCTGGGCTTTATAGTAGAACACATCTTTTTCATATGAGAAGACAAGAAAGACAAGAGAACAATAATTGTGAATGTCAGAAAATGACCATAACCCAAGCAAATTAAAGAAAGCATTATTTCTGCATCTTCAATTTCATTTGGAACTGCAGACAACTTCATTTGATATTAATTTCTTGCTGATCACATGACATGACAATGCCAGTATTTTCCCCCTGATAGCTTAATACTGTGTGTACGTGTGTAGGACCAACCATGCCAGCACTACATAAGATTTCTTTGGAGGAAGAATAGAGCTTTACTGTTAGCTCCATCTGACTCAGATATATTAATAGCTTCTTAGGGTCAATTTAAGAGAAAGTTGTCCCAGAGGACAGTGCTCCCAGGCTGTGGAACCAGAAGATTCATTGGCCTTCAACTGAGTGTGGTCTTTGTGCAAGGCCCTTGAATCAGGATTTTGGAATCTTAGCTGAACTTAGCTAAGACGTTAAATGGTCAGAAAGACCTGGAGACACAGGATAATGAAATGTTGTATAGCAAGGGTCTTCAAACTTGGCAAGTTTAAGACTTGTGGACTTCAACTCACAGAATCCCTCAGCTAACATGACTGGAGGATGAATTCTGGGAGTTGAAGTCCATAAGTCTTAAAGCTGTCACGTTCGAAGACCCCTGTTGTATAGGGAACCTTCAGATAAGAAAAGGCATCACCTGCAGCTGCATAATGGGTGGAGAAAAAAGATCAGAAGGGACCCTCCCTAGCTTCTGAAGCTGTAAAGATATTGGGGTGGGTTTTTTTTTTTTTTTGAGATTTGTACTTTCAGACTTGTAAAATTCTACTAATGTGCAGTCGCAATCTACGGTTCGTCAGCGAGGAGGGCTCAACTCAGAAACAGGCTTAAGAAGGATCTTGACAGACTTGAACATTGGGCACTATCTAACAAAATGAAATTTAATGGGGAAAAAAGTAAGGTTCTACATATAAGCAATAAAAACAAAATGCACAGGTACAATATACGTGGTACCTTGCTTAATAGTAGTAACTGTGAGAGGAATCTTGAAGTCCTGGTGGACAATCACTTAAATATGAGCCAGCAGTGTGCTGCAGATACCACTTTATAATGCCTTGGTAAGGCCACACTTGCATCCAATTTCAGTCACCACAATGTAAAAAAGATGTTGAGACTCTAGAAAGAGTGCAGAGAAGAGCAACAAATATGATTAGGGGACTCAAAGGTTAAAACATATGAAGAACGGTTGCAGGAACTGGGTATGTCTAGTCTAATTAAAAGAAGGACTAGGGGTGACAAGATAGCAGTGTTCCAATATCTCAGGGGCTGCCACAAAGAAGAGGGAGTCAAGCTATTATCCAGAGCACCTGAGGGCAGAACAAGAATCAATAGGTAGAAACTAATCAAGGAGAGAAACAACTTAGAACTAAGGAGAAATTTCCTGACGGTGAGAACAATTAATCAGTGGAACAACTTGCCTCCAGAAGTTGTAAATGCTCCAACACTGGAAGTTTTTAAGAAGAGATTGGATAACTATTTGTCTGAAATGGTGTAGGGTTTCCTGCCTTAGCAGGAGGTTGGACTAGAAGATCCCCAAGGTCCCTTCCAACTCCTGTTCTATTCTATTCTATTCTATTCTATTCTATTCTATTCTATTCTATTCTATTCTATTCTACTCTACTCTACTCTACCCTACCCTACCCTACCCTACCCTTCCCTTCCCTACCCTACCCTACCCTACCCTACCCTATCCTACTCTATCGTACCCTGTATGAGCAAACTAGTTTTTCTTCCCCATCTTATCTGTGGGCATGATGGATGTGACACCAGCAACCAAATGTCAGTTTTGGGGGGTAGAAAATGTTTCTTTCCCAAACAAATTTCTCCATAAATAAGATCTATGGAAATGAATAGGCCAGAGCTACTAAAATTACAGCAAATGAAACATTTTCAATTGAGAACCTGTATATTCATGTATACATTAAGTCTGTTTGTCCTCCTAATAGCCTGCCTACAGGTCTGGTGAGAAGGTGGGTCTCTTGGCCAAGAAGAGAAAAGCTTTCAATTAGTAGCTTATTTAATGGTCTCCTGAATCTTTTTCCAGCCTCAAATTAGATTCTTATACCATATAAGCATTTCAGTAGACACAGGAATCAGACATTTTCAAAGAAACAAAGAAATTTAAGGCAATGTTCAGTCCTGTTAATTTACTCGAGAATTATTTGAGTTTTTTAAATTGTTATTTAAGGAATATTAACTTCAAACCTAAACATCTTCTCAAAGTTTTATAAAAAAAAGTATGGGAAGAAGTGGATTCTGTGTGACATCATCAATAAAATACCTATCAATATCTATCAAAACAACAAAAAGTGGTATATCTATAACCTGTAGAACATTTCCCATTGTTGGGTAGCCCTATGCATTAGCCAAGGTGCCCTCTTCCAAAATTGAAATGATGTAAGATTGTGGATGAAGGTTTTCACAAGAACTACTGGGCATGAATCTTTTGATCATATAATAGAGGTTTGCCAAACTCCTGAAACACAGCTGCCCTCAGCATCAACTAAAAGTTAAACTGAAATTTTCCAATATCAAGGCATTTCTTGTATCTAGGAAGGAAGAAGAACAGATCTAAAAGACAGACATTTCAGAAGGATGGAAGACAGTCACGTAAAATTCAAGTAGTGGTTTCAGTAATTAGAAATATTTCGTTTGTTGCAGTTTAATGTGTTGTAGCTGAATGGAATTTATTTCCTCTTCTTTTGTATTACATGCCTGTGCAATTGGCTAATGATTTACACATTACATTCCCACTGCTTTGGAGTATTCATTATATAGTTCAATGTGACTGTTGAACAACAGTTTTTTCCATGTGGCTCAGCATGTGGTTTGGACAAAGTTTAGTGTAACATATCAAGTCTTTGTTTATTGGCTGTGTGAGGTAATTTGAAATACCATATATACTCGCATATAAGCCGACTCTAAAACTCAATTTTTTTAAAATCAAATTAAGGGGTCAGCTTATACGCGCATAAATCTGATCTCATACAAATGAACTGACATGACGCCACTTCTCAGATCACACAATGTCATCGATATTACCATTCAGTCATACATACAGCCATAAAAATTGAGACTGCACTAAATAAAGTTTATTTTGACAAACTACAACTCAATTTCAATATTAATTTTAACTGTACCTCAAATAAAATGCAACTTAATTATGTCTAATTAAGCACATTTTTTTTTACTCTGGGCGCCTTCATTTTGCTTTTTCTATCGCCTGATCATAACACGCTGTGATTGGTTAGTCATTCATGTGACCACTTTCGTGTTTGCGATCGTCACATGCAACATCAGATTCTTTACATACTGAGTAATTAACTTAATATTGTTTCCTACACAAATGCTTTGATAATGAACCTTCATCAGTGCATTCATATTGATACTCTTTTGTTATTAGCCCAAGCAACACACCATGGTATTTGGTGGTCGGCTTATATGCGAGTTTTTGCAAAATTCCTCATTTTGGGGCAGTTTTTTAAGGGTCGGCTTATACGCAAGACCGGCTTATAAGCGAGTATATACGGTAGTCACCGCAGCAGCTGCAAAATAGAAATGAAAGAATAGGCAATATGTGTTTGAAAAGAGATAGCAGAAGATATAATTTAATGTATGATTCGCGACCTAAGCTGAAAATCTCTCTCTGCTTAACTTCTAGAAAAGGATACATCTAAATTAGCTTCTTGCATCTTTAATTTTTCCTTCCTAGAATTTTTATCAATAGTTAAACTATTTGATGTACTTCCTCTACCTCCATAACTGATCCAAGTCACTAAAGGGAAGTCCTGAAGATAAAGTGGCTGGGGTAAATATGGAAAAATACTTCGAACTGTATTGCATGAAATTTCTCAACTGCCCAGGAGAAAGAAACACACTGGGATTAATTGTAAGGAATTCGTGTATTTAAATATGTTCTGTGAGCTAATTCCCATAATAATAAAGCTTTTATAAGGGTTGAATTTGCACTGGAGCAAAACAAGTAGGAATTTCTTGGATTATTTGTATGCCAAACATTTCTTCCTCTGAGTACCTTCACTTGCATATTTCAGCAATTTGACATGTATTGTACAATATGTGAAGGGTTTTTTCTTGTTACACTGTACAACAGGATATATTTACAGTAGCTGCCATTTACTATCTGTTTATTACATGTGGAAGTTTTCTTTTCATTATACAATCTTTTTTTTAAAGAGACTAATTGATTTCCTGTAAATCCCAGAAAAGAATTACGTTTCAAAACTGGCATTAACAGCACACAAAAAGTTTCCTGAAGTTTACTTTCATTTCTTTTACATAAAGCAAATTAGAATCATATATCCTTTTGGTTTGTAATATTTTCATTCTTAAAAATATACCTTGAACAGTCTCTTTGGCCTGCACATTCTTAATTGCAGCTAATTGGATTTTATAGTTGAAATCCCAGAGGCGTGATCTAAATATAAGGAACAGCAGGTTTCAATTACAAGGACAGAGATTTTGGTTGAACATTAGGAAAATATTCCTCGTGGGAAGAGCTATTCAGCAATGCAGCAGAATTCCTTTGCAGGTAATGAACTTTGGAGATGTTTAAACTAGGGATGCTATAATAATGGATTCCTGCACTAGGGAAGTAATTGATCCAAGGTATTTTCCAATTATGTGATTCAGTAATCCTATGTAGGAAAACTATTGACCAAACGCCATTTGTTTCCACCAGTTCAAAAATTATATGATTAGTACAATGTCAGTTTTCAACAAGTATACATTTCTCTCTCTCTCTCTCTGTCTTTTGCTTTGACAGTGCAGATGGTACCTCATTTACGGAGTCAGAAACTAGTTGGCAAATGCCTGTACATTGGAAGAGTAGAGCATTTAGTCAAAGACAGTCTGTTCTATTAGAATTATATTAGCCTGACAAGATACCAACACTGAAAGTGTGCTAGTCAGTTAATACTTAAAGGCCCTGTCACACTGCCCAACGGATGCAAAATGGACACAACGGATGAGCAAAATGTTCCATCCGTTGTTATCCACTCTCAAAAGGGGCAAAAATTTGCATAACCAGAGCGGATAACACGGATGCGGGGAGGATGCAGAGTGGATGGAAAACGGATGCGGAATGGAAGCCTAGCGGATGGAAGCGGATGGAAGCAGATGGCACATCCGCAGGGCTTCCGGGGGGGCCTCAGCAAAACGGACGTGGAACGGAGAAGTGGATGCAGAGAGGATGCACAGCGGATGAAGCGGATGCAGAGCGGAAGCCTAGCGGATGCACAGTGGAAGCCTAACGGATGCCTGGCGTTAATTGCACATGCGGGAGGATGCATTGCGTAAGCCACGCGGATATAAAGGGAAGCAGCTCGCACGTGGCCAGCATTCAGAGGAAAGACCTACTGCAGAATACATCGAGTCCTTGCCTGCCCTGCCTGCATGCCTGCCTGCAAGCCTTGCTGCCAGCCTGCCTCCAAGCCTCCTGGCCAGCCTCCCTGCCAGGCTTGCTCTCTGCCTGCCTGCCAGCCTTGCTGCCAGCCTGCCTTCCAGCCTCCCTGCCAGCCAGTCTGCCTGCCAGCCTTGGTGCCTGCTTGCCAGGTTTCCTGCCAGCCTTCCTGCCAGCCTTCCTGCCAGCCTTCCTGCCAGCCTTGGTGCCTGCCAGCCTCCCTGCCAGCCTCCTTGCCAGCCAGCAACCCCACAACCATGGGGAAGAAGCGAAAGTCTCAGCAACCTGCCGCCATCCCTGGCAAGAGGGACAGGGCCACCCTCCCGCCCCCTGTCCCTGACTCTGCTTCTGCTGGGGCTTCTGCTGCTCGGGCTCGCTCTTCTGGTGCTGGAGCTTCTGCTGAAGCTGCTCCTGGAGGTGGTGCTTCTGCTGCTGCGTATTCTGCTGAAGCTGCTCCTGGCGGTGGTGCTTCTGCTGCTGCGTACTCTTCTGAAGCTGCTCCTGGTCCTGCTGGTCCTGCTCATCTGCTCGTGCTCCTGGACTTGCTCGTACTGCTCGTGCTCCTGGTCTTGCTTGTCCTGCTCGTCCTGCTCGTGCTCCTGGTCCTGCTCGTGCTCTTGGTCCTGCTGCTGGTGGTGCTGCTGGGGCTCCTGGTGCTTCCTCTGCTGCTGCTGATCCTGGTCCTGCTGATCCTGCTGCTGCTGCTGCTGCTGCTGCGGATGATTATGATCCTGCTGGTGATGATGATGATGATGATGATGATGATGATGATGATCCTGCTGGTGCTGCTTCTGCTGGTGGTGTGGAGGAGCAGCCCCTACCACCTGGGAGCCCCTCTGATGAGGGCCCATCTGGTCCTGCCAAAGGGAGGAAGAGGCTTATGCGGGGACGGGAGAGGAGGCAATACTTCATTGAGGAGGAACACGAGGATGAGGTGCTGGAGTGGCTGAGAGAGAATGACTATCTGTGGCAGAAGGGACACCGGCTGTACAGGGACACCAAAAGGAAGCAGGCTGCTTGGAGTGAGAGGGCAGAGAGTATGGGTTACACTTCGGAGGTGCTCCTCGGCTGGTGGAAGCACATGCACACTTGGTACGGGAAGCTGCACCTGAAGAAATCTGACCAGGCCACGGTTAAGCTGACGGACAGAGAGACCTACGTCATGGCCAGGTGCAGCTTCCTGGAGGGTGAGATCCGCCACCGAGGAGCACCAGGAGCCCCTCTGTCTACCCTCTCTCTCTGGCAGCCTGCTGAGACCCAGTACTCTTCCGGCCGAGAGTCAGTCCCTGCCTCTAGGCAGGTTTCTGTGGAGTGTGCCACAGCGGAGAACCCGCGGACAGGTGTTGTAACTGTGGTGGAGTGCGTGGAGGACTCCCTGGTGTGGTGGGAGAAAGGAGACATCGAGTCCACCACAGTCGTAGCCGCATCCACACACCCCCAGCTCCACCTCCACAGAAAGGCAGAGAGCCAGACAGCAGGAGGGGCAGAGCCACACTGTCCTGCTGGAGATCAGGGACACCATCCGGACCAGCATATATCTCCTCTCTCAGCTGGTCAACACCGACTCCTCATCCTCCAACCGCAAGCCCTTCCTCACCTATGTCAACCAGACCCTCAGGAACATGGAGGAACCCCAGTACCAGGTGGTGAAGGACCGGATCACCGAGCTGCTTCACAACCCTCCAGATCCAGAGGAACCTGCTCCCACCCAGTCCAGGTCTGCTCCTCCACCTCCACCCCAGGTGATGTCCCTCCCATTCCAAGGCTTCCCACAACCCCTCACCTACCAGGGCTACGGCTACCAAGAGGTCCAGCAGCACAGGCAGCAGCCCTTCCCAGTCCAGGCACAGAGTCATCGGGCGACACCGTTGCCACTGGTTCCACTGATGCCACCTATGCCTCCCACGACAATGATGCCACCGATGACAGCGATGCCACCCACGCCAGTCCTCACCAGCTGCAAACCAGACAGCCCCACTACACTACTCCTTCCTCCACCCAACAGCCAAGCCTGGCCTCAGTGCATCTGTCATCAGTACTGGGGCTGACACCCCATGGCATGGAGGAAGGACCTCTCAGCATCACGGGTCTGAGCCAGCTGTCTGAGAGCTTCCTCAACACACCATCCCCTGTTGTCCTCTTGGGGCCAGGCACCCCAATGATGATACAGACCAGCACTCCAGCACCACCCACCTCCAAAGTACCTGGACCCTTCACCCCTGAGACTGGGCACACCTCCAAGTGACAAATAAGAGTGCCAGAGACTGGGTAGATGGCTACCTGTGGACTTTATTTGGACACTTGACTTGGGTCATTTTTGTTTTACAGCTTGTTGTTCAATAAAGTTTATCTTTGATTCACACACTTGCTTCATTTCTTTTTTTTTTTTAATAAAGTCTTGGTGGAAACTTTTAGAAATGGTTTAAGCCTTTGCATGCTTGTGGGATGGGTTAAGATAGCAGTGGGATGGGCAGGGATACCTGTGGGATGGGTAATAGCTGTGGGATGGGTAAGGATAGCAGTGGAATAGATAAGCCTCCAGTGCAAGCATAGTGAGACTGTATGGTCCACCCTCCCTGGTGCCACACCTATGGCCCTTTAATATCAATAATAATGTAATAATCATCCACACATGTCAACACAAACACAACTCTTTATTAAACGCCCTGTTCATTGTAGGCCCACCCAACATACATGGCCCAATCTCATCCGTGTGATGAGACAGGCTGAAGGAAGCACCCATTAATCATCTATCATCCTGTCTTGCCACTCCACTGCTCCAGCTGGGGAGTTGCACCAGTGTCTCAGGAGGTTGTGCTGCTTTTTCCCTTCACGTGAGGCTCTGTTGGGGCCTTGCACATCCTGAGTGTCTATCAGGTTTCGCCCTTGCCTCCATTCCCCAGGCTCCATGTCCCCATTGCCTTGTTGGAGCTCCACGAGCCTGTTCTGCAAGACCGGGTAGCGGGTGCGCATGAGATTGTGCAGGATGCAGCAAGCTTCCACGATCCTCCTCACGGTCTCTGGGCGATGCTGCTTGGTGGTGAGAAGTACCTGGAACCTGTTGGCCAGGATGCCAAAGGCGTTCTCCACCACCCGCCTTGCCCTGGACAGCCTGTAGTTGAAGATTCTCTCTTCACGGGTGAGGCATCTGGAAGTGTAGGGCTTCATGAGGTAGGTTGTGAGGGAGAAGGTGTCATCCCCCACGATGAAGTAGGGCACATCTTGCGCGTCGTTGGGCAGGGGGTCTGGATCTGGAAAGCCCATGATGAGGTTGCCTTCCAGCCCCTCCTTGAGGTCACTGGCGTTGTATACCTGGGCATCTGAACATGAGCCGCTGCCAGAAGCATCGATGTAAATGAACTTGTAGTCAGCATCGACCATGGCAAAGAGGACGATGCTGAAGAAGCCCTTGTAGTTGAAATAAGTGGAGCCCGACTTGGGTGGTGCTTTGCAGGCCACGTGCTTGCCATCTATGGCTCCAACAGTGTGGGGGAAGTTCCACCTCTGATACCACTGCTCTGCAACTTTCTTCCATGCTTCATCAGTGGAGGGGCACTGGAGGAGCTCCTTCAGGTATTCTTCGATGATGGCCTGCACCACTTCTCTGACCACAATGCTGATGGTGTTGTGTGGCACCCTCCAGCCGAACTGCATGCTCCTGTAGGTGGTCCCTGAGGCCAGGTGGCGCAGAGTCAGTGCCACCTTGAGCCCAGGTTCCAGGCTTGGCCAGAAGTTGGTGTTTGCCTTGGTCAACCTGGGTGTCAGCCGCTGCACAACTTCGTCAAACATGGCTGGAGGCATCCTCATGAAGTTCTGGAATGCCTGAGTGTCTTCGTTCCTGAGCTCCACCATCAGCTTGTTGTACAGTCCGTACTCTGCTCTTCTCCTGATCTATCTTCAAACCCAGACGCTTCTTGGGAGCCTCTTTTTCTTCCCTTTGTAGAGTTCACAGAGCCTGTAGATGGCTTCACACTGTTGCAGAAGGATGGTGGTTGCCAAAAGGACTGTGTTACGATCCACGGTGGACATGACTGGATGCTGTGGAAGAGGAAGAGTCAGATGAAGCCTGCAGAGGTCTGCACAGCTGGGCTGCTGGTCTGAAAGTGAGATGCAGACGAGTTGCTCCCCCTTTTTATAGGCAGTATAGGTGTCCCTTTGCATCCTCTAGGCATCCTGTAGGCACCCTGTAGACATTCTTAATATCCGAGATAGGTCCCCTCTGCGAACGTTTTTTCTGTTTTAAACGCTTTGTTTCCGCTAGGCATCTGTTCTGCATCCGTTCTGCATCCATTCCGCTTCCTTCCTGTGTCCGAGCGGATGCGAGTTGCGCGGATGCGGAACAGATGCCTGGCGGATATAGCGGATGCATAACGGATGCAGAACGGATGCGTAGCGGATGCGTAGTGGATGCAGAACGGATGAATTGGATACATTTTCCGCGCAAAAGTTTTGAGCAGCTCAAAACTTTCTGAGCGGATGAAACGTCAATAAACGGATGCTGGACGGATAGAGAGGAAGCAAAACGGAGGCAGTGAGTACATCGCATTAACCAACGGATGGCAAGCTTTTTTGTCCATTTTACATCCTCTTTGCATCCGTTGGTGCAGTGTGACAGGGGCTTTAGGAATGTTTAGGAGTTTTAGGAAAATGGCAGCAGTGTCCCTACTTTATATATTATCTGGTGTGAAACTATTCCATGAATTATATATCTGGATCTAAACTGGAAGTCCATGTTCAAAAACAATAGATGTTGGACATACCAGAGTAAAATCCTTTGCTGGTATATTGTGTTCTCAAATTTCATGGGTACATCTTTTTAGTCAGTGAGAGGGGTAGATCAATAACTTACAACCTTATTGACTTTCTGAAACCTGTTAGATTAGAATTAGAATGGAAAAGAGAGGTACAGTGCAAATATTTTAAAATGAGAAATGCAAAAACATTCCTAAGTCAGGTTTTTTTCCTTCTATCCAAAGCAAAGGCTATTCTTCTAATTTCTTTAGAAATTCAGGTCTATGCTCTTTATAACAAAAACAAATCTTTCCTCTCTCCAGCAAATATTTCTCCACTAAAGGTCTCTGAAGAGTTGGCCTGCCTTTGTTTGCAATTCAAGACAGTTGCTGTCCCTGATCTTCTCTCCTGTTTACTTCCTCAGTGACTCAAATGCTGGATGCTTTTCCAGTTTTTGCAAAAAGCCAAATCAGATAATGACAACAGCCTCAAATATAATCCCATTAAAAAACAAACAAATCTGAGTATGGGAATTGCAAGCAAAAGTCATAGAAAAGTCAGACAAAATACATTTCAATTCTCAACACCGGAATGAAAAATGTTTTAGCTGGCTACTTTAGTATACTACTTTCCAGCCAGATTAAGCTGCAGTTTGCACCCAAGTCAGAAACTTTTTATGCATTTCTGCCAACTGTCCCTCAGATGAGAGAAATATGTAGAGTCTACCTAACTAAGTAGATTTGTAAAATTTTGTCTATTGGCAGGACATGGAACTTTTAAACGTACCAATCAACATAGAATAGAACAGAACAGAACAGAACAGAACAGAACAGAACAGAACAGAACAGAACAGAATAGAATAGAATAGAATAGACGGTTGTCACCAACCGGTGGGCCAGGGACCACTGGTGGTCCGCGAAAAATTTTTGGTGGTCCACAGAGCAATGTCCTCCCCAAAGCAATTAATCCAGGCTGTGCAGGAGACACAAGGCTGCGCTGCCCACATGGCCTGCCCACCCACTGGCCCCCACCCTTCGGCCAAGCGCAAGCCTTATCTTGAGTAGAGCCATGCAAGCTGGAACTGGAAGGTAAGACCAATGGCAGGGGAGGGAAATCCGCCTCTGGGTGGCTTGCTGATGTTGGTGGAAAAGTTGGTCCCATATTCCAGAGCTGCAGTAGTCACAGATTGGCCCTTTGGTCATCCTGGAGCAGCTTCTCTCGTCCATGGCAGGCCGGTGCCCCCGGGTGGAAGAGCAGCTGCTCTGGGATGACCAAAGGGCCAGTCCTGTGACTACTGCAGCTCTGGAATATGGGACCAACTTTCCCACATCAGCAAGCCACCATCAGTCAAAATTCACATTAGTGGTCCACAGGATTTAAAATTATGAGTTTGGTGGTCCCTGAGGTCCAAAAGGTTGGCGACGCCTGGAATAGAATGTTGTCTTTTACCTGAAAAACAGACTAGCAACTTTTCACTTACAGTTTACTTGGCACTTGAAGTGAAATGATTAATTAATCAATATACTGTTTTCAGGATCATAATCTTTATATATTTGCAAAGAATTTTACATCTGGCTTAAATCTTTTACCAAAGAAGCACTGTGGATGATTTTCCATTGCTATGATCTATCCTTTTGCTTTAGGCAAGGAAAGAGAAAGGATGGATGAAGCACATTTCCTTCAACAAAATAAAAACAGGAAAAACGCGGCCTAGGAAATGCAAACTTTATTGGGGAGCATGATTGCTTGTTATTAAGTACAGTGTTATTTCTTATTGTTGTAACTGTTTACAAGTATTCTCTGTAATTTGAAGGGCAAAAATAATCTATTTTCCAATTAAAATGATTGTCACATCTTTTCTATTGATGTGATACAGCTATCCATTTTCTTTGGAAGAAAGCACCTTTTTGAAATGGGTCCAGGAAAATCAAATTATTTGATATATGTTGACCATTTATTTGAAATCCAAGACAAATATGCCAGTTCATTTTTTAATTGCTCAGTTGCTTGGGTAGCTGACATAATATTTGCTTGGCTTGGGTGTTCCAATTAGAGATAAATTTCTTGCTTTCTAAAAAGGGTGAGTCTGGAGTTCATATTTCATTGGTAAAATTGGTTGTATCAAGCTTGCATAACAAAGCTAAATTAAAATAATGCACAGAATGATTACATTAACCTATTTAATTGAATTCCTTTTAATTAAATGCATTTTTTCCTTGGCCTAGAGCTTCTTTTTTTAGATGGATTTTTTGGGGGGAGGTTTGCCCAGTATACCACAGAGAAAACAAAACCCCTCTAAAATTTTAATCTGATAGGTTACTTCTCCAGTCCTCTGAAGTAACTTGTTCAGTTGTTAATACGCAATAAGATTATAATTATTCATGCTGTTGGTAATGTATAAGATATTAGTACTACACAGCTATGAGGGTTGAATGAAACTGCTGCATCCAGTGTTATATGTCACCAACAGATGGCATTATTAACATACTAGAAGCTCTGACATGTTCTTTAGCAACTGTTCTTTCACATCACTTGTGGCAAGGTTGCTAGTTTTCTGGAAATAGAAAAATGCAATTAATATTTAGCAGTCCACTGTAATGAGCAATGTACCGTAATTGAATTTTTGACTACTTAAAGCAGCCCCCCCAGTTAAAATTGAAATTTACCACTAAATGCAATTTGTTTATAGCAATGGCTGCAAAACACAGTGACTACTGTGTGTTATTGGGCAAAACATTTAAAGAAGAAGCAAGAGAGCTAATTTGCAGGATCAACAACAAAGTGGCTAACCTGTGACAGCAACCAGTGAGTTTCACACAAGAAAAGTTGATGAACTGATTAAGGACACTCACAGGGAAAAAACACTGCCAAGGTTGGCTTTTTGGAGGAATGTGTGGGTCACATAATTGATGTTTGTCAATATTGGAAGATTTGTGCAAGATGAATTCTTCACATGCTGACAGCAGAGGTGGAAGCTTCAAGAGTTGAAATTTGCCAGCAGCTTATTGTCAAACTTTGAGAATACAGAGAATTTCTTTACTGCATCGCAATAGTCAACTAAATATGGATTTTGGTGCAACCCAGAAATGAATCTGCAGTCCATGGAATATATTCTAAAGCTTCATGTGCAAAATAAATAAATAACCAGGATTTAGAAGGAAAATTCATTACAATTTATTTGGGGTATATTTGGTGTTACTTCCATGGATTTCCTTGAACCTCTCATGATTATAAACACTACAACACACTACACATTCTGGGAACTTACTGTTTTCTTTCTATATTGTGATTACTTGTAGTTTTAGCTTTCTAGAAGTGTAAAGCAAAAGAGATATTGTGCAGTAGCTGCTGTTCTCAATCATTGTAATGCTAAAATGGTGAAATATGCAGTGCCGCACCACAACACATGCCTCACTTTTCTGTATTTTCATTGCAATGTCACATGCAGGTACATTAGGAGCACAGTTTGCGTTTCAGATGGGCATTTTGGCACTTTCCCCCTTCTGTGTAGATTCCTCTAGTGTTGTGGACAAATGATTATTAGTATAAACTTTTAAAAACAATGTTTTGTGAAGAAATGAGGTATGACACCTGTTTTACATGAATGCATTCCTTTCTAATTAATCATTGTTCACTAAACTAAGAATGATGTATGCCTACCCCTTTTCTACCTTGGTCTGTTCACTTCATATGATTGATATTTCTTTTGAAATAATTTCCTTGTAACATTCAAAGTAGGAAACTTGCTTAAGGAGTTGGTGAAAACCAGTAGAGCAACATGCATGTCACCAAGCTACAATTTTAAGCCCATGTCACACTGCACCAACGGATGGAAAGAGGATGTAAAATGGAGAAAAACGCTTGCCATCCATTGGTTAACGCGATGCATCCGTTCTGTACTCACTGCGTGCATGATTCATACGTTCTATCCATCCAGCATCCGTCTACTGAGATTTCATCCGCTCAAGTTTTGAGCTGCACAAAACTTTTTGAGCGGATGAACTTTCCGCTGCGTCCGTTCTACATCCACTACACATATGGGGAACAAACATTCTACATCCGTTACACGTCCGCTGTATCCACTCGGCATCCGCTCGGCATTCGCTGCGCATCCACGCAACTCACATCAGCTCCAGCGGAAAACGGAAAGAGGGAGGAAGCGAAACAGACGCGGAACGTCCGCACAGCGTTAGTAGCACGGACATAGAAAGGATGAAAGCGGATGCAGCTCGCATATAAAGCATTAAAATGGAAAAAAAGTTCACATAGGGGACGTATCTCGGATATTTAGGATGTCTGGAGGATGTCTAGAGTATGCGGAAGGACACCTAGTGGAAAACCGATATTTCCTATAAAAAGGGGGAGGAAATCACCTGGATCTCACTATCAGTCCAGCAGCCCTGGTGTGCAGACCTCTTCAGCCTTGCTCTTGCTCTTGCTCTTCCACATCATCCAGTCATCTCCACCATGGATTGTCGCACACTCCTTTTGGTAGCCGCCATAATTCTACAGCAGTGCCAAGCCCTCTTCAGGCTCTTTCACCTGTTCTATGCAAGGAAAAGGAGGCGTCCAAAAAGTGTATGGGTCCGAAGATGGATCACGAGAAGAGCGGAGTACGGAGTGTATGACAAGCTGATGGTGGAGCTGAGGAACGAAGACCCTTGTGCATTCCAGCACTTCATGAGGATGCCACCAGCCATGTTTGATGAAGTTGTGGAGGAACTGAGACCCAGGTGGACCAAGGCAAACACCAACTTCCAGCCCAGCCTGGACCCTGGACTGAAGGTGGCACTGACTCTGCGCCACCTGGCCTCTGAGACCACGTGCAGAAACATGCAGTATGCCTGGAGGATGCCACACAACACCATCAGCATTGTGGTCAGAGAGGTGGTGCAGACCATCATCGAAGAATACGTGGAGGAGCTCCTCCAGTGCCCCACCACTGAAGAAGGCTGGAAGAAAGTTGCAGAACAGTGGTATCAGAAGTGGAACTTCCCCCACACCGTTGGAGCCATAGATGGGAAGCACGTGGCCTGCAAAGCTCCACCCAACTCAGGCTCCACTTATCACAACTACAAGGGCTTCTTCAGCATCATCCTCTTTGCCATGGTTGATGCTGACTACAAGTTCATGTACATCGATGCTTCAGGCAACGGGTGAGCTTCAGATGCCCAGGTATACAACACCAGTGACCTCAAGGAGGGGCTGGAAGGCGTCCTCATCATGGGCTTTCCAGATCCAGACCCCCTGCCCAATGACACGCAAGATGTGCCCTACTTCATCATGGGGGATGACACCTTCTCCCTCAGAACCTACCTCATGAAGCCCTACAGTTCCAGATACCTCACCCGTGAAGAGAGGATCTTCGACTACAGGCTGTCCAGGGCAAGACGGGTGGTGGAGAACGCCTTTGGCATCCTGGCCAACAGGTTCCAGGTACTTCTCACCATCATGCAGCATTGCCCAGAGACCGTGAGGAACATCGTGGAAGTTTGCTGCATCCTGCACAATCTCATGCGCACCCGCTACCCAGTGTTGCAGAATAGGCTCGTGGACCGCCAACAAGGCAATGAGGACATGGAGCCTGGTGAATGGAGGCAAGGACTAAACCTGATACACACTGTGGATATGCAAGGCCCCAACAGAGCTTCACATGAAGGGAAGAAGAGCGCAACCTCCTGAAACACTGGTGCAACTCCCCAGCTGGAGCAGTGGAGTGGCAAGACAGGATGAAAGATGCTTAATGGATGCTTCCTTCAGCCTATCTCATCACACTGATGAGATTGTGCCATGTATGTTGAGTGGCCCTACAATGAACAGGGCATTTAATAAAGAGTTGTGTTTATGTTGAAATGTGTTGATGAATGATTACATTGTTATTGATAATAAAGAGCCATAGGTGTGGCACCTGGGAGGGTGGACCATACAGTCCCACTATGCTTTCACTGGAGGCTTATCTATCCCACAGCTATTATCCATCCCACAGCTATTACACATCCCACAGGTATCCCTGCCCATCCCACAGGTATCCTTACCCATCGCACAGCTATCCATCCCACAGCTATCCTTACCCATCCCACAAGCATGCAAAGGCTTAAACCATTTCTAAAAGTTTCCACCAAGACTTTATTTAGGAAAAGAACTGAACCAAGTGTGTGAAGCAAAGATAAACTTTATTAATAACAAACTGTAGGACTTTATTAAAAAAGCAAAATGAACCAGAAAAGTGTCCCAAGCAAAGATAAAGTCAACAGGAAACAACCCAGTCTCTGGCACTCTTCTCAGTCACTCTGAGGCATGCCCATGGTCTCAGGGGTGAAGGGTCCAGGGGCTGTGGAGGTGGCAGTGGCTGGAGTGCTGGTCTGAGGTGCCATTGGGATGCCTGGTCCCGAGAGGACAACAGGAGATGGAGTGTGCAAGAAGCTCTCAGACAGATGGCTCAGTCCTGTGATGTTGAGAGGCCCTTCCTCCAGGACATGGAATGTCAGTCCCAAGACCGATGACAGATGTTCTGAGGCCAGGCTTGGGTGTGGGGTGGAGGAAGGAGGAGTGTAGTGGGGCTGTCTGGTCTGCAGGTGAGCGAGGTGAGGCATCGGTGGCATCTGTGGCGTTGATGGCATCTGTGGCGTCTGTGGCATCGGTGGTATCGGTGGCACCTGTGGTGTGCGATGTACCTGTGCCTGGACTGGGAAGGGCTGCCTGTGCTGCTGGAACTCCTGGTAGCCGTAGCCTTGATAGGTGAGGGGCTGTTGAAAGCCTTGGAAGGGCTGTGACATCGCCTGGGGTGGAGGACCAGACCTGGAGTGGGTCAGAACAGGTTCAGCTGGCCCTGGAAGGTGGTGCAGAAGACCTGTGATCCTCTCCTTGATCATCTGGTACTGGGCTTCGGGCATTTCCATGAGGGTCTGGTTCAAGTAGGTGAGGAAGGGCTTTCTGTTAAGAGTATGGAATCTCGAAGTGTACCAGCTGAGAGAGTAGATCTACGCTGCTCTTGATGGTGTCCCTGATCTCCAAGAGGACAGCGTGGCTCTGTCCCTCCGGTCTGCCTCTCTGCCTGCTTTCTGTGGAGGTGGAGCTGGGGGTGGGGGTGGGCTGGTCTCTGGTGGCTGTGGCCTCTTCTTGCTCCATCTGCGTCAAGGGAACCTCCATGTGCTCTGGCATGGGAAGTGCAGCTGTCGGGAGGGTCTCCGTCGTGGGGCACTCCAAAGATACCTCCCTGGACATAGGAGCTGACTCTTGGCCAGAAGAGGACTGGCTGTCTGTGGGCTGCCTGAGAGAGAGGGTTGACAGAGGGGCTGCTCCTCGGTGGCGGATCTCACCCTCCAAGAAGCTGCACTTTGCCATGACATAGGTCTCCCGGTTGGAGAGCTTGACCGCGGCCCAGCCAGACTTCTTCAGGTGCAGCTTCCCGTACCAGGTGTGCATGTGCTTCCACCACCCCAGAAGGACATCCGAAGTGTAGCCCAGGCTCTCCGCCTTCTCTCTCCAAGCCGCCTGCTTCCGCTTGGTGTCTCGATAGAGCCTGTGTCCCTTCCTCCAGAGGTACTCGTTCTCCCTCAGCCATTCGAGCACTTCCTCCTCATGTTCCTCTGCAATGGAGTACTGTCTCCTCTCCTCCTTTTCGCGCGATTGCCTCTTCCTCCCTCTGGCAGGGCCTTCTGGGCCCTCATCAGCAGGGCTTTCAGGTTCTAGGGGCTGGTCCACCACACCACCAGCAGCAGCAGCAGCAGCAGTAGCACCACCACCACCAGCAGCAGAGTCAGCACCAGCAGAAGCACCAGCAGCACCAGCAGCACCACGAGCAGCAGCAGCACCAGCAGGACCAGGAGCAGCACCAGCAGCAGCAGCACCAGCAGGACCAGGAGCAGCACCAGCAGAGTCAGCACCAGCAGAAGCACGAGTACCAGAAGCAGCACCAGCAGAAGCACCAGCACCAGCAGAGTCAGCACCAGCAGCAGAAGAAGCAGCAGCTGCAGCACCAGCAGCAGAAGCCCCAGCAGAAGCAGAGTCAGCGCCAGGGGGTGGGATGGTGGTCCTGTCCTTCTTGCCAGGGCTGGCAGGAGTAGGCATAGGCTTCCTCTTCTTCCCCTGGTTGTTGGCTGAAGATGTGTCTGGCAGCAGGTCTTTCCTCTGAATGGTGACCTGCTTGCGAGCTGCTTCCCTTTATATCCACGGGGTGACGCAGTGCATCCTCCCCACATGCGTAGTGAATGCTTTGCATCCGCTAGGCATCCGCTAGGCATCCGCTAGGCGTCCGTGATGCATCCGCACCATCTGCTCGGCATCCGTTCCTTCCGCTGCGCGTCCGCTTTGCTGTTCTCCCATGGAAGCCCTGCAGATGTGTCATCCGCTTCCATCAGCTTCCATCCGCTAGGCTTCCGTTGAGCATCCACTTAACATCCTCGCTACGTCCTCCCCACGTCCGTTCCTTTCCGTTGTTGTCTGTTCTCTTTATGCAAATTTGGGGCACTTTTGAGAGCGGATAACAACGGATGGAAAATTTGCTCGTCCGCTGTGTCCTTTTTACATACGTTTTGCATCCATCGGCCGATGTGACCTAGCCTTTAACAAATCCAGTTGGGCAATTGAAAAGGAAAGCAAGAATGACCTAAATATATTATTCAGTCCTGGAATTTAGTGTCTAGATTGGAACTCTATTTGAAACAACTGTATGAAATATTCAATATGCAAAGAAGGCAAAAAAAAAAAAAAGGGTATGTTTTATTCTGTCCAAACCCTGTTTTGATAAGGCTGGTCTGAAGAGCAACTGTGGCTACATAATTCTGAATAGAACTAGATTTCGGTACATAATCAAGAATGTAATCAAGTTGTTAGACTGATTGGTCTAGCACTTAATCATTGTTAATTACACAACCTCCTCACCATCTAAATTTGTCATGATGTTCCTTTTCTCATTGTTTCTATTATTTCCCTTTTTATATTGTCCTATTCATTTCCAGGTTTACCTAGTTACAAGAAATGTATAAAAAGCTATATTAAAATGCTATAAGAGGAGGAAAGTGCTTGTATTAACCTTCTCCCAGTTTCAGCATTATTGCTTTTTTCCCTGTCTACAAATTTTCTGAACATTATGATTTGCCTATTAAGTTAATTTATGACTGTTATTAGTTGAGATTTCCCTTAAATATAAATACCTTTTCCCTTCACATTTTTCTCTCTTGCTTTTCCACTATTTTTACTTTTCTTTGCATTTTATATTTTGATAAACTAATAAAATTTGTAACTTCAACAAAAAAAAGTTAAAAAAAGAAATGCAAATAGTTTGGTATGTGTATATGTGTGTGTGTCATATTTTTCTTGGGTCTTAGGTTGGAACAAAGATAAATCTTCTCCCCTTCTCAGTCTTGCTATCACTCAGACTTTTTCAATTCTGTGTCTCACATAGTATCTGTAATCTTACTTGTGTCCAGTAATGGTACCACAGAATATTGATTTATACTGTTGAAAATGTTATAGCTACCAGTGCACCAACTTTATTCCTAACAAGTCACAGGGCTTCTGAAAAGCTATCACAAATAAATAAATTTCATCTTTAAATCATTGCTAAGTCTGCATCCTCCCCATGTTGACATAAAAAAAGAATAGTGCAGTTTTGTGCCTTTTGCCAAGAAATATTGCCAAGAAAAAGGAAGAATAAGGATAGAAAAACATTGCTGAAAAGGGATAGAGGGTAAAGTGCAAATGATCTTTATGTAAAGGGAACTGCTCAGGAAGAAGGGAGAGCCGACATGGAATCCTGACCTCTTGCTCATTATTTCTGCTTGACTGTTTGTCAGTCCTCCAAAATAGACCAGACCAGGAAAACAGAGTCATGAACAGAGGACAGGTAGTCCTCAACTTGCAACAGTTTGTTTAGTGACTGTTCAAAGTTTCAACGGCACTGAAAAATGTGACTTATGACCATTTTTCACATTTATGACCTATTCAGCATCCCCATGATCAGGCGATCAAGATTTGGATGATTAGCAATGGGTTCATACTTATGACTGCTGCTGTATCCCAAGGTCATGTGATCACCTTTTGCGACCTTCTCACCAATAGCAACAAGGGGGAAGCCAGTTTCATTTAACAACTGGATTTGCTAACAAATCAACTGCCCTGATTCACTTAACAATTGTGTCCAGAAAAGTCACAAAATTGGACAAAACTCACTTAGCAAATGCCTTACTTAACAAGGTAATTTTGGACTCAATGGTGGTCATAAGTTGAGGACTACCTGTACTACTGTTATTTTAAGGTTACAAGATTCTTGCAAGTCTGAATGTGGTTTCTCGCTCTCTTTAGCTCCATGCAAACTAGGGGGACTTATCTGGAACGCTTATTCACATTACTGTTTTGCTCAGGTTCAGATTTCTTTTCTTTGACTGTTGCCTTGGCAGAGGCTCTTTCTCTTGTTCCTCAAGGCTAGTCCTTCTTTTCATTATGTTCTTCCTACCAGATTGCTGATGCTAGAGCTAAAAACTCCTTCCCCTTGAAGTCCATGGACTATATGTGGTCTTCTTCTTACTTGGCAGTAATGGAGAGAAAATGGAGCATTAAAAAGAGAGAAAACCATGCTAGTTCAAGGTAAACTAAAAATGAAATCAGAATACGGTTTAAGCAGGCATCAAGTGTTAAATGATCACTTAGCTAATCATCTTTTTTCCAGTTGAAGATATGATATCTCCCTTGACTCTATTAAACCAGTCAAGCAAAGGTAATAATAACATTTGGAAATGTAAAGTAAGGAGCTCTTTCAATGAAGAATTAACTTTTTTTGGTATTCCATTTGTCTCTTCAAAGCAGATGAGACCAGAACCAGAAACTGAATAGAAAGTTAGAATGAATGATTTGAAGAAGATTGTTTTGCATAGGTTTAAGAAATTGGCTCATCTTCTGGTTTATTACAGATTTAATATTTGTTCCCTTCTGATTATATAGGGGACATTTGGGGGGGGGGGGAAGGGAGATTCAAAAATATATTTTCCCCAAATAAATATACGTTATTTGCTGATGAAACTAGACTTAGAAATTCTAACTGAATAGGGATTCTATAGTACTTGGGTCCTATTGGCTTCCTCAACAAAGCTACTGCTATTCCAGATCAGACCATTCAATTATCTCATCAAGTATTACCTATTGTGATTGGAAGTTGATATTTAAGTTTTCCTTTGTAGCTGTTTGACTTTGTTGCCCTTCATTGGGATTACAGTACTGTGGGTTGCACCACATAGGCCTTCGATGTTGAATGGGCTTATTTCTTCTCTGCCACAAACCTATGTTTCCTCTGTGCAGTTAATTTTGGAACAGGCAGAAAAACAGTCTTTATATTTAACAGAGTCTATTTCTTTAAGTTCATTGCTTGTCCATTGATGACAGAGAGCTGTTGTCCAGCCAAGGTGCATTTATTCTTTGGAACAGTTCTTGGAGGTTGGAGACAGCACTTCATGCTTTTGACTGACTGTGAGATTTAGTGGGCACAGGTGATGTTTTGAAGAGTCCAAAGTCTTGCCCTTTTATGAGATTTTCTGTCAGTCTGTCTGTTTGTCTTTCTTTCCCTCTTTCTTTCTAACTTTCTATCTGTCTGTCTGTCTCTTTGTCTTTCTGTCTGTCTGTCTCTTTCTATCTTTCTGTCTGACTGTCTTCCTCCCTCCCTTTCTTCCTCCATTCCTTCCTTGGCTTGTTTTGTCTTTCTCAAAGTGCCCGAAGCTTGTTTTAGTGTTTATACTGTAGTGGCTTCCACCCTTAAATGTCGACATGTTAGGAAGGCTTACCAAGAGGCAAAAACATATTGGTAGGGCAGGAGTTGGGAATGAAGACAACACTCTGATTATTACAAGTTGCCTCCTTTGCGGTAAAAATAATAATTGCCCATGCAAAAACAAAAATGCTTAAATATAAAAAAGAGATTTATCTGGAAGGTATTTTATAGCGACCTTGTAAGAGAAGGGGAGGGTATTTTTATGATTCATATGTACAGTTTGTTTTATTTTCAAGAACATCCTTGCAATCAGTTTCAGTATACATAGGAGTTCAGTCATCTCATATGGTATTTTTATGATAAGTTCACTTACTTGTTCTTATTTATTGTTGACATGAAGATGATACCCAGTTGCAGAAGTCTAACAATCTCTCCATGTTTCAAGTAGTTGTAATCTTACGGAAGCGTGCCTGGCATTACAATTCATAAGTTCCAGGTGTATGCAAACCAATCCTAGAATATTCCATCAATAAATTTTAATGTTTTTCTAATCTGGAAAGAGTTTTTAACACATTACAAATGTTTTTCACTTTAGTACTGATGTTTTCATTTCCCTCCAGAAACTCTAAAGTCTGGAAACAGAGTTTATTTTTAAAACAACAACAAAATGTGTAAACCTATACTTTCAAGATTCTGCATCAGTGGCATTATTCAGTGCTATGAAAGCTGTTCATGATTCTTCAAAACTGAATGTTTTAGTGGGATAAAATAAAAAAATTTAAAGAAACTTCGAAGTTTCAATTACATAGATCTCTAGAGGGACAAACAGCATTGCCTGCTTTTTGCAACTGTTTGTGGGGGAGGTTTTTTTTTTTGTCTCCAGTCAAGGATATTTGGAGCTTTGAAACCAAGTTGAAGGAATTAAAGGGACTTCACCTGTTTTTGTGCCTGTGTTGTTTTTGTATCCCACCCTGGGTCATCACAAGTAGCTCCTCCTTGGTATGATTCAGCAATAGCCTATTTTAATGAATCTTGAATGTGGCCATAATGCATCTGCCTAGACTGAATAAGAAGCTTGGAGTCATATATTGTATTTCACATACCTTCTTTGGAAACATTGAAAGCTACTTATATTAACCCTAGCTGGTCTGTGAAATTCATAGTTGTCTATATTGTCCAACAGCAGGGCTTCAGTTTTTATGACAGAATCTTTTAGCCAACCCTACAAATGTCAAACATGAAATCTGCCGTACTTGGCATATTAAAATTACCTCTTTGGTCGTGAACGTTAATTGGATGTTTTTATAAGAAGCCTGGAAACAGAACTAATGGATTGAATGTCTAATAGTGTTCAAATTTATAAATTCAGTACAAATTAATGTATCACAATTGAATCAGGCATAATTACAAATGGGAAGATGTTCAGAGATGTTTTTCCTGTAAGATTAATGAGGTAAAACCATTTTCCTTTTAAAAAAATCATAATAGGCTTCTGTTTGAAACCACTATGACACATTTTATAGCTGAGCTAGTGGCAAATAACACACTTAATAAATGTATTTGGCAAGTAGGTGTATTAGACAGATGGCTCTTGGTTTATAAGGTTGAGGGTGAACATTCTCCAAAGTTGTTGCAAGGAGATTTGGCTATATCCACTTTTACTAATTACAATGGTCTTTATAATTAGCAGCCAGAGACTTAGAGATGGATCTTTACTGAGTTGGTGTTAACAGTTTTGAGTTTTTCTCCACAAGTGAGAAACAGGCTGTTTGAGTTGGAGTTTGAGGATCATAGGTGCCAAATAGCTGTTTAGTGCTTTAAGTTGTATGATTTGTAAAATTGCTCTCTTAATAGTTCGTTTTGAATATATGTAGGAAGAAAAGACATTCCTTTTACTTGACATGACAAAGTCTTTCTCAAGGATGACATTTAATTTTAACATGACTGTATTATATGAACAATAGGTACCAGCCTAATGGCTATAGAATTGCTCCAGAATTCTGTAATGCCAGCTAAAGACAGCTTTGTGAGCTTTATTTGACGTTGCAGACACCAATTTAGAGCTTTTCTAAGCAAATATTTTATTGTTCAACATAGCTGTAATTATTGTTTCTTATGGAACTCTTGGAGGCTCCAGCTTACAATATGTAGTTCCTGCAAAACTCAACCCTTTCCTTAGCTGGGCTTTCACTAGTTTGGAGTTCTGTTTGGAAAGTATATTACACAGGCAATTATTGGTTCGTGCCAGTAGTCACTGCTGATGAGTATCAGATTTTGAGTCTAATGTCAATTTGACTGTCTCATCTCTACTCAGATGTGGCAGAATATAAATTGTAAAATCCTTAATGTTTTCATGTATAATGGTCTTCCAGTAATGAGATTGGAGATTTACTTGAAGATTTTGACTCAAAACTTAATACAGGCCTCACAGCCCTGCATTAGATTCTTAATGGGAGTTTTTTGACATGGATTTTCCATTTTTGTGGTAATAGGACAGCACCCAAAACAAAAGATTATAATTTCACTTTGTTTTATTTGTTTACCACATCAGTAAAGACATAACCCTGACCAACTGAGGAGTCAAATGGGGCCATATATCCTTGTCTCTTATTTGTCATGCACAAGCAACCAGATCCATATGTGAAGAGTTCAATTAGCTATTTTATTGCTCATGCCTATTGCGCAGGAATATTCTCAGACTGGCAGTTTTAACCATGAGGCTGAAATGCGATAGTTTACCTAAGAGATTTGTGTTAGAAAACTGACTTTTCAGTGTGGGTATGGTGAGGAAGATATGCAGGAAAAGGAAGAGAGTTAAATTCGAGATATACTGTTTTAGCAGTTCCTGCCTCTCATTCATTGTACATTTGAGGATTAATATTTTTGTCACTCCTGAGAGTAATTAGTAGGAGGAGGGAGCAGCTGTAGCAAGTTGCTTTATATGTGAAATCAGAATGTAATGTAAAACTGAGTTACATTAAACAAATATAACAGAAGTGGTATTCAGCAGGTTCTGACCAGTTCTGGAGAACCGGTAATGGAAATTTTGAGTAGTTCGGAGAACCGGCAAATACCGCCTATGTCTGGAGATTTTACAGTATCCTTCCCCTTCCACACCCACCAAGCCACGCCCACAAAACCAGTAGTAAAAAAATTTGAATCCCACCACTGAAATACATGTTGAATACAGCATGCAATGCAGGATCATTTGGCTTTCCCAGCAATCACTAAAGGCTAGGTCACTGGCTGATGGATGCAAAACGTATGCAAAAAGGACACAGCGGACGAGCAAAATTTCGGGGGTGGCTCCATCCGTTGTTATCCGCTCTCAAAAGTGCCCCAAATTTGCATAAAGAGAACGGACAACAATGGAAAGGAACGGATGGGGGTAGTACGTAGTGAGGATGGTAAGCGGATGTTCGTAGGAAGCCTAGAGGTGGAAGTGGATGGAAGCATATGACACATCCGAAGGGCTTCCGGGGGAGAATAGCGAAGCGGACGCGTAGCGGAAGAAGCGGATGCATAGCGGATGATGCGGATGCATCATGGACACCTATAGCAGATGCGTAGCAGATGCCGAGCAGATGACGCAGATGCATCGCGGATGCCTTGCGGATGCAAAGCGTTCACTGTGCATGCAGGGAGGATGAATTGCATCAGCTCCGCGGATATAAAAGGATGCAGCTCGCAAGCAGTCAGCATTCAGAGGAAAGACCTGCTGCCAGAGACATCTTGAAAGAACACCATGGTTCGACAGTCAGGGAAGAAGAGAAAGCCTGTGCCTACTCCTGCCAGCCCTGGAAAGAAGGACAGAACCACCATCCCACCCCCTGGCGCTGACTGAAGCTGCTGGTGCTTCTGCTGCTGCTGGTGGTGCTCTTGGTGTTGCTGTTGCTGGTGCTTCTCCTGCTGGTGCTGCTGGTGCTTCTCCTGCTGGTGCTGCTGGTGGTTCTCCTGCTGGTGCTGCTGGTGCTTCTCCTGCTGCTGCTGTGATGGACCAGCCCCAAGGCCCTCAAAGCCCTGCTGCTGGAGGCCCTGAAGCCCCTGCCAGAGGGAGGAAGAGGCAAGGCAAGGAGAAGGGAGAGAGGAAACAGTACTCCATTTCCGAAGACCATGAGGAGGAGGTGCTGGAATGGCTGAAGGAGAACGAGTACCCGTAGAGAAAGGGCCACAGGCTCTATCGCGATACCAAGAGGAAGCAGGCAGTGTGGAAAGACAAGGCAGAGAGCCTGGGCTACACTTCAGATGTACTCCTGGGATGGTGGAAGCACATGCACACCTGGTATGGCAAGCTGCACCTGAAGAAATCCGGGCAGGCTGCTGTCAAGCTCACTGACCGGGAGATGTAGATCATGGCCAGGTGCAGCTTCCTGGAGGGTGAGATCCGCCACCGAGGAGCAGACCTTCTGTCAACCCTCTCCCTCAGACAGCCCACAGAGAGCCACTCTTCTGCCAGCCAGAAGACAGCTACCGTGTCCAGGCAGGTGTCTTTGGAGGGCCCCATGGCAGAGACCCGCCAACAGCTGCACTTCCCATGCCAGAGGACATGGAGGATCCCCTGTCTCAAATGGAGCAAGAAGAAGCAGCCACCAGAGGCCAAGCCACCCCCACCCCCAGCTCCACCTCCACAGAAAGCAGGCAGAGAGGCAGACTGGAGGGACAGAGCCACACTGTCCTTCTGGAGATCAGGGACACCATCAAGATCAGCACCGATCTTCTCTCTCAGCTGGTCCACAGCAATATGCCATCCTCTAACTGCAAGCCCTTCATCACGTACGTGAGCCAGACCCTCATGGACTTGCCCGAGGCCCAGTACCAGGTGATGAAGGAGAAAATCACAGCACTGCTGCACCGCCCTCCGGGCCCAGCTGAACCTGCTCCAACCCACTCCAGGTCTGCTCCTCCACCCCAGGCGATGTCACAGCCCTTCCACGGTTTTCAGCAGCCCCTCACCTACCAAGGCTACGAGTACCAGGACTTCTCACACCAGAGGCAGCCCTTCCCAGTCCAGGCCCAGGTACATCGCACGCCACAGATGCCTCACCTCACCCAGCTGCAGACCAGACAGCCCCACTACACTCCTCCTTCCTCCACCCCACAGCCAAGCCCCTCAACAGAAAATCTGTCTTCAGTACTGTGCCTGACATCCCAGGTCCTTGAGGAAGGGCCTCTCAACCTCACAGGACTGAGTCAGCTCTCTGAGAGCTTCCTGCACACACCATCTCCTGTTGTCCTCTCGGGGCCAGGCACCCCAATGGCGCCTCAGACCAGCACTCCAGCAACAGCCACCTCCACAGTCCCTGGCCGCTCGACAGCTGAGACCATGGACGTGCCTCAGAGTGACTGAGAATAGTGCCAGAGACTGAGTTGTTACCTGTTCACTTTATCTTTGCTTAAGACACTTTACTTGGTTCATTTTGCTTTTTTAATAAAGTCATACAGTTTACTTAAGACAGTTATTAATAAAAGTTTATCTTTGCTTCACACACTTGGTTCATTTTATTTACTTAATAAAGTGTTGGTGAAAACTTTGAAAAAAGGGTTAAGCCTTTGCATACTTGTGGGATAGGTAAGGATATTTGTGGGATGGGTAAGGATAGCTGTGGGATGGGTAAGGATAGCTGTGGGATGGGTAAGGATAGTTGTGGGATGGGTAAGGATAGTTGTGGGATAGATAAACCTGCAGTGCAAGCATAGTGGGACTGTATGGTCCACCCTCCCAGCTGCCACACCTATGGCCCTTTATTATCAATAACAATGTATTCATTGATCAACACATTTCAAAATAAACTAAACTCTTTATTAATGCCCTATTCATTGTAAGGCCACTCAACATACATGGCACAATCTCATCAGTTTGATGAGACAGGCTCAAGGAAGCATCCATTAAGCATCTACCATCCTGTCCTGCCACTCCACTGCTCCAGCTGGGGAGTTGCACCAGTGTTTCAGAAGGTTGCGCTGCTTCTTCCCTTCACGTGAAGCTCTGTTGGGACCTTGTACATCCACAGTGTCTATCAGGTTTCGTCCTTGCCTCCATTCATCAGGCTCCATGTCCCCATTCCCTTGTTGATGGTCCACAAGCCTGTTCTGCAACACTGGGTAGTGGGTGCACATGAGATTGTGCAGGATGCAGCAAGCTTCCACGATGCTCCTCACAGTCCCTGGGTGATGCTGCATGGTGGTGAGAAGTATCTGGAACCTGTTGGCCAGGATGCCAAAGGCATTCTCCACCTCCTGTCTTGCCCTGGACAGCCTGTAGTTGAAGATCCTCTCTTCATGGGTGAGGTATCTGGAACTGTAGGGCTTCATGAGGTAGGTTCTGAGGGAGAAGGCGTCATCCCCCACGATGAAGTAGGGCACATCTTGTGTGTCATTGGGTAGGGGGTCTGGATCTGGAAAACCCATGATGAGGTTGCGTTCCAGCCCCTCCTTGAGGTCACTGGCGTTGTATACCTGGCTATCTGAAGCAGACCCGTTGCCTGAAGCATTGATGTACATGAACTTGTAGTCAGCATCAACCATGGCAAAGATGATGATGCTGAAGAAGCCCTTGTAGTTGTGATAAGTGGAGCCTGAGTTGGGTGGAGCTTTGCAGGCCACGTGCTTCCCATCTATGGCTCCAACGGTGTGGGGAAAGTTCCACCTCTGATACCACTGTTCTGCAACTTTCTTCCAGCCTTCTTCAGTGGTGGGGCACTGGAGAAGCTCCTCCACGTATTCTTCGATGATGGCCTGCACCACTTCTCTGACCACTTTGCTGATGGTGTTGTGTGGCACCCTTCAGGCATACTACATGTTTCTGTACGTGGTTCCAGAGGCCATTTGGTGCAGAGTCAGTGTTCAGTCCAGGGTCCAGGCTGGGATGGAAGTTGGTGCTCGGCTTGGTCAACCTGGGTATCAGACGCTCCACAATTTCGTCAAACTTGGCTGGTGGCATCCTCATGAAGTGCTGGAATGCACGAGTGTCTTCATTCCTCAGCTCCACCATCAGCTTGTCATAGAGTCCAAACTCCACTCTTCTCCCGATCCATCTTCGGACCCAGACAGCTCTTGGACGTCTCCTTCTTCTCCTTGTGTAGAAAAGGTGAAACAGTCTGAAGAGGGCTTGGTTCTGGTGTTGAATGATGGCAGCTACCATAAGGAGTGTGTGATGATCCATGGTGGAGATCAATGGATGATGTGGAAGAGCAAGAGTAAGGGTGAAGAGGTCTGTACACCATGGCTGCTGGACTGATAGTGAGATCCAGGTGATTTCCTCCCTCTTTTTATAGGAAATGTCGGTTTTCTGCTAGGTGTCCTTCCACATACTCTAGGCATACTCCAGACATCCGAAATATCCGAGATATGTCCCATATACGAATGTTTTGTCCATTTTAATGCTTTATATAGGAGATGCATCCGCTTACATCCTTTCTATTTCCGTACTACTAACGCTGTGCGGATGTTCCATGTACCTTTCACTTCCTCCCTCTTTCCGCTTCCAGCTGCAGCGGATGTGAGTTGCGGGGATGTCCAGAAGATGCCGAGAGGATACAGCGGATGTTTAATGGATAACAACGGACATAGAACGTTTGTTGCCCGTATGTGTCACGGATGTAGATCGTACGCGGTGGAAAGTTCATCTGCTCAGAAAGCTTTGTGCAGCTCAAAAGTTTTTGAGTGGATGAAATAGCAGTAGACGGATGTTTGACAGATTGAGCGTATGAAACACGTATGCAATGAGTACACAACGGATGCATCGCATTTTCCAACAGATGGCAAGCTTTTTTGTCCATATTACATCCTCTTTGCATCCATTGATGCAGTGGGACAAGGGCTTAACATTTTGGCACAGAACAGTCAAAGTCCTTGTGCTTTCCCAGCTGAGAAGAAAACATTACCAATTCAAATACAAAGTAACACAGAAAGGCAAACAAATTTTATCTCTGTCAGGAGGGCAAACACAGTGCTTGACAGAACTAACCATTTGACAAAGGAAAATTTAGGTGCCAAGACAGTGTACAAGAGCCAGTGAACACTGACTATGGGAAATCAGTTTTTTTTTTAGTTGCTTGGTATTGCAGGTCTCCCTTCCCATTTCGCAGATGAGTAGCTAACCAGGCAGTTATTAAGGTATCCAAAATATGAAAGGGATGCCAGCCCGAGGACTAGCTTCCTAGATTACAGTGAAGTTGACCTTCTATAGTTCTGGTGTTGAAGGGAACATTTTACTTTCAGTGAGCAAGGAGTGATATAGTTTTGGGGTCATCAACTTTGGATACCATCTTGTACTTTTTACTAAGAATTCTCAGTATCTTTTAATGCACAGAGTCAGAGTAAACAGAATCCTTGTATGGATTTGTTTGTGTATGCACCTTTGTGTGTGCACAGGTGTTGTTTCTTGGCACCTCCCTGGACAAGTCCCTGTAGTTTTCTTTGAAAGGTTTTTTTTTGGGGGGGGTGTCCCCTTATTTTCCTTCTAGAGCAAAAGAGAGAAGAACTGGTCCAAGATCAGCCAGCTGGCTTCGTACTTAAAGCGGAACAGAACTCATTATCTGGTTTCTAGCCTGATGCCATAACACTACACCAAACTGGTTCTGTATGGATTTAAAATTATTCAAAAATATATAATTGGGGGTGGGTGGGTGGAAATTGCTCATCATGCAAAAAAATGATGCCTCTGTCATTATATCATCATCACTACTGTCATCTCCATCACTATTTGAATTTCTATAGAGATGGATTGACACTGACCAGAATAATATAATCTAGTGCTTTATAAGACACTAAACTTATTTTTTCTGTCATCTAACCATCAAGGTTAAATTGCAAAAATATAGATTTTTCTTTGTTTGATGGAGATAAGACTGTTCATTTTGATGCTTTTCTAAAAATAAACATAATTACACTAGTTTTTGAGCTTACTATAAAAATCAATTTTCAGATTTTTTGTTCTCCCTATTTTTTTAACCCAGGGGTGAAATATTAAAGGAGTTTCTGTGTTTTGAAAGTAGTGTATCATTTGTGAGTGTGCCAACTTTATATCCAGTTGTAATTGCTAATTGTTGACAGTTCCAGAAAGTAATTACATATCAGTTCAATATGATGTCAGATGGTTGGTCAGAAAAATGGGTTATAGCTAATTCATAGCTTTAAATATTAAATCCTCAACTTCATTTCTCATTCCTTTTGATGGCTGCTAAAAATGGAGAGTTTTGTAGAACTTTTAATATTAATAAATCTATTATGGTATAATATTATACAGCTGATAGCATACATCTTCAGTAGCAACGGCGATAATTTAGAATAGATTGACTAGTTTCTAAGGTCCTACAAACTGTCAGGCTCATACAGCAATAAAGAAATCTGAAGATTGGTAGGCCTGGGAATTACTGCTTCTGCTATGAGAGGCTAACAAAGCTGTTTTACTGGATCAAGTAACTAGTCCCTTGAGAGCTTCTCAGAGCTGTTCACAATTCTGTAATATTCTTCATGACGTTCTTGTCCTTGATTATTGCTGTCTAATATGATAAGGGAATGTATCTCTGTAAACTATAAGCAGGCTTTGTTGCATTCTTCCAAATTCCAGAATTTCCAATAAAACTTATGCCTGAAATAACAATGATGTGCTTACCACAGCCAAATTGAGCTACAAACACAAAAGTATATACTATACATTATGCAGGCAATCCGCTACTTATGACCACAATTGAGCCCAAGATTTTTGTTGCTAACTGAAATAGTTGTTAATAGTTGTTTTGCCCCATTTTACAACCTTTTTTGCCACAGTTGTTAAGTGAATCACTGTAGTTGTTAAGCTAGTAACACGATAGTTAAGTGAATCTGGCTTCTCCATTGCTTTTCAGAAGGTTGCCAAAGGTGATCATATGACCTGGGGACACTGCAACCATCATAAATATGAATCAGTTGCCAGGCATCTGAATTTTGATTACATGACCATGAGGATGCTGCAATGATTATGATTGAAATACAATCATAAATCATTTATTTCAGTGCAGTAACTAAATGAACTCTTGTAAGTTGAGGACTACCTGTAATGTACATATACATTGTAAAATTAATATTAAAAATTAATATTAATATTAAATGAATCCCTCAATTAATCCCTCAATGTTTTGTTGGAAGAAGATGGCCCAGTAGCAGTGGGAATAAAGTTGGTGGAAAATTATCATTGCTAAAAAGGGTGTCTATCAGATGGCTTCATTGAATCTTTTCTGGGCTTCAAAGTATAATTTGCTGCTAAGACCAATTGTAGCTTGAGCAACAGGCTGGAGGGCAGGAGGGCAGTCTATAGTTTCAGCCAAGCTTTTATGAATTACTCAAATTATAGCTTGCTGATTTACATTATGGTAAATTGGATAGAAAGTACTTTACTAACTTGGGTGGTATTAAGAGTTAGTGGAAAGAAAAACATTTCTATTTCTATAAATCATGATTGGAAGTATAAAAATGTAAGATCCAAATTTCAGCCTGTAAGTGGAATCCATAGATTATTAAGGGTGTAAAAAAAAAAAAAAAGGCAAGATGGTAGTTGCAGCTTTATTGAAGCTCCATCCCATTGTATGTATACAAAAGCATTTGGGATTTGATCTGATCATTGTAATTGCCATGTTGACTTTTCATGTTTTTCCCAAACCTCTCCAAAACATGCCACTGAATCGGGAATTTTGATATGATAGAAATTATTAAATCCATCAAATGTTTCAAGTTCACTGTTTTAGATGAAGCCTTGTCCTTGTTTTTTGGAGTGTGGCCATCTACCTTCAAGAAATATATACAATGTTTTCTTTAGATGTATTGGAATTCCCACCAGTGTGTTGCATTTGTGAGATATGACTGATGGATCACAGTTGGCCTGAATGGAGAAAGAGGAGAAAAGAAGGCAAACCACATTGCAGACTGCCAACATTTGGCCATTGCCAAAGCAAGAATAGAATCAATATATCAATACAGGAAGCAAAGAAAACGGTGTCAGTTTGGGTAAAATCCAATCAAATTAAAGGACAACATTCTGCATCTCATCCTTACTATTATGTTTAAAGGAATTGATCCAGCTTTGCTAAATGATTGTCATAAGATGTGAATAATGCATGGAAAGGGGGAGGGGGCATGAGAAATGCCTTTCTGGGCCTGGAGAAAATATAAACAATTGTGTTACTTTACCCTGTTTTAGGGAACCCAGTTACACAATACTCCCTGGGAAGAGAAAATATATTAAAGCTAGAAAATCCCCCATGGCTTATTTCTGTCTGCATTGTGATTGATTTAGAAACTGGAAGATGACATATCTTCTATTTTCCACCGTTACACTCTATCTGTCTTATCTGTCCATCCATCCGTCCTTCTGTTTTTTGTTTGCTTACTTTCTCTCCCTTTTGATGCTGGTTTCCTTTTTCTTTGTTATCCTAGGCAGGAAGCCAAACTGAGGTAGAGGGAATGAGACTTCCACGAATGACCCGAAACTTTAAAGAACAAAACAAGTGACAAGCTTTGCAGATTCTTTTATGTGAAAGACACTAAAGTCTGTCTTTTCCAGCCTACCCCCTTTCTTGATATTTGAGGTGTCCTTAGCACTCATGAAGGAAGACCATTAGTCGCTTGGCTGTGGTTCAAAAGGAGGCTGTAAAATAGATTATTATCTTCATTTTATCCGTGCAAATTGGGTATTCTTCCAGTGGTTTGGGTGGAATAATTCCAGGTTTAGACTGCAGAGAAGATCGATATCAACAATTCATGAATTGCAACTCTTTGTCTTTGCATTGTTTTTTGATCATTCCTTTGACCACAAATGTTGATTGTGCCAACATTTGTAGGGGGTCTGAGAAGTGACTTCAGCATTCAGCAAGGATTGAATGTGAGGCCATGTTAGTGTGTGCTTGGAAAAGTTACCCAGACTTTTTCTCTCTTCACTCCCACCATTCACCTTGAATGGATCCTGTAAGGGCATAATGCAAGGTAGATTTCTCCAAGGGAGATGAGCTAATGAACTTTTGATTTCCTTTAAAATGTTGGTCTTTAACATTAAAGTTAATTAACGAGTTAAAAATGAAGCAGAGCTGGGATTTTCTCATTTTTACGCTGTTAGTGAATAGAAAAACATGAGGCTCATTTGAGCATGCGGATGCTTTTAGAAAACACTAATTGTTGTTGTTATAAAATTATAAGTTAAATGCCCTGTATTTTGTACATCCTGATACTTTGCATTGCACTGCAAGCATTCAATGTACTAAATGTACGTGCTCCAGGCAATCTTTCCAATGAATTTATACCCCAAATGAGCCTGGATTGAAGGACTCCTCATACATCATATGCATTCCGTCACTAAATTTCAATTGTCTTCATCGTAAGGAGGATGATTTCATTTCGAAGTAATTTCCATTTCTCTCTTCCAAAAAGTCAACAAGACCCTTGTGCTATTCTTCAGGAATGCTTCTTGGTGCTCACTTAAGCAAGGAAACAAAGGATGATCTTTTAATGGATTGAGGGACTTGGTTGCTTAGTTCATGAGTTGCTTCAACAACAAAAGAATAAAACAACAGTGCAGTTAAGTGTAGTCCATGCTTGTGGTTGAACCCTGGTTTGATTGTTACGCTGAGCAGAAGAGACAAAGGCAAAGATAATTTTAATTGACCTCTTCATGCAGCATAAAATCTTAATTGGGAGGTCCTTGGGGTTCTCTGAGCTTGGTTGTTTTGTTGCAGATGCTTCATTACTCAAACTAGGTAACATCATCAGGGCAGCACTGATGATATTACCTAGTTCGGGTAATGAAACATCAACAACAAAACAACCAAGCTCAGAGAGCATCAAGGAGCCCTCATGTCAACCCTGAGCTACAATTTAAATTTGCTAACTGCTTCAGTTAGCAACCATTTGCAATTATGGCAGGGATAAAAAAGTATCTTTATGACTAATTCTTGCATTTAGGATCTTCACAGGTCTGAAAGCAAAGCTGAACTTAGGCTGTAAGCACTGTTGTGGTTTCATTAGTAACCATTTTCCTTAATGACTAAGTTGCCACTCCCAATTGTGGTCACTAAATGAGGACTGCCTATCAGTACAGTATTGCAGAAAAATAGAATATGCTGAATATGGACATTCATTTGCACTCATTGATACTAGAAAATAGTCAAGAGGTCCACAATTTGGTTTGTTTTTTAAAAAATGATTTCACTAAAAAGAACCTCTGAAGTGCACGTGCCTATAAATATTTTCAGTACATAATGTGGGAAGTGCAAATTTAATGTAATTTTGGGCTTTAGCATAGGATATTTATATGCTGTCTCTTGAGAACATTTTTGTCTAAGAGTGACCTTATTAGAAAGCAACAAGCAGGTCTGCAGTTAATTGGAGGTAATGCTGAACTCATTTTCAGAGCCCTACCAAAAGTGTTCTCTTTTTTAAATCTTTTTTTCTTTTACTGGTATTTTTATTTAAAATTTAAATTAACAGGAAGAAGGCAGATGGTAGACCTGGTTGCTGTCCTCTGTGAATAACCACAAAACCACATATATTAATTCTGAGGGCCAGGTCAGGATTAATAGCTTAAGAACAGACATTCTGGGATGTGCAATTAACAGCTGAAAGAAAAATTGAACTAGTTCAGCTGGGTCAGTGATGGACACAGACACCCACACCCACATACAAACACACATTTTCCCTTTGGTCCCTTCAAATTAGACTTCATTCCTGGTGGCTTCATGTCCTGCAGTTTTCCTTGGAGCAATACAGAACAGGCTTGCTCTTGTCTTCTCACCTTGTGTATGTGTGCATATTTTACTTTGTATGCAGTCAGTAAATCTTATGGCATCCCATCCAAATCCTAACAAATTCCAGTGCTGCTTAGTTTTAAAGATCAGCCAGAGTCAACAAGGTTCTTTCATTTACATACTACATCCATAATAAGAGGTAGATAGCCTTTAGGAGTAAAAAAAAAAAAAGAGAGAGAGGGTGTTCTCATGAACTTTTTCTCTGACACACATTGCTAGGATAGAGGCATTTATGAATGTATCTTCAGACCTGACTTCCTGGGTCCCTTACTTGTGTACTTTGTTATTTCTGGCCCCGTGAAGTGCCCTCCCCCCACCCTATTTTTCTCCTCATCCATCACACCTTCACTGCCACAGATATTGTGCTTAAAAGGTAGGGGGGAGTTCAAATGAGTGCCATTTTATTAAAAGATTGTGGGAGATATATGTGGGGAGTTAAAAATTATCTCTGATCTTCTAGCTTCCAATCCAGCAAGCCAGTTTCTATTGAAAGGAAGGAGTTTCTAACTCACTAAGTAATGAGAAATCTGCTCTCTTCCACCCACGGGTGGGATTCAATTTTTTTAGCAACAGGTTCTGTGGGTGTGGCTTAATTGTTGGGAATGGCTTGGTGGTCATGTGACTGGCTGGGCATGGCCAACTCAACATCACTCACATCAAGGCACGCATCTCCTCGCCTGGCCTCTTGTGACTGTGGGGATGCTGCAACAGTTGTAAGTGTGAAAAATGGTAATAAGTCACTTTTTGCAGTGCCATTGTAACTTTGAATGGTCACTCCATACAAGCAAAGTAACAGCAAAGGAGGGGGAAAAAAGCTCCAGAGAAGTTCCCGAGACAGGAAGTCTAGTCTTGCCAAGAATGTAATAAGGGTTAACGAAGAGGCAGTTTCTGTCAGCAACACCAGAATGTTTCCTTCCTGCCTTCCTTACAGGATTAAGCCAGTAATTTCTTCCAACAACTTGTTCTCCAAACTGCTTAGAATGTTAACAACCGGTTCTAGCAAATAGGTGTGAACCTGTAGAATCCCACCCCTGCTTCCACATCACAATCTCAGTCCTGTCTGATTCCAACAGATTCTGAGAAGGCCAAAGTAGCTCAGTCCACTTTAAAAGAATATTAATTCAATCTGAACTGAAGTGGACAATTTCAAAAAGAATTGCTTGAGGAACCTGCATTTAGGTGGTTGCTGATGGAAACATGATTTGATTTTTAATTTATTGGTTTGGTAGATGAGCAGACTATTTGAGCTTCAGCGTTTGCCCTTCCCCTCCCAAAGACTTAGCTACTCACTGGAACAGGTTGGGAAGCACCCAAAGGGAATTAGAGGAAATAATAAGATCCTGAAAATTGCTGGCCACTTGGGACCAAGGAAGGGAGAAATTCAAGCTAAAAATACATGTTGTCTGGAAATGTACGAATATTTTAGGCACGTAAAAAGGAAAGACTGAAAAGCAGGGATTGTGTTCAGTGAAGACCTCTCTGAACTTGGCTTGCTGTAAGTAGATCTTCCTGAATCAGTTTTGGATTTATAGAGGGCTGGTGAGTAACTTTTCTTAAGAAATTAATTCAAGGGCAAGTGGTTTATTATTTGGGATTTTGCTTCAGTAGAATTGTAATTGATACTAATCACATCCTTCGCTTGGTCTCGGATTGGGAATTTGTGTTCAGAAAATGGAGCTCCATTCTTTAAAGCTGTTGTTAAAATGGAGGCTGAGTATTCCTCCCCCCCTTCCCCCTGTTACTGCATCTGGAATGACATTTTTATCTGAGTAATGACCAATTAGTGGATAAGCTTGAAAATGATAGTCCGTCTTTCTCCTCTTGGCCTCTAGCCCCAAGAAGGAGAAGGTTTAGTTTTCAAGACAGGTAGGCAGCATTGCCCAGGGAATTGTGAACTCCTCTGTGATACTTTATATGCTTCCTCCAGGCAATCACTTTGCTACCTACGTATATTTGCCCAATATATCCCTAGCTTTCAAGGCAGCCATGAGCAGCCTATTTTTTAAAGGCAACAAAGGCGATCTCTGATAACTTCTAGTCTAAGAAAGGGGTGAGAAACTGCAAAGGGACTCAGACACCCCAAAAAATAAATGGGCACTATTTTGCATGAATGCCTGGGTGTAATTCAAGGAGGTGGAAGCACACAAGATTAGACGGTGAGATCTGCCTGTCTGTGAACCATTGCTGAATTCACACAATTATTTTCTATATGTGGAAATGTTCACACCTGAGAAAATTGGTGCATGGTTATAAACTTCACGATGCACATGCAGTTTCTTAGCTACTGTAGGTACTATATTACTTTTTAAAGAAATGCTCATGCATCTGTGTAATTATGTGTTTTAAAGTGTGTGTGTGTGTGTGTGTGTGTGTGTGTGT
>BLBF01000032.1:17068821-17106487 GCA_015471245.1 Laticauda colubrina
CATATCTATATTTATTTATTAAGTTGAAATTGTATAATGAAAGAAATGTGTACATAGTAAGATGATAAAGAAATGTAAAAGATGTCTTGATGTTGATATAATAATGTATAAAGTTTTATTTTATGTTTTAAAATTTTGAAAACTAAATAAAATGTAATAACAAAACTAAAAAAAAGGAAAAATGAGAATGTGTAGGATGGGATGAGGGGATGAAGTTTGCTTTTAATTAGGAAGGCATGTTCAATATATTCAAAGGCATCCATCGAGGGAAAGATCAGTCAAATAGCAATAGTACTTAGAATTATGTACTGCTTTATAGTGCTTTACAACCCTCTCTAAGTGGTTTACCGAGTCAGCATATGATGACGACATTGTGCATTTGCTGCCATTTTGTTACAACTGATACCTGAAGCACAAATGGTATTTGTGTGATTGCTTCACCATGCAAGTGTTGTCATTCTGATGTCATCATGGTTTGCTAGAGATACTGTTCTCCTAGCTGTCAGGAATAATAACATTCTGCATTCATCAGTTGTAAATATACTGAAGGTATCTTACACTGAAACTGCATATTTAACTAAAAACTGCATATTTAAGTATAACACATAGTAAAACTCATACCTGCACAGTTTAACATTCACACAAAAAAGGGTCAAGGTTATAATAAAAAAAGTTTCTGCACAGCATATGTGGGGAATGAAAAACTCACTGGGAACAGTGATCAGTAAAGTGAAAAATGGCCAAACTTCTCCCGAGGAGTGTTTATATTTTGGAGCCTTTATTTGAAATTAGGAAAATAAGATGTCTCCAAGATCCTTGCAAAGACTGTTATAGGCTGTCATAGAGTAATGAGACCATCTGGGAAAAAAAAAAGAAAGAAATCCCTAGGAGCAGCATTAGAGGAAGTTCAACATGATTTTAAGGTCTCATACATTACTCTATGAGTATATGAAATTGTTATGATGTTGTGGTTTCTGCACTACAAAATGTAAATATTGGACCTGTGTTATGGATGAGGTAATATTTTTCATACATAATATACTGCAGAATGTTTAAAATGGTGGTCCCCAACATTTCCATCTTGGCAGATTGACAGGGGGGTAGACAGGATGGTTCCATGTGAGCGGCAGGCGCACCTGTGCTTGCCTACCACTTGGGCGGCCTGATTCCAAATGGGCTGTGGCCCTGGGTTTTGTGGCCCTATTTTAAAACTTAATGAAGAATTAAAGGTATTTTTATCTTGTTCCTCAGCAAAGAATTATGAGTAGAGTATGTTATGTTTTCCTTTGGACTCCTCATGTTCATAATCCAGATTCTGCTTGGGTATCTGACAACCCTACCCAGTAACTGACTTAAAGATAGTTATCTGCTCACATTCAAGATTACAGTTTTTGGTGTTATAAATATAATTGCCACTCAGAGTCACATTATCAGGGAGATGGGTAGCATATAAATTTAATAAATAAATATTACATGAAATTGTTGTATTTGGTGTAGAAATGTACAAGAAAATGCAAATGTGTTTTGTTTTAAACCTGAAGCAAACACTGGTACATTGTTTTTGGGAAGCTTTGATGGCCTGTTGTTTTTAGATTCTTATCTTTATATAGCCACAGAACATATCTAATAACTCCTTCCTCCTATTCTCCCCACAACAATTGTTGTTGTTGCTGTTGTTGTTTTGTTGGAATGAGAGAAAGAGACTGGCCCCAAATCACCCGTGACTTAGGGAGGCCTGGAGGTCCCAGTGTCCTCATTTTTGAACTAGCATCTGAACCACTACACCAAACCGCTCACCGATTCACATGAGTGAAATTTGGAACATTGGCAAGAAAAGTTGTAAAATTCACTTAACAAATGTCTCACTTAGCAAGATAAATTTTGGGCTGAACTGTGGTCATAAGTCAAGGACTTCCAGTATCCCCTTAAGAGAGCATTGCACCTGGCTTTTTTTCTGCATTTCACAAATGCTTCTGCCCAGAACTTGTGTGTTTTGGTACACAAGGTCATGAAGCTAGCTGTTCTGTGGATAGTGTGATTCATGCATGGAAAGTTTTCCACCTCTCTACTTTGGAACTTCATGTCTTATAGTTCTTTTATGTAGCAAGACCAATCAACTTTTCAGAAAATAAAACTAACTTGGGGTGAATGCATTATATTTGCCATGGTTGGTAAGAAGAAGGGCTCTTTTTTTCTGACTTTGTTTTTGTTTTACAATATAGCTTTGAAAAGAGGAGCAGAAGAACATCTCAACTGGTGACAAATGGACAGACCAACAACCCATATCCATGGTCTATTTCTTTTTTTTAGAGAAGGATTTTTTATGCTCGGTTTTCTAGGTTAGTCTGTCACTGCAGCATGACAAACCTGTCAGGTTTTGTAACATTTGTATTTCTTCATATTTATTCAGGCAATGAATGTTTTTTTTTTAAATAGTCTCTTCATTTCATTCTATCCATTTGTCCAAATATATTTAGCTTTAAAGTCTGGATTTAAAATGTTTGTTCAGTGAACCACACAAAGCATCCTTTTTTGCTAATCTTTATCCATCCTTCTTTCCCTCTCTCTCCATTTCAAAATGGAGCACTTTCCAATTATGGTTGACATCTTCCTATCCTATTGTTTTATTCATCATTGTTAAGGAGAATTTGTTTAAAGGAAACTGATTGGTGTATTGGAAAATGACAGGAGAATTACTATTCTGCATGCGAAATAGTGATTCAAAGCTCGTAAGAGTCAGCTGAAACAATTTTTTTTTAAAAAAAATTCTTCTAATTACTTCTCTGTGAATGCCAAATATTCCTGATGGGGGTTTTGTTCTTCATTTAAAGAAAATTTCTTCAATCCTAGCAATTAAAATGTTACCTTTACAGACAAAATTCTAATTTGTTCGCTGTCAGGATTCTGGCAGTTACTCAAATTAAATTCTATGTTCTATGTCCAGATTAACCTAGGCGTAGCCAATTATGAAATATGCAATTCACTGTCACCCTTGATCCTGCTTTCCCCCCCACCCTTCTGTGTGTATCATCCAACGAAAAACATCCATAGCCAAGAATCATCAATCATGCTTTCCAACTAGATTTTTGCATGGCAGAAGCTTCAGTCATCTAATCAGTCTTTGAAGAAAATATGAATGGAATGTACTTTTGATTCCACACTGCTGCCTGCTCTTTGAAACTCCCTTCTTCTTTCTGTTGTCAACTATAAGATATGTATACAAAATGTTTTATGAGTTGACATTAGCTTTGCTCTATTTCAATGAAGGAATCAGATCTGTATATATAGAGGGGCTCTGATGAAATGAATGGGACAGCCTTGTAGACCTGAAAAATAGGTGTTGACAAAATGACAAAAATTGTGATATTAGGGTGTATTTTTCTCCCTCTTTGGTCTAGCAGTAAAATGCTCATAATGAGCAAACAACGCCTGTCCTGAGTAGAAGAATGGATGAGATGCCTTTTAAGGACCCTTCCAGCTGTATGACCACTAGATATTGCTTGCTCATATAAATGGAAATTGCATATCTTCATGGATCTACCCATAGAAAGGGAATTGATTGGTGTTTGTTTTCCTGGCATGGGTGGATTGTGTAAAGAAGCAGGTGAGTCCAGGATTGGGCTCTGTGGAAGCCCCTGATTATACAGAAAGCTGTATTGTTAACGTAGCTTGAAATATGGACAATGACTTTAAAAAAGAAACCCCTAGCTTTATTTCCAGCATGAGGCAAAATGTTTAAGGCTGCCACATAGAATAGCCCAGTTTATACGTGTTCGGCATGTGTGTGTTTTTGTATTTATGTAAATTTAGAAACGATTAATATAATTGAAATAGAAATGTGGTATGGGAGACTGACAAAGTAACAATATGTGCCTGACTTCTCAGGCTGCTTCTGGGATAACTTTAAAGTCCTCCCGCCTTAATGGGCCATTCTTACTGTTAAACTGGATTTGGACTAGCTATTCTTCCAAAAAGTGCATCTTCAGATAGAAAGTAGCCCTCAAACAGCTTAACAAATGAAGTATTGCTAGTGTAGCAATAGCATTTAGACCTATATACCACTTCATAATGCCTTATAGCACTTTGAGTGGTTTACATTGTCAGTGTAATTGCCCCTAACGATCTGTGTCCTCATTTTACCAACCTTGGAAAAATGGAAGGCTGAGTCAACCTTGAGCCAGTCAGGATCAAACTCCTGGCAGTGGCCAGAGTCAGCCTGTAATACTGTGTTCTAATCACTGCACCATCATGGCTCCTTAGTGTAAGATGATCTACAGAATAATTCCTGGTTCTTGGATGCTGAAATGGAAGACTTGAAGTACAGTAAACATACATGGTTTGTCAACATTTTTTGCTTAATCATCTGCAAGATTCTTAGTTGATTTTTCACATTAAAACAGTCTTGTACTTTGAGGAGCATTTAAATGAGGCATTGTGTTTCAGCCACTTCCCCCTCTCCCTAAAGAAACCCGAGAGAATTTCCATATTTATCTGGTAGATTTGTTTATAGTTATACAGTATTCATGTTTTGCATTTTAGAATTTCATTGCCTTGAGCCTTGCATTGACAAAGCATTGATTTATCCTCACTGCTTCTCTGGATTACTAAGCATGTACAGAACTACTGAGGACTTTGATTGAAGGCTGCAGATGGCACACATCACTAGGGAATTAATCTTGATGGTTCAAATGTCCCCTTTGATTCTGTGTTGATGTAATTTATGAGCAGCACAGCAGTTTCTGAATATGGTCCTTTTTCAACTGTGAGCATTTAAAAAAAAAACCTGAAAGGACATGATTTCAAGCTCTAGCTATGAATTCTTGTCAATCTCCAGAAAATTCAGCTTGCCCTGAGTAGTAGAGAGGAACAACTCTTTTCATAACATAGTTGTGTCAGGGATCAGTTTCACTGGTAAAAGTAGCCCCACCTGAATTTGCTTGACAACTAATTTCTGCATCGTTATTAATTCATTTTGTAAAATATAGCAAGAGTTTGTACCTGCAGGTTGGACCTAATCACTTCCCTGAAAGAATTTCTGCCATATTCAAAAACTGCTGTACAGAACCAGACAATTAAACAGTCCTATCTTCATGTTTTGAACCCAAGAACACGAACTTAATTTAAAATAAATATTTTTTCTCATTAAAGGAATGCTTCTTGAAGGAAACATTGTGGTTAGCAGAAACGTATTACTTATTTAGCCTTTCTGCATTATTAATAAACACATGGACTATACTAGGTGTTCTGTATAGAGTGGTATACTCCAAATAATTTAATCTGATTGGCCAGAAAGGCCAGTGTTGGATTGGTTCATTAATAACCAATCCAAAAGAGCCGCTGAAAGGCGGCAAAGTCAAATAGCTGCCATTGGCTACAAGCCGGCAGGCAAGCCTGTATAAAAAGGCTGCCGCAGTTTTATCCAGACTGTTCCATTACCGTTGGTTGCTTTTATAAAAACTGTTTGTTGGAACCCGGTATACCTCGCATTTTTCCAGACGGAACACTGGCGATGAAGGTGGGATCGTCCTAAACGCGAGACCGAGCACGTGGCAGAAAAGAAATCCAGGCTAGAAGTGATGGCTGGGAGTAACGTGCTTCCCGCACCCTTCAATCCCAATGAAAAGGATTGGGAATCATACGTAGACCGTTTCCTGATGTTCTTAGAGAGCAACGAGATGGAGGAGATCTCAGACCAGCGGAAGAGGGCTGTCTTCCTAACGCATTGTGGACCAACCATGTTCAAGATGGTCAAAGCATTGGCGAAGCCAGTGAAACAAATGACAAATGACGTGAAACAAATGACCTGGTCTGAGCTCCACCAAATGCTAAAGGCCCACTACGCACCGGTAGTGTCAAATCTCATCAAACGGCACGAGTTCTACAAAAGGGATCAAAAGGAAGGCGAGACCATCGCTGACTTAGTGGCGGCTCTCCGACAACTGGGGGGAGCTTGCGAGTTCCTGAACTTCGATGAAGCCATGCGAGACGAGTTGTCCTAGGTCTGAGAGACTCTAATTTACAAAGTAAACTACTAAATAAACCCAATATAACAGTGGCTGAATCTATCACAGAAGCCACAGCAGCAGAAGCCGCAAAAAAGTCAGCGGCCACTATGCAGCAAATGAACTCAAATAATGACGCAATGACCCTATCCAGAGGAAAGAAGCAAGTTCCCACTACAACGCATCACAAAGACTTCGACGGTTCATCAGAAACGGAAGATGATGACGATGAGGTCCACCGCCTGTATGCCAACAAAAAAAGGCGCGAAAAAAGAAATTGGCAGGAATGCGCTGGCTGCGGGGGAAACCACCCTCGAGCCGATTGCAGATTCCTTGATGCCGCCTGCCGAGCTTGCAAGAAGAGGGGACACATCGGAAAAGTCTGTAGGTATCGAAAAAATAACAGTCCAAACAGATGCAGTAACTCCCCACTACCAGCTGAATCGAAGCAAGCCGAGAAAAAATGGGAGCGCAACAAACGAACCAGCAACCGAGAAAAGACCCATCAAACTGTCACTATCGGAAGCACTCAGACGGAAAGCGGGAGAAAGGTCAAAATTGTTGTAAAAATTGAAGGAAGCCCCTGCGAGATGGAAGTCGACTCAGGATCCTTCCTGTCAATGGTGTCTTGGAACACAATCAGACGACTTGTTCCAAACATCAAATTAAAAGAACTCCAGAAACAAAAGTTAACTCTAAAAGACTACCAAGGAAACTGAATCCCTGTGGTAGGTCTAGGACATTTCCGAGTCACATACAAGCAGCACACTGAAGTCCTGCCTCTAACAATAATCGACCAGGACCGCCCCAGCCTCCTGGGCATCGAATGGTTCACACCATTGGGCATCGGAATGACCGGGATGAGCCGAGTAGCCACAACTGACTGGGAAGAGAGCCTGATACACGAGTTCCAGGACGTCTTCAACGGCACCTTAGGCAGGTACCGGGGGACCCCAATTTCCTTTAGTTTAGACCCCCAGATAGCACCTAGAAGGTTAAAAGCCAGACAAGTCCCCTTTGCATTAAAAGCCAAAATAGATGAACAATTAAACAAATTAATTGAGCAAGGGGTCATAGAACCAATTGACCATGCTAGATGGGAGACACCAATAGTAACACCTGTTAAACCTGATGGGTTGGTACGCATCTGCAGAGACTACAAGGCTACCCTGAACCATGCGTTGCAGCAAAGCGCATACCCTGTGCCAATCATGCAACATTTACTGCACTCGCTTGGGGGAGGAAAATTTTTTGCCAAGCTTGATTTAGCCCAAGCATATCAACAGCTTCCAGTAGACCCAATAACGGCCGAGGCACAGACAATAGTAACTCACAGAGGTGCATTCAAATGTAACAGACTTCAATTTGGAGTAAGCGTTGCCCCAGGCATTTCCCAAAGCCTCGTGGAACGCCTATTAAATGGAATTAAAGGGGTCGTTCCATATTTTGATGATGTCCTAATTTCAGCTAAAAACACGACCCAATTAGAGACAAGACTAAGAGAGGTGCTAACAAAATTTAGAGAATCCGGCCTGAAAGTCAAAAAAGAAAAATACTGCTTAATGACTGATCACGTCGAATTTTTGGGTTATTTAATTGACGGAGAGGGTATACACCCTACAGAAAAAAAAATCAAGGCTATTAGAGACACACCACAGCCAAAAAAACGGAATTGCAAGCATTTTTGGGTCTAATAAACTTCTATAACATATTCCTCCCCCACAAAGCAACGATAGCAGAACCATTACATCGCTTACTGGATAAGAAAACTAGTTGGACTTGGGGAGAGAGCAAAAGCATTCCAAGGCATAAAAAATCTGTTAACCTCAGACATCGTTCTTATTCAGTTTAGAAACACACTTCCACTGACGGTCACCTGTGACGCCTCACTGTTTGGAGTTGGTGCCATCCTGAGCCACCAATTGCCAGATGGGAGAGAGGCACCCGTCGCTTATTACTCAAAGACTCTTTCTAAAGCAGAACGTAACTATAGTCAACTAGACAGAGAAGCCCTGGCAATTGTCGCCAGAGTGAAATGCTTTCATGAGTACCTCTATGGGAGAACATTTTCCATTGTGACTGACCATAAACCGTTACTAGAAATTTTGTTGGGAAACAAACCCACACCGAACATTTTATTCCCCGAATGACTAGATGGTCAGAATCCCTAGCTGCATACTCCTACACATTGATACATCGACCCGGGAAACAAATCTCCCATGCAGACGCATTAAGTTAAACACCACTGCCAATAATGGAGGAAGACCCGGCGCCAACAATTACCACCCTGCAAATAGAAGCCTGCCCCGAACTGCCAATATCTGCAAACGATGTCGCCAGAGCCACCGCCAAAGACCGAATGACTGCCCGCATTTTAAATTGGGTAGGTAAAGGCTGGCCGGAAAACCAAAAAAACTGAAAACTTTAAAACTTTCCGGACCAGACAGACTGAACTGTCAATACAAAAGGGGCCACAACTAACCGCTATACAATTTGAGCAGTACCTAGCCTCTTTAGGTATATGCCATGCACTAACCACGCCAGCCCACCCGGCGGCAAATGGTAGGGCCGAGAGAATGGTCAGATTTACCAAGGAGGGTTTAGAAAAAATGGACCAAGGGGATGTCCAGGATAAACTAAACCATTTACTCACCCTCCAACATATCACCCCCAGTACTGTAACTAACAAGAGCCTTGATGGCTTCCAGCCACAATCACACAAATAACAGGCCCCCGGTCCTACCGTCAAACCGTAGATGATGGCAGGGAATGGAAGCGGCACATAGACCAGCTTCATTCCCGAAATGTCGAGCGAAATACGACCGCACAACCTCAAACAATAAAAATTGATGAAAACAAAACCAAAGAGGAGGGGGGGATACAAGAAAATAATACTGAAGGAAAAAAAGAACTGTTAAAAATAAACCCAGAACATCTAACCAATTAAAAAGAGCGAAAAGAACACTTATGGTTAGATGAAACTTGCAGAAATAATCCACATGAAGAGGAACCCGTCCTGGAAGGGGCCAGCAAAGCCAGCTCGACCTGCCCAGGAAAGCCAGGAGGGAGTGGCAAAACCACCGGCCTGAGCAACTCAAGCGGGAGCAACCATGCTGACTCACCCTGCCAGGCGGTTCCATGGAGAAGAGCCGGAGAGACAGCGATCCCATCCGAACCGCTCAAAGTCTCCAGTGAAAATGAACCGCGCAAGTCAAATAGAGTCAGAAGAAGCCCCACCTACCTGCGCAACTACGTCACCCACATAGGACTAAACTAAGGGGGGAGGGGTGTTCTGTATGGCAAAGTCAAATAGCTGCCATTGGCTACAAGCCGGCAGGCAAGCCTGTATAAAAAGGCTGCCGCGGTTTTATCCAGACTGTTCCATTACTGTTGGTTGCTTTAATAAAAACTCTGTTTGTTGGAACCCGGTCTACCTCGCGTTTTTCCGGACAGAACACTAGGGGTGTCAAACTGGTGGCCAGTGGGCCAGATGCGTCACACACAGGCCACGCCCACCCCAGCTATGTGAATGGGAAAACGTCGTGAAATGTCACGTGAAGACAATGTGACCTGGCAAGTTGTGGGCTATAGAGTCTTGACTGGAAGCCCGCAGAACAGCAGTGTGTCCTTGTTCATATCCACAATCTCCTGAAGTTAATGCTTTAGGAATATGTTGTTTCCTTTCTTTGAATCCTGAGAACACCAAAGATGCTGAACTTAGTGGCATTCATTGATTAAAACAAAAATAAAGTAGAAAGAGTAAGTGTTCTGGTGTAACTTCAAAGTCCTAAAGGAGAGAATTACTAACTTTGGTGGAGAATTAGTGAATATAATTATATTAATAGCAAAGTAAATCATCTTTTTACAGAGGTTCTAACTTTTGCAATATTTTCATGTTTTGTGTATGAAAGAAAGGATCGGTTATCACTCTCTGAGGTTTGAGGAATTAATATGGTCTTGGGCTACATGTGTCTTTTTTCCATGGGAACAAATATTTTGTGTATTCCGGGGAATCCAATGTGTGAATGCTTTTACAGTATATTTCTTTTCAGTCTGTCCTGATGATAGCACAGAAATAAGGTTTGGGCAATAAGAGAAAAGTAGAAGTAACCTTTTCGGTTGTTTGGACTGGAACAGCTTTTGTCTTCTATAAGTCTTTTGTTGGGATTCAGGCATGCCCTTGGCTTGAAGGGAGAAGAGATTTGACTTTTTTATAGAAGTATTTTTCAAAAATGTTGTTTAAAATAAATAAGCTATGCTTTCTTGTTGAATTAATGTAAGTGGTTGGATATTTGATCCTGGCTGGGTTGGATATTTGATCCTGATTTCACACTCCAGGAATCTAAGCATTTTGGTAAAATTGGAAAGATATATTAAAGCAGGTTCAGATTAATACAATTAAGCTTATCAAATTATTTGTCATATACTAGCCATTAACATTACAGTTCTTTTATGAAAAAGGCTGAATAGATGAACAGTATTTAAAGATAACTGTAATTATATTTTTAAGATGGATAAAATTAATTAATACATAGTTTGGATATTATTTGCAAAATGGAAAAAAAAACTCTTTCCAGAGAGAATGAGAAAATTATATAGAGAATAAAATTCTACTGTACAAGATCACAAATTATGAAGAAAACTTGGCAGCCCCAGATTACAAAAACCTAACTTTAAAAAATGAGATACAGATACTCTGTGTTTGAGATAAAATAAATAATTAAAAAGAATACAAGAAATTATCATTAAAAGTTGCTTCAGAAGGAACTATAGATCCTTAATTAAATTAATAACGATAATATCTATACAAGTGGTGGTGTTGATTAAGAAGGAAAATTAAAGGGAATGCTGAATTGATAATTAGTGGTTTAAAATATTCAGTGTGCTTAAATAATGATACTTTTATATTTTCCACTAGTTAAACTTTTGGATATAATTGGACATTTATTTATTGGTAAACATAAGTATGTTAAAAATGAATAATCAGTGTGAGTACTGTTCCGGGAATTTTTGTACAATTTACACAGTAACTAGGTTGGTATATTCCATTCAGCCTGCTTTATTATAACCATGGTTTGTTGAATGAATCACAGTGGGAGTCATATAATACACAAAGGCCAAACCAGATTATATCCTAGTTTTGTTGATAGGTTGTAGATTACTTTTCCTGTTGCAACTTTAAAAAAAGGATGTCCAAAAAGACCATTTTCTATATTTAATTTCAGTTTATTCAATAGTGGCTTATTTTCAGATGTTTGTTATTCCTTTTGGGAATAACAGAATTTTATGATCACTTTCAACACCATTCAAACTTGTCACCAATTTTAATCTCAGATTTCTGTTATTTCAATTGGGAATAAAAGGGAACATCTTGCATGTACAATATACATTAAATAGACCATTTTTCATAAGATCTATATAAAATAAATATAATTGTGGGCAAATAAAAAGGATATAAGAAAGGAAATGAAGAAGAGCTGATGTGTGATTTAAAAAATAAGGTGAAGAAATATGTCTTCAAAATGGTATGTGAAAGCCAAAATTCATGGTGCTATTGTAATAGTAGGAGATTGAACATTCTAACAATAAAGAATAATGCTTGAAAATAAGGCAGATAATTGTTCTCCTATTTTTGCAAATGGGACTGATGGTTTTGTAGGGTGGGTTTAGCTCTCAATCATACCTGAAAGGGATAATAATTAATATAGAAAAAAATAAACAGGTAATTAGCTTGGCTATACATTTTTGTCTTGCCATTCTGACTTTTCTCTATCTTTATATTGATCAGAGTATTAATTTATTTATTAGATTTTTATCTCAGCTTTATTGTTTTATAAATAACTGAAGATGATGTACATACCCAATACTGTTTCCTTCTTCTATTTTCCCTGCAATTTTCCCCTGCTTTGTTCTTAGAATATTTGGAAGTAGAGCAAAACGTCAAGATGGCTTATGATGGCAAGTTATTACCTTATCATCATTCATCATCATTTTAGCCATTGTCTATCCACTGCAGGATGATGGCCTGTTCTGCATGTTTCTAACCAATATGGTCCTGAGCTTTCTTTTGCCAATTGGGCCCACAATACTTGCTGATGTTGTCGATCCGTCTTGTTTTAGGCCTCTTTCATTGATGCTTTTTATTATACTGCCATTATTTTATAATTGCTTTCCCTTGCTTTACAACCCACTGCAAACCACAGGAATTCCTTGCCTTAATTTTAGTGGTTGGTAGCATCAGACTTGAATTCTTGTGGTGCCTTGTTATATAGGCATTTTCTTTGATACCGCTTTCGGAGGCAGCAGACATTCACATGGAGAACATCTTCTTATTGATTCAAGTATGTGGACAAAATTTGAATAACCCAAGTTACTCCCCGCCCTTAAATTCTATTTAAAGCAAATTGATGATAATTATAACAGTAAGGTGAAGAATCTCCAGGAATAGGAACTTTTTTTAATGAAAAAGCAAAAGTCATTTGGAATATATGGCAAAACTGAAGTATCATTTCTTGTTGCCTTTTAAAAAGAAATCTAATTGTTACTGGCACATATATTCAGATGAATATTGTATAAATTTTATCACTTTTATTGGTCTTTTTGGCTTAGTAGGTAGTGTTGTAGATCACAATAGGTAGATCACAGCTCAGTTTGTTAAATTGAATAATGGTTCAGACTTCATATTAAGGAAAATTCCAATTTCCTTAACCATAGTTTTCGTAAATCACTATTGGCTATATTTGTCCAACATGATTAGCTATCTTTCTATTTTCAAATCTTCGGAGCTTGGTTTACACAACACCTAAACAAGCCCTGCTCTAAATTAATTGATGTATAAACTTGATGCATATGATAAAGTTTGAATATTTTTCCAGATAATTTGTGATTGGAATAGTAAGTGAGAACCTGATGGTAGATTGAACGATCTCCCTTGTAACGAACAAGATGATATCCAGAGAGATTGTGTTTTCCATTTCTTAGCATTCTTTGTTGGCAAAACTGATATGAAATCTTTCTCTTTTTTCCTTTCCCAGTTAGCCATCCTATTCATGCAGTGGATGAATACCCTTGTATATATGTTACCACTTGGGTAGCGCCTGAGACATTACTAATGACATGTTTGAATGGTGTTGATTGCTTTATGACTGTTTTGTCTGAATATTATCTTGCATCACTGGCACTTGTATGCATGTTTTAAATCAATTTGCCAACACTTACCTCATAGAAGCCATTGTTATTTTAGCAACCTTCACTTGAAAGTCCTGAGTATTACAACAGTTTCCATGCTGACAGTGCATTGTCCTGATGAACAAAACTGCCAATTGCCATCATGGGTGTCTCTTTTCAGAATTCCTGTTGTGAGGGCAGGATATTCATATTGTACATAGGCCTTTGATTTTCTGCATTAGTCCCACAAACTCTAGACTTTGCAAGATAAATTGCACTAATCTCTACGGTGGGTCTTCATGCAATTACCAGTATTGTCTTTAAAAACCTGGATAATATTCAAGTGAAGATTATTTTTAGAGTCCTTGATACTGGGCGAAAAGTGCTGGTATCCTTAAAAATTCCATAAGGAAGTATCTTAGAGGGTCACAAATGGTGACCTCAATACTCTTCTGCTGCTCTGGCAAAAATAACATTCATTAATATACTGTTGTAAATTACAGATACAGATTTATGTTTATCCTGCCTTATTATTTTTATAAATAACTCAAGATGGTGAACATAACTGATACTGCTACATCTTCCTATTTTCCCCACAACAAGGTGTGGTAAGCTGAGAGATTGGCCCAAAGTCACCCAACAGTTTTCATTCCTTAAGTTGGAACTGGAATTCAGATCCTGGTTTCTAGTCTTAACTGCTAAACCAAAAGTAGTTTTTCTGTTTTTCCCTTTTGTTCTAAAAAGATGAGGGAATGAGTTTAAAATAGAGAAATGTTTGGCTCATCACTCACTGGAAAATCACTGAAATTATCTTACAAAAATTCTACACTGCAGTGAATATAGTAATAGATATGCTGTCTTTGGATAGGGTGTTGTTTTTTTCTGGATACAAAATACTGAGTTTTGAAAGGGAGGAAGTGGAATATTCTATCAGCAATATCACACTTTTGACAGAATGAATAAGCAGCTTGGAATGTGAATCCAGAGAATAAGTGAATATATTTCACCTCATCCCCAAATTAACTGTGTTTTATTTATTTGTTTGCACAGCTTGTATGTTGCTCCAATCTAAACTAACATTGAGAGGCTTACCTATGCTATTTATGTAAATAAGGTTAAAAAGTAGAGAGACTTTAAAGCACAAATAACAATAATGCAAAATACAGAGTCATTGAAAAGTAAGACTTTTCATTCATCAAACTTCAGAAAGCAACAGCTTACAGCATTTGTACCTCATCTTCAGCCTGCTTTTTAAATTTTTACTATATTGAGAATTTGAATATCATTATAAAGCATTAATGTTCCTGAGAACTGGCTGTGTAGGATGTAAAGCCAATTTAATTTTGTATCATTTTTGTAAGAGGCCTTGTTTTTTTCCCTTTAATGTTTCAGGTATCTTCAAGAGGCCTAATTTGGATGCCGTATCTGCAGCACATCTTCAATCATGGCTGTTTCAGGACCAAAAGCTGTTCTACTGTCATTTGTGAGCCTTTTCCTTCTCACATTTCACCTCTCTGCAGCACACAGGATTCCGGACTATGCTGAAGAAGATGAGGAGAAGCAGTGTTCCAGAAGAGAGCACCCCATGATTTATTTCGAAGGTGAAAACCTTTCTTTTTTAATTATTCTGTCCTGGTTTGAGAAGCAGCAGTTTTAGGTCACTTTGGATTGCAACCTTCAGTAGCCTTTCCTGTTATTTCAAATACAATTCAATTTTCTAATGAAGTGCCAGAGTGGCACACTCTGTCTTGTTTTATTACATCCATTTTCTTCTTCAGTTCTAAAAGGGCAGAACTTGCTCTTTCAAAAATTATACCATTCGGATCTGTATTTTGCTGTGGAAAATTAGCTTTCCTGCTTCTCTTCATGAATCTGGATCTCTTTCAGTCTCTGCCACAGAGAGTAATCAGCTAAAATGATTTATGCAATGAAGTTGGTTTGTTTATGTAATGTTTATATCCCGCCAGAGTCTTGCATGACTCGGTGCTGCAGGAGTATAGAAGCCACTCAAACATAACAAGCCACTAGGTGAATTTATAACCTAGAGTTATACTGAATGTCTGGGATGGAACATCTGGTTTTGTGATGATAGAAAGGGAAGTTGAGGAATAATGTGTTTTTAAGATTTTCATGTTTTAAATGAAAATCTTAAAAACACACAATTCTCCCCCCTCCCCTCTCACCATCACAAAACCTGGTGTCCCATCCCAAGTATTCTCCAAAAAGCACCTAAGGTCTAAGCTCTAGAGAAAAGTCATTTCAAAGGGTGATGTCTCCGAGTCGCAGCCTCCCACAACTTCCAAAAGTGAGGAACTACCAATTGCTTTTCTTGGGAAAATCAAACTTTGGTAGAATTTGCCAATTCTAGCAAATGAACATTGTCTTGAAGTTAATCTGATGCCAAGGTATAAATCACAGTTAAAGTATGGATGTATATATGTGGTGGAGCATCTGACTGTACCTAGTCATCTGATCTACCAAACAAAACTAAATGAATTTAGGATTTTAAAGGAAGAACACCAGGACCATAAGCTATTCCTTAATGTTGAAAAAGCACCCTAAAAGAAGGTAATGATAAACCTTTTTTATAGTGAACACTGAACATTTATTAGATCCTATCAATATAATTGCCAGAGTTTAAGCTTGCCTTGCTTTGTATATTTTATGAGCCAATATGGTGGCAAAGAATATTGTTAAAGAATTAGGGTGAGCAAAGAGGTTTGTACCTGATGCTGTTTGGTAAAATGAACATAGAGTCAGGAAACAGTTATAAACTGGAGGACAGCAGGGCACTGTTTTAAGTTACCATAAAAATAATATTTCCTAAATTTCACCAGCTATAAAGTATTTTAAATGTTTCTCACTAGCTACAAAAAAAGTAAACTCTTCCTTCTTTGTTGCAAGGAATGAGAGAAAGAGACCCCATACTTAGGCTGCTAAATCAGTGTCGATCAGCTTTATCTAAATGGCAAGCTACAGTTCTTGGATGGTGCAAAAAATCTTATAGATCAGTTTGCATTTTATAAAAGGGCATTTTCTTTTCGACTCGCTATGTAACAGGTAAATTTATGACCTAGAGTCATCTTGAACATGGCCTTCATTTCATAAAACGTTGGAACCTGTTAGGGATAACATTGTTTACCCTAACTGGTTTAGGTGAAATAATAACTATGAATCATAGTTAGTGTATGTTAGAGTGTATGCAGCTTTAACTGTGAAATAGCAATTAAAGGAGTGGTTATGAAAACAATATAAAAGTAGCAAGACTACGGCTTGCTCTCTCTCTCTCTGGTTTTGATGATCCCTGATTACTGCTTGGAATCAAGACTGCATAGCTCGAACGGGAGAGACAACAAAGGACTGATCTGTAAGTGAACTGACATAGGATATTCTACATGGACTTTGCTAACTGAATATCCCTGAATGGACTGACTACATGGTAAATGATATTGGACTGTTATTTGACTATGCCATAAACTTATACTGGAATAAAATATATTCTTGATAGCATAAGCGTATCTGTTATTTTTACTGTATGTTAATAAACATACAAGCTTAGCTCACTCATTTATCTGTGTGCCTGTCTGACTAACGCTGCACATTCTGTTTAGCTTGTCTACCTAACCCTGGTTGGGGAACCCAGGCTTAACACAACCTATCCTTTGGTGATATTCATCTGTTTAGTATGCGGATATTGTTACTGTTCTGTATGGAACTTGGTAGGTTCCAAGTCCCTCATTCTGGTTGGCCGAAAAGCCACTTACGGATTGATTGATTAAGAACGAATCCGGGAAGCCGCCAAATGGCGGGAATAGTTAAATGAGTGTTATTGGCCACAAGCCGCAGGCAAGCCGCTATATAAAGGGCTGCGGCAGGTTGGGCTATGTTCCGTATCTTTTGCCTTGCGAGTTTAAATAAAATAGTTGTTGTTTGGATCCCGGTCTCACGCGCTTCTTTCCGGATGGAACACTGGCGATGAAGGTAGGATTGTCGTAGAAGGTGAGACCAGAGCACATGGCAATCTGAACCGAGCGAGAGAGATGGCTGGTAATAACGCGCCGCCTGCACCATTCAATCCTGATGAGAAGGATTGGGAATTGTATATCGATCGCTTTCTTATGTTCTTAGAAAGCAATGAAATGGAAGAAATCTCAGACCAAAGGAAGAGGACTGTCTTCCTTACACACTGTGGACCGGCCGTTTTTAAAATGGCGAAGGTGCTGGCGAAACCCAGAGATGTCAAACAGATGACTTGGTCTGACCTGAACTGAATTTTCCGAGCACACTACGCACCAGTGGTCTCGAATTTAATAAAAAGGCACGAATTCTATAAGAGGGACCAGAAGGACGATGAAACTATAGGAGATTTTGTAGCAGCCTTGAGACACATTGGAGGAGACTGTGAGTTCCAGAACATGGACGAGGCAATGAAGGACCACGTGGTCCTCGGCCTGAAGAACACTACCTTTCACAGCAAACTCCTGAATCGGCCAAACATAACCGTGGCCGAGGCCATTGCAGAGGCAACTGCCGCCAAAGCAGCAAAGAAGTCAGCAGCCACCATGCGGCAAATGAACGCAATTCCAGACCTGCCAGCCCAAACCAGGGAGAAGGAGGCAGAGGGAGGAAAGAAACAGCCCACAGTGACAGCCCACTATGAAGACATCGAATCCCAGAGTGATACCGAGGATGACGACGAAGACATCCATAGACTCCTTTCAGATAAAAAATGGTACAAAAAGAGGAGAAATCGGCGGGAGTTTCAATGTGCGGGCTGCGGAGGAAATCACCCGCGAGCTGAATGCAGGTTCCTCAACGCAATATGCCGGGCTTGTAATAAAGGGGACACATCGAAAGGGTCTGCCGCAACAAAAAGAGCTATAGTCCAAAAAGATGCGGCAGCACTCCCCCCCCCAGACATGAAGAAAGACAAGCCGGCAGTACATGGAACCATAACAAGAGAACCGGTGACAGGGAAGAAACGCATCAGACAGTCACCATCGGCAATGCCAGGGCGGAGAATGGAAAGAAAGTTCGGATAGAGGTGAGCATTGAGGGGAGACCCTGCAAGATGGAAGTCGACTCAGGGTCGTTCCTATCTGTGGTATCCTGGAATACCATCCGGTGCCTAATACCAAACATTAAACAGAGAGAACTACAGAAACAAAGACTAGTGCTAAAAGACTATCAGGGAAATCAAGTTCCAGTAGTAGGCCTTGGACATTTTCTAGTCAAATTTAAAAACCATGCTGAAATCTTGCTTCTGACCATCGTCGACTGCGACCGCCCTAGCCTGTTAGGGATCGAATGGTTCGCGCCCCTGGGAATCGGGATGACTGGGATCAACTGCATTGCTACAACCAACTTGGAGGAGAGCCTGCTCCAAGAATTCCAAGATGTTTTCGACGGGACTCTAGGCAAGTACAAAGGGACCCCAATCTCATTTAGCCTAGACCCAAAAATAGCCCCCATCCATTTAAAGGCCAGACGCACCCCATTCGCACTAAAACCAAAAATTGACGAGCAACTGAATAAGTTAATAGCGCAAGGGGTTTTAGAACCAATCGACCATGCCAGGTGGGAAACCCCTATCATCACACCGGTGAAGCCAGATGGGTCAGTGCACATCTGTGGAGACTATAAGGCAACCCTGAACGATGCGCTCCAACAAAGTACATACCCAGTGCCGGTAGTGCAACATTTACTGCACTCGCTAGGGGGAGGAAAATTTTTTGCGAAGCTCGACCTCACACAGGCCTATCAACAACTACCCGTTGATCCCATTACAGCAGAGGCGCAGACTATTGTAACACATAGAGGGGCATTCAAGTGTAACCGCCTCCAATTTGGTGTTAGTGTTGGCCCAGGCGTGTTCCAAAGCCTCATGGAACACCTGCTAAACGGAATCAAAGGTGTCATCCCCTACTTCAACGATGTACTGGTCTCAGAAAAAAATGCCAACCAGCTAGAGACCAGATAAAGAGAAGTCTTAACAAGATTTAGGAAATCAGGCCTCAAAGTAAAAAGGGAAAAGTGTGAATTAGCCACTAACCGGGTCAAGTTTTTGGGCTACTTAATCGATGAACAAGGCATTCACCCCACTGAAAAAAAAGTAAAGGCTATCAAAGATGTTCCCAGGCCCAGGAACAAAACCGACCTTCAAGCGTTCCTATGCCTCATAAATTTTTACAACGTGTTCCTGCCCCATAAGGCAACAATAGCAGAACCCCAACATAACTGCTAGATAAAAAAACCACTTGGACATGGGGCCACCGGGAACAGGAAACCTTCCAGCGTATCAAGGACCTATTAAAGTCAGACACCGTTCTCATCCAGTTTAGCAATACCCTGCCTTTAACGGTCACCTGTGATGCCTCGCCTTTTGGGGTTGGCGCCATCCTGAGCCACCAACTTTCAGATGGCAGAGAGGGACCGGTTGCCTTTTACTCTAAGACGCTGTCCAAGTCAGAACGCAATTACAGTCAACTCGATAGAGAAGCCCTCGCAATCATCGCCGGAGTCAAAAGATTCCATGAGTACCTTTACGGAAGAACTTTTTCTATAATAACAGATCACAAGCCCCTTCTTGGAATCTTGGCAGGAAACAAGCCAACCCCGAACATTCTGTCACCTAGAATGACGACGTGGTCTGAGTTCCTTGCTGCCTACTCCTACACACTGTTGCACCGACCTGGCAAAACCATCACACACGCCGACGCCCTGAGCTGTTCCCCGCTGCCCATCACAGAAGACGACCCTGCTCCAACCACCTCCACATTTCATCTTGAGACTTGCCCAGAGCTTCTGCTGACTGCAGCCGATGTTGCGAGAGCCACAGCCAAAGACCCTTTGACAGCACGCATATTGAACTGGGTAGGTAAAGGATGGCCGGAGATAAACAAAACTGAGACTTTTAAACTATTCTGTACCAGACAGACCGAACTGTCTATAGAAAAGGGGTGCATTTTATGGGGTAACAGGGTGGTAATTTCTAGCAGTCTCCAGGAAGATGTTCTGGGCATGTTGCACGAGGGACACCCAGGCATAGTCAAAATGAAAGCCCTGGCCAGGAGTTACATCTGGTGGCCAGGGCTGGACAAAGACATTGAACACTGGGTTGCAACATGCCATGACTGTCAAAAATCGAGGCCTACCCCCCCATAGGCACCAATAAGAGACTGGGAAACTCCCTGGGGTCCATGGTCTAGAGTACATATTGATTTCGCTGGGCCAACGAAGGGAAACACTTTTTTGATAGTGGTTGATGCAAACTCGAACTGGTTGGAAGTCATCCTCATGGCTTCCACAACCACCAAAGCTGAAATGAAACAGCAAGACAAACTATTTGCAACACATGGGCCACCTGATGTACTAATTTCAGATAATGGGCCCCAATTTACAGCCTTGCAATTCGAACAATATCTGGCTGCCCAGGGTATCCGACATGCCTTAACTGTACCGGCCCATCTGGCTGTGAACAGCAGGGCTGAATGCATGGTTCGGTACACTAAAGAGGGCCTAGACAGAATGGACAAGGGGGACGTGCAGGAGAAACTAAGACGACTACTATCCTTGTAGCATATTACCCCTAGCAGCACAACCAATAAAAGCCCAGCAGAACTTCTAATGGGTAGGAAACTACGCTCCTACCTGGACAGATTGCACCCCACTTACACGTGGGACAAACCCCCGACTCCTCCAGCAAATACCGTACGTTTGAAATCAGCGACCTAGTCTATGCCAAAAACCTCACCGGGACCCAATGTAGCTTCCAGCCACCATCACACAAATCACAGGCCCCCGGTCTAACCGACTAATTTTAGATGACGGTAGGGAATGGAAGTGGCACATAGACCAGCTTCGTTCCCGCAACCTCGAACGAAAAACCACCACAGAATCAAAAATAAGTACCGACTATAAAACAATCAAGGAGGGGGAGAAGTACAAATAAATAAAAAAGGGAGAGATGAACCTCCCATAATAAGACAACAAACTATACAAAAAGACAATCTAACCAAACAAAAAGAGCACTCACAGTTAGATGAACCCCAAGAAAGAAGTCCGGGAGCAGGAGAGCGAAGCGAGGCCTTCATGGAAGGAGGCAGCCAGACCAGCTCAACCAACCTGGTAAAACCAGGAGGGAGCGGCAGAGCCATCTTCACCAGTCTGAGAGACTCAGGCGGGAGCGGCAAGGCTGACTCACCCTTCCGGGAGGTTCCATGGAGAAGGACGGGAGAAGCAGCGATCCCGCCCAAACCACTAGAAGACCACGCCGAGACTGAGCTGTGCAGGTCAACTAGGACTAGAAAAAGCCCCACCTACATGCCTGACGACGTCACCCATGTTGGACTAAACTAAAGGGGGAGGGGCGTTCTGTATGGAACTTGGTAGGTTCTAAGTTCCTCGTTCTGATTGGCCAAAAAGGCCACTTACAGATTGGTTGATTAAGAATCAATGTGGGAAGCTGCCAAACAGCGGGAATAGTTAAATGAGTGTCATTGGCCACAAGCCGCAGGCAAGCCGATATATAAAATATTTTGCCTTGCAAGTTTAAATAAAATAGTTGTTGTTTGGAACCCGGTCTCACACGCTTCTTTCCGGACGGAACAGTTACTTCCACAAATTCATTTTGAAATGAATTTCTCAAATAGTGAATTGCTAATTTTGCTTTCTGCTTGACACATGCGAATATATCTGCGATTATTTGATCCTCTATTGAGTACAAGTAACTTATTTTCCCTCAGTCTTTTGAGAATGAGAATTTCAATCTTGATAAACATCTGAGTCTTACCTATTGGCATGTGAACTGTTTGCATTTTACAAATGTCACCAGCTTTTTCTTTTTCCTTTAGTTCTTTTATTCTATTAATTGTTCTTAAATGGATTAATTTAAATTCGTGACACATTTGCTTCTGCATAATAACATTTTGTCCTAACTTTGATTTTCTGGAACCAGGAAAACTTGATTTTTAGAAGTGCTTGTGAAGTCACACCATGTGCTTTATTAAGGAAGAGTAAAAAGCAAAACTTATTGTAATATTAATTGTAAGGGGAGGAACTATGCCTGGTTCTTGAAACAAAAAATGTTCCCATACATTTGTTGAAACAAAAGGCAAGTCTTGTCAGCTTTGAGTTATCCTAAGACTATTAACAATATGGCTTAAAAGGATTAATTTAGAACAGATCTCCTTTTACTTGTATTAATTTTATGGTTCCAGTGAACACTGAACTGCTTTATATTTATTGTTGGTTGGATTGAGCATGTTTTGTAAATAACTTCTTAGGTATCTGGAATACCAATGGAAGTGGATAATTTCTTCAAAATAAATGCATAAACAAACCACTACAAACAACACATGCAGTTTTAAAAGTGGTTGTTAGAACTATTTATAGGATGCAGGCACAGTTAAAGCCCCTGTCACACTGCACCAACGGATGCAAAGAGGATGTAAAACAGACAAAAAAGCTTGCCATCCGTTGGTTAACGCGATGTACTCACTGCCTCCGTTTTGCTTCCTCTCTTTCAGTCCAGCATCCTTCTATTGACGTTTCATCCGCTCAAAAAGTTTTGAGCTGCCCAAAACTTTTGCGCGGAAAATGTATCCAATTTGTCCGTTCTGCATCCGCTACACATCCGCTATATCCGTTAGGCATCCGCTGTGCATCCGCGCAACCCGCATCCGCTCGGACGCAGGAAGGAAGCGGAACAGATGCAGAATGGATGCAGAACGGATGCCAAGCGGAAACAAAGCGTTTAAAATGGAAAAAACGTTCGCAGAGGGGACCTATCTCGGATATTAAGGATGTCTACAGGATGCCTAGAGGATGCCTAGAGGATGCAAAGGGACACCTATACTGCCCATAAAAAGGCGGAGCAACTCATCTGCATCTCACTTTCAGACCAGCAGACCAGCTGTGCAGACCTCAGCAGCCTTCATCTGACTCTTCCTCTTCCACAGCATCCAGTCATGTCAATCATGGATCGTAACACAGTCCTTTTGGCAGCCACCATCCTTCTGCAACAGTGCGAAGCCATCTACAGGCTCTGTGAACTCTACTACGGGAAGAAAAGGAGGCGGCCAAGAAGCGTCTGGGTCTGAAGATGGATCGGGAGAAGAGCAGAATATGGGCTGTACAACAAGCTGATGGCGGAGCTCAGGAACGAAGACACTCGGGCATTCCAGAATTTCATGAGGATGCCTCCAGCCATGCTTGATGAAGTTGTGCAGCGGCTGACACCCAGGTTGACCAAGGCAAACACCAACTTCCGGCCCAGCCTGGAACCTGGGCTCAAGGTGGCACTCACTCTGCGCCACCTGGCCTCAGAGACCACCTACAGGAGCATGCAGTACGGCTGGAGGGTGCCATACAACACCATCAGCATTGTGGTCAGAGAAGTGGTGCAGGCCATCATCGAAGAATACCTGCAGGAGTTCCTCCAGTGCCCCTCCACTGATGAAGGATGGAAGAAAGTTGCAGAGCACTGGTACCAGAGGTGGAACTTCCCACACACCGTTGGAGCCATAGATGGTAAGCACTTGGCCTGCAAAGCACCACCCAAGTTGGGCTCCACTTATTTCAACTACAAGGGCTTCTCCAACATCGTCCTCTTTGCCATGGTCGATGCTGACTACAAGTTCATGTACATCGATGCTTCAGGCAGCGGCTCATGTTCAGATGCCCAGGTTTACAACGCCAGTGACCTCAAGGAGGGGCTGGAAGGCAACCTCATCATGGGCTTTCCAGATCCAGACCCCCAACCCAACGAAACGCAAGATGTGCCCTACTTCATCGTGGGGGATGACGCCTTCTCCCTCAGAACCTACCTCATGAAGCCCTACACTTCAAGACACCTCACCCATGAAGAGAGGATCTTCAACTGCAGGCTGTCCAGGGCAAGGCGGGTGGTGGAGAATGCCTTTGGCATCCTGGCCAACAGGTTGCAGGTACTTCTCACCACCATGCAGCATCGCCCAGAGACCGTGAGGAGGATCGTGGAATCTACAATGAACAGGGCGTTTAATAAAGAGTTGTGTTTGTGTTGACATGTGTGGATGATTATTACATTATTATTGATAATAAAGGGCCATAGGTGTGGCACCTGGGAGGGTGGACCATACAGTCCCACTATGCTTGCACTGGAGGCTTATCTATCCCACTGCTATCCTTACCCATCCCACAGCTATTACCCATCCCACAGATATCCCTGCCCATCACACTGCTTTCTTAACCCATCCCACAAGCATGCAAAGGCTTAAACCATTTCTAAAAGTTTCCACCAAGAATTTATTAAAAAAAAGAAATGAAGCAAGTGTGTGAATCAAAGATAAACTTTATTGAACAACAAGCTGTAAAAGAAAAATGACCCAAGTCAAGTGTCCAAATAAACTCTACAGGTATCCAGATACCCAGTCTCTGGCACACTTATTGGTCACTCGGAGGTGTGCCCAGTCTCAGGGGTGAAGAGTCCAGGTGCTGTGGAGGTGGGTGGTGCTGGAGTGCTGGTCTGAAGCACCACTTGGGTGCCTGGCCCTGAGAGGATAACAGGTGACGGTGTGTTGAGAAAGCTCTCAGACAGCTGGCTCAGACCCGTGATGCTGAGAGGTCCTTCCTCCATGCCATGGGGTGTCAGCCCCAGTACTGATGACAGATTTACCGAGGCCGGGCTTGGCTATGGGGTGGAGGAAGGAGTACTGTAGTGGTGCTGTCTGGTCTGCAGCTGGGTGAGGACTGGCGTGGGTGGCATCGGTGGTGTGGGTGGCATCCCTGTCATCGGTGTCATCATTGGCGTGGCTGGCATCGGTGGCATCAGTGGAACCGGTGGCAACGGTGTCGCCCGATGACTCTGTGCCTGGACTGGGAAGGGCTGCTGCCTGTGCTGTTGGACCTCCTGGTAGCCGTAGCCCTGGTAGGTGAGGGGCTGTGGGAAGCCTTGGTATGGGAGGGACATCACCTGGGGTGGAGGAGCAGACCTGGACTGGGTGGGAGCAGGTTCCTCTGGGTCTGGAGGGTTGTGAAGCAGCTCCGTGATCCGGTCCTTCACCACCTGGTACTGGGGTTCCTCCATGTTCTTGAGGGTCTGGTTGACATAGGTGAGGAAGGGCTTGCGGTTGGAGGATGAGTTGGTGCTGACCAGCTGAGAGAGGAGATCTATACTGGTGCGGATGGTGTCCCTGATCTCCAGCAGGACAGTGTTGCTCTGCCCCTCCTGCTGTCTGGCTCTCTGCCTTTCTGTGGAGGCGGAGCTGGGGGTGTGTGGATGCGGCTACCACTGTGGTGGACTCGATGTCTCCTCTCTCCCACCGTACCAGGGAGTCCTCCACACGCTCCACCACGGTGACAACAGCTGTCCGCGGGTTCTCCGCTGTGGCACGCTCCACAGAAACCTGCCTAGAGACAGGGACTGACACTCGGCCGGAAGAGTACTGGGTCTCAGCAGGCTGCCGGAGAGAGAGGGTAGACAGAGGGGCTCCTGGTGCTCCTTGGTGGTGGATCTCACCCTCCAGGAAGCTGCACCTGGCCATGACGTAGGTCTCTCTGTCCGTCAGCTTAACTGTGGCCTGGCCAGATTTCTTCAGGTGCAGCTTCCCGTACCAGATGTGCATATGTTTCCACCAGCCGAGGAGCACCTCCGAAGTGTAACCCATACTCTCCGCCCTCTCTCTCCAAGCAGCCTGCTTCCTTTTGGTGTCCCTGTAGAGCCGGTGTCCCTTCCGCCACAGATAGTCATTCTCTCTCAGCCACTCCAGCACCTCATCCTCGTGTTCCTCCTCAATGAAGTATTGCCTCCTCTCCCGTCCCCACATACGCCTCTTCCTCCCTTTGGCAGGACCAGATGGGCCCTCATCAGAGGGGCTCCCAGGTGGTAGGGGCTGCTCCTCCACACCACCACCACCACCAGCACCAGCAGGATCATCATCATCATCATCATCATCATCATCATCACCAGCAGGATCATAATCATCATCATCATCATCAGCAGCAGCAGCAGCAGGACCAGGATCAGCAGGACCAGGATCAGCAGCAGCAGAGTAATCACCAGGAGCCCCAGCAGCACCAGCACCAGCAGCACCAGGAGCATGAGCAGGACCAGGAGCACGAGCAGTACGAGCAAATCCAGGAGCACGAGTAGGACGAGCAGGACCAGCAGCAGCTTCAGCAGAGTACGCAGCAGAAGCACCACCGCCAAGAGCAGCTTCAGCAGAAGCTCCAGCACCAGAAGAGCGAGCCCGAGCAGCAGAAGCCCCAGCAGAAGCAGAGTCAGGGACAGGGGGCGGGAGGGTGGCCCTGTCCCTCTTGGCAGGGATGGTGGCAGGTTGCTGAGGCTTTTGCTTCTTCCCCATGGTTGTGGGGTTGCTGGCTGGCAGGGAGGCTGGCAGGGAGGCTGGCAGGCAGGAAGGCTGGCAGGAAGCCTGGCAGGAAGGCAGGCAGGCAGGCAGGCAGCAAGGCTGGCAAGCAGGCAGGCACCAAGGCTGGCAGGCAGGCTGGCTGGCAGGCAGGCTGAAAGGCAGGCTGGCAGCAAGACTTACATGCAGGCATGTAGGCAGGGCAGGCAAGGACTCGATGTATCCTGCAGCAGGTCTTTCCTCCGAATGCTGGCCACGTGTGAGCTGCTTCCCTTTATATCTGCGTGGCTTGCGCAATGCACCCCCCCCCCCCCGCATGCGCAATTAACGCTCGGCATCCGTTCGTCTTCCGCTGTGCATCCGCTTCATCCGCTGTGCATCCGCTGTGCATCCGCTTCATCCATTCCGCGTCCGCTTTGCTGAGGCCCCCCGGAAGCCCTGCGGATGTGCCATCCGCTCCCATCCGCTTCCATCCGCTAGGCTTCCATTCCGCATCCACTTTCCATCCGCCCTGCATCCTCCCCCCGTCCGTGTTATCCACTCCGGTTATGCAAATTTTTGCCCCTTTTGAGAGCGGATAACAATGGATGGAACATTTTGCTCGTCCGTTGTGTCCGTTTTGCATCCGTTGGGCAGTGTGACAGGGCCTTAAGTTTTAACTATTTGTAGCTTTCATAGTTACATGCTCTCTGCTGCCGAGGTGGTATTCAGCAGGTTCTGACCAGTTCTGGAGAACCGGTAGCAGAAATTTTGAATAGTTTGGAATACCACCTCTGATTGGCTCCACTCCCATCTATTCTCTGCCTCCTGAGTCTCAGCTGATTGGCTGGGTCTTCTTTTGTTATCCTGCACAGGAGAACGGAGCTGGAAAGCAGATTGGTGGGGTGGGGAGAGAATGGAGATTTTGCAGTATCTTTCCCCTAGAGTGGGGTGGGAATGGAGATTTTACAGTATCCATCCCCTGCTATGTCCACCAAGCCACACCCACCAAGCCACATCACACACAGAACTGGTAGTAAAAAATGTTTGAATCCCACCACTGATTTGCTGTATTTTCATGATAGAATCGATGTGACATATTAGGTGTGTATTCTCACAATCCTAGACATTTCTTGGAAGAATTGCAACAAGTTGCTGAAGGAATTAACTGCAGAAATCCATTGATAATCATCTGAGCAGAAGGATTAGATAATAAATGTTTCTAAGTAATAACCTTTGATAGATATTTTCCCCATAATGATAAAAAAGTCTAATTTACACTACTATCTCAGAGATTTTCTTCGCATCTAAGAAAGTCTTTACACCTTTTTCATTGTTAATTAAAATATAATGGTAAGATTTCTACCAATAATATGTTATGAGATATTTCACATCCTTTTATAAATCCAGATTATGCTGCATAATTATGGATAGTAATACCTTCTATAATCTTCATGTCAGAGTAGCCATCAAAATCTTAGTATCTGTATCTAGCTAAGATATTGGAATCTTCCACAATTTGTGAGACTTCTTCCTCTATTAGAATAATTGTTATATAAATCTCATAATCCCGTGATTGAGGCCCTTGTCTCCAAAGACTCAATATATTTCTGTTAACAATATGAAAGCCACATTTTTCTAATATTTTTATATCATTCAGGAGGTATACAGTTGTCATTGCCTTATTTGTGGCAGAATTACAGGAGACAGATAACTCCCTTGAATTGGCATATGAAATGATTGGAAGATTTATTCCATTTTTAAAAATCTATCCACTAAGATAAAATTCTCCATTTGCAGAGGATAGTGCCATTAGATCATCATGCACATCATATCATCATTTCGTATGCTGCAGCTGAGAGTCTAACCCTTTCATGAATTTCTTGTCGATTAAAAAAAATATTTCTGAGTAATCTCCTGGCTAGCTGTAATTTACTGAGTAGGGATTCAAGGGTAGGAGAAGTTAGGAATTTTTATTTCTCAAGCTTTTTGGCTGAGATCCTCCTAGTAAAGGAGATATCTGAAGAGATTCCATGTGACTGGATCTAAAGCCCATGTCACAATGCACCAACAGATGCAAAGATAATGTAAAACAGAAAGAAACACTTGCCATCTGTTGGTTAACGCGATGCATCCGTTCTGTACTCACTGCGTGCATGATTCATACATTCTGTCCGTCCAGCATCCTACTGAGATTTCATCCACTCAAAAAGTTTTGAGCTGCACAAAACTTTTTGAGCAGATGAACTTTCCGCCGAGTCCGTTCTACATCCGTGACACAAATGGGGAACAAACGTTCTACGTCCGTCTTCATCCGTTAAACATCCGCAGTATCCGCTCGGCATCCACTGCGCATCTGGGCATCCGCGCAACTCGCATCCACTCCAGCAGAAAACGGAAAGAGGGAGGAAGAGAAACAGATGCAGAACGTCCACAAAGCGTTAGTAGCACAGACATAGAAAGGATGAAAGTGGATGCACCTCGGACATAAAGCATTAAAATGGAAAAAACGTTTGTATATGGGATGTATCTCGGATATTTAGGATGTTTGCAGGATGTCTAGAGGATGCAGAAGGACACCAGGTGGAAAATCGATATTTCCTATAAAAAGGGGGAGGAAATCACCTGGATCTCACTTTCAGTCCAGCAGACGTGGTGTGCAGACCTCTTCAGCCTTGCTCTTGCTCTTCAACATCATCCATTGATCTCCACCATGGATCAACGCACACTCCTTTTGGAAGCCGCCATCATTCAACACCAGTACCAAGCCCTCTTCACACTCTTTCACCATTTCTACACAAAGAGAAGGAGACGTCCAAGAACTGTCTGGGTCCAACGATTGATTGAGAGAAGAGCGGAGTATGGATTGTATGACAAGCTGATGGTGGAGCTGAGGAATGAAGACCCTCGTGCATTCCAGCACTTCATGAGGATGCCACCAGCCATGTTTGACAAACTTGTGGAGCGTCTGAGACCCAGGTTGACCAAGCTGAGCACCAACTTCCATCCCAGCCTGGACACTGGACTGAAGGTGGCACTGACTCTGCGCCACCTGGCCTCTGGGACCACATACAGAAACATGCAGTATGCCTGGAGGGTGCCACACAACACCATCAGCATTGTGGTCAGAGAAGTGGTGCAGGCCATCATCGAAGAATACCTGGAGGAGCTCCTCCAGTGTCCCACCACTGAAGAAGGCTGGAAGAAAGTTGCAGAAGAGTGGTATCAGAGGTGGAACTTCCCCCACACCATTGGAGCCATAGATGGGAAGCACATGGCCTGCAAAGCTCCAGCCAACTCAGGGTCCACTTATCACAACTACAAGGACTTCTTCAGCATCATCCTCTTTGCCATGGTTGATGCTGACTACAAGTTCATGTACATCGATGCTTCACGCAACAGGTCAGCTTCAGATGCCCAGGTATACAACGCCAGTGACCTCAAGGATGGGCTGGAACACAACCTCATCATGGGTTTCCCAGATCCAGACCCCCTGCCCAACGACACACAAGATGTGCCCTACTTCATCATGGGGGATGACGCCTTCTCCCTCAGAACTTACCTCATGAAGCCCTACACTTCCAGATGCCTCACCCGTGAAGAGAGGATCTTCAACTACAGCTGTCCAGGGCAAGACGGGTGGTGGCGAACGCCTTTGGCATCCTGGCCAACAGGTTCCAGGTACTTCTCACCACCATGCAGCATCGCCCACAGACTGTGAGGAACATCGTGGAAGCTTGCTGCATCCTGCACAATCTCATGCGCACCCGCTACCCAGTGTTGCAGAACAGGCTTGTGGACCATCAACAAGGCAATGGGGGCATGGAGCCTGGTGAATGGAGGCAAGGGCAAAACCTGATAGACACTGTGGATATACCAGGCCCCATCAGAGCTTCACGTGAAGGGAAGAAGCAGCGCAACCTCCTGAAACATTGGTGCAACTCCCCAACTGGAGCAGTGGAGTGGCAAGACAGGATGACAGATGCTTAATGGATGCTTCCTTCAGCCTGTCTCATCACACTGATGAGATTGTGCCATGCATGTTGAATGGCCCTACAATGAACAGGGCATTTAATAAAGAGTTTTGTTTATGTTGAAATGTGTTGATCAATGAATAAATTGTTATTGATAAAAAAGAGCCACATGTGTGGCAGCTGGGAGGGTGGACCATACAGTCCCACTATACTTGCACTGGAAGTTTATCCATCTCACAGCTATCCTTGCTCGTCCCACAGCTATTATCCATCCCACAGGTATTCTTGCCCATCCCACAGCTATTATCCATCCCACAGCTATCCTTGCCCATCCTACAGCCATTATCCATCCCACAACTATCCTTACCCATCCCACAATTATCCTTACCTATCCCACAAGCATGCAAAGGCTTAACCCTTTTTTCAAAGTTTTCACCAACACTTTATTAAGTAAATAAAATGAACCAAGTGTGTGAAGCAAAGATGACCTTTATTAATAACAAACTGTAAAAGCAAAATGACCTAAATAAAGTGTCTCAAGCAAAGATAAAGTCAACAGGTAACAACTCAGTCTCTGGCACTGTTCTCAGTCACTCTGAGGAATGCCCATGGTCTCAGGTGTAAACGTTCCAGGGGCTGTGGAGGTGGCAGTGACTGGAGTGCTGGTCTGAGGCACCATTGGGGTGCCTGGCCCCAAGAGGACAACAGGAGATGGTGTGTGCAGAAAGCTCTCAGAGAGCTGGCTCAGGCCCATGAGGTTGAGAGGCCCTTCATTCAGGACCTGGGATATCAGGCACAGGACCGATTACAGATGTTATGTTGAGGGGCTTGGCTGTGGGGTGGAGGAAGGAGGAGTGTAGTGGGGCTGTCTGGTCTGCAGCTGGGCGAGGTGAGGCGTCGGTGGCATCTGTGGCGTCGGTGGCATCAGTGGCATCTGTGGCGTCGGCATCTGTGGTGTCAGTGGCATCTGTGGTAGGCGAGGAACCTGGGCCTGGACTGGGAAGGGCTGTGTCTGTTCAGGGAAGTCCTGGTATCCGTAGCCTTGATAGGTGAGGGGCTATTGAAAGCCTTGGAAGGGCTGTGACATCGGCTGGGGTGGAGGAGCAGACCTGGAGTGGGTGGGAGCAGGTTCAGCTGGGTCTGGAGGGTGCAGAATCGCAGTAATCCTCTCCTTCATCACCTGGTAGTGGGGCTCGGGCATGTCCATGAGGGTCTGGGTCACATAGGTGAGGAAGGGCTTGCTGTTGGAGGTTGGTATATCAAAGTGGACCAGCTGGGAGAGGAGATTGTGGCTTTGATTGTGTCCCTGATCTCCAAGAGGACAGTGTGGCTCTGTCCCTCCGGTCTGCCTCTCTGCCTGCTTTCTGTGGAGGTGGAGCTGGGTGTGGGTGTGGGTTGGTCTCTGGTGGCTGCTTCTTCTTGCTCCATCTGAGACAGGGGATCCTCCATGTCCTACGGCATGGGGAGTGCAGCTGTGGGGGGGTCTCTGTCATGGGGCCATCCAAAGACACTTGCCTGGACATGGTAGCTGTCTCCTGGTTGGAAGAGGAGTGCCTCTCTGTGGGCTGTCTGAGGGAGAGGGTTGACAGAGGGGCTGCTCCTCGGTGGCGGATCTTACCCTCCAGGAAGCTGCACCTGGCCATGACATAGGTCTCCTGGTCAGTTAGCTTGACAGCGGCCTGGCCGGATCTCTTCAGGTGCAGCTTGCCATACCAGGTGTGCATATGCTTTCACAACCCCAGGAGGACATCTGAAGTGTAGCCCAGGCTCTCCGCCTTCTGTCTCCACGCTGCCTGCTTCCGCTTGGTGTCGTGATAGAGCCTGTGGCCCTTCCTCCATAGGTACTCGTTCTCCCTCAGCCATTCAAGCACCTTCTCCTCATGGTCCTCTGCAATGGAGTACTGTTTCCTATCCCACTTCTCCTTCTCCTTCGATTGCCTCTTCCTCCCTCTGGCAGGGCCTTCTGGGCCCTCATCAGCAGGGCTTTGAGGGCCTTGGGGTTGGTCCACCACACCAGCAGCAGTAGCAGCAGCAGTAGCAGCAGCAGCACCACCACCAGCAGCAGCACCAGCAACAGAAGCACCAGCAACAGAAGCACCAGCACCAGCAGCAGCACCACCAGCAGCAGGAGAAGCACCAGAAGCACCAGCAGAAGCACCAGCAGAATCTCCAGTAGCAGCAGAGTCGGCACCAGGGGGTGGAATGGTGGTTCTGTCCTTCTTTCCAGGGCTGGCAGGATTTGGCACAGGCTTCCTGTTCTTCCCCACGGTCTCTGATGAAGATGTCTCTGGCAGCAGGTCTTTCCTCTGAATGCTGGCCGCGTGTGAGCTGCTTCCTTTTATATTGCTGATACAATGCATCCTCCCCACTTGCGCAATGAATGCTTTCCATCCGCTAGGCATCCGCTAGGCATCCGCTAGGCGTTTGTGATGCATCCGTGTCATCCGCTACGCATCTGCCCCTTCCACTACGCATCTGCTTTGCTGTTCTCCCCCGGAAGCCCTGCGGACGTGCCATCTGCTTCCATCTGCTTCCATCCGCTAGGCTTCTGTTGAGCATCTGCTTAACATCTTCTCTACGTACGTTCCTTCTCATTCTTTTCCATTCTGTTTATGCAAAATTTGCCCCTTTTGAGAGCGGATAACAACGGATGGAGCCACGGATGGAATTTTGTCCGTCCGCTGTGTCCTTTTTACATACGTTTTGCATCCATCGGCCGATGTGACCTAGCCTTAAGGATTCAGGCCCGTTGCCTACGAAACTCTAGAAGGGTAGGAACCAGGGAATAAAGCTGGGAAAGAATATTCAATTTAGTAATGTGAGGAATTTTGAAATCTGTGTTCAGTACAAGATGCTCAGTTGGATGATATTCTACCTTTGCTCTAATCTTTGCCTTTCTATGTCTGTCAGTATATAGTATATTGTTGAGTTCTAGGTTTGAAATGAAGATATCAGCCTTGTTATTTGGTTGCAATTAAATTTTTAGTCTCATTCATTGCTTTTATTAAAAATAAAAATTATATTCTTGATTTCTCTAGCTAGAACTATGTAATCCAGCATCATGTACTCCAAAATCACTTGGGCTAGGCAGCCCTAGCTGAAAGGAAAAATTTGAAGCAATTGTTTAAATTCTGATTCCTGGGGAAGAGAGAGTCCTTGTCGTGTCCTATCCAGATTCCAAGTGAGAGAAACACCTTCCCATTTGAAAACAAATGGTGAATATGTAACTTTTTACCTGGGCAGAAGATTTTCACTGGGGAAGAGCTTACCTGGAGATTCCAGGGTTCAAGGAGACCAGATATGAGGGTGAAGACAGCTTTAGATGTTGACTGGGTATTGACACTTCTGTCACCAGCTTCCTATTTCCTTCATTTTGCTACAACTTTCCTTCATTCTTTGAAGGAGAAGGAATTTAGGAAGACATTTCATTAACTTCCTGGAAGTATCATGTTTGGCAAAATTTATTTTGCTTGTTTTTGGCCTTTATTTCTTTAAACCAAAGAAAGAAACTAAAGAAAAAAGACAGCAAAACAATAGCAAGGCTTCTTATTCATGGGTATTGGGTGTATGTGTGTGTGTGTACTATTTTCTTCAAATTAAGGAAGAATTTAGTATTTTTCACTGTAGTTATTGATACATAATCTGTGCCTACAAGATAATAAAATTGCAAGACTTCGATTTTATGGAATTTTGTATTGGAGCAAAAATCAGGATAATTATTAACTGTTTTCACCTTTGCTGCTGATATGTATTTATTGTGATGTTATTTTATGTTTTTAATTTCTGTTCAACAATCATTAAAGGTGGGGGGGAGGGAATTTAAAAATAAATTAAATATAGTTTCCCATAAGTTTTACTTCTACATCATTATTAATTTGCAGACAGTTTTTCAAAATGTACTGCAGTTTGCAATGAAAAGCCTGAGCAATCTGTCCTTTTCTCTGTGCTGATTAATCATGTGCTTTTAGAGTTTGTCTTAAAAAATATATCTAAAAATGACTTCAACTACTTAAAAGTGCTACTTAAAAGTGCTACATTCCTACATGTCAATAACTGCGCATAGCACTAATTAACTTGCTAGATTGTCAGGTTCTTGGAGAGACTGTTCATTTTATTTAAAATTTGTTAATTGAATTTTATTTGGGAATTTCACTTTTGGCTACCGTTGTTGCTTGAAAGGGAGAAGATAATTCTTCTATTTAAGGTAGGCAGTAGAAACATAACTGGTGTATTTTATGACCAAATCTTGTTTAGAAGAGGTAGCTGATCTATGTGATATGGCAGCCTTTCAAATAGAAGTGCAGGTGTAGGTGCCGGTCTGCTTTATTTTATTTTATTTAAATAAAGTACTCTGCTATTATTGGTGTACTGCTACATTTCTATGCTTGTTTACTGGTAAGAAAACTCCACTGAAACAATTGTCTTACTTCTGAAGCAAGCATAGATAAGATTATCAGTAGAAAAATTAGAGGGGGAAGCATAGATTTGTATCTTCTGTGGTCTTCAGGATATAATTTTAGTGATAACCAGATGAACCAGGGAGTGTATGTTTGCAGCTGCTTGGATACATCCTTGTAGTTGGCAAGATTTTGGTTGTGGTTTGCCATTGCCTTCTCCTCCTTTGGGCTGAGAGAGTTTGATTGACCCAAGGCCACCCAGTTGGCTTCGCGTCGAAGGCGGGATTGGAACTCTTGGCTTCCTGTTTTCTAGCCTGGTGACTTGTTCAGTACACCAAACTGGCTGACTTAGAACCGGAAATATACTGTGCAGAAAATGACAAAGCATAAGCAATACGTTCATATTTTGTTCCAGAAACAACTGCTGTCATGCCCCTGGTGGAGACTGACTCTGAGGGAGAGGAAGAACAACTGACAGGGAGTGTAAGCTTGGCTCCAGAGGTTGTGGAGGAGGCTGGGGAAGGGCAGAGGCCAGCTGGGCAGTCAGAGGAGGACCCAGGCCCATTCCCTTTCCATCCTAGGGCGTGCAGGGAGGAGAGGATAAAGGAGAGATGTGATCTACTGGGGAGGAGAGGGCCTTGATCCTTTTCATGGGCTGCAGCTATGACAACTGGATAAGAGGCCAGACATGTATATGGGCCAGTGCTGGAAACAAAGCGTGGAAATATCTCTAGTTCATTGTTCCTCTCTGAGTTTGGTGTCCTTTCCTAGAGTGTGTTCTGATATCTGTGGATGTCTTCAAGCCCTTATCTTGCCTGGTTTTTGTTTTTTTTTGCTCTTTATAATTTAAATGGAATTTCCTTTTTCTTGTAACTGCTTGTGTGGGAGTTTATTGTCTCCAGTCAAGGATATTTGGAGCTTGGAAGCAAAGTGAAGGAATAAAAGGGGTTTCACCTGCAAACACAATGAAGTTTTCACAGGAATCTGCACCCATCTTTTTGCAAACATTGCAACTTCCTAGATATGATCAATTTACATTGCTGTATAACGAAGGCTCCTTTTCCCCATTTTTTACAAAAGATTTCCAATGCTGTTTTTAATGAAGAAGCTGTTGTAATTTGGTTGGGGGGGGGGGAAGGTGTGCTTTAGATGCTGTGGTAAAAGAAAAAAAGTTTTGCTGCACATAACAAGTGATCTGTCTCAAAGGAAAAACAGATTGAGCTCTGCTTTGGTTTTCCTTTAGCCCCTCTGATTCTGTCCCTGAAGTAATATTATTGGAATAATAATATTATTCTAATATATAGAGACCTGGTGCTGTCTCTATATAAGGACCTGGAGACCTTCGTGTATTGTATGTTCTGTATGGAACTTGGTAGGTTCCAAGTACTCCATTCTGATTGGCCGAAAAGGCCACTTACGGATTGGTTCATTAGGAACCAATCTGGGAAGCCACCAAATGGCGGGAAGAATTAAATAACTGTCATTGGCCAAAAGCCGGCAGGCTAGCCGCTATATAAAGGGCTGCCGCGGCTTGGGCTATGTTCCATTTCTTTACCTAGTGGTTTGTAATAAAGAGTTGTTGTTTGGAACCCGGTCTCACGCGCTTCTTTCCAGACGGAACACTGTAGATTGGTATTTAGGATCTGTACCTACAGCAATATCAAAGCTGGAGATTGCTTGAATGCCAGCAGCAGACGAGATTCTCATTTCCATAGCACAAATTAAGGCAATGCTTCTCAACTTTATGCTGTGTGGACTTCAACTTCTTCTAGGGCTGAGAGAAAGTGGCTGGCCTAAAGCTTTAAAGTGGGATAAAAAAAATTGCAAAGGTGCTTTTTCAAAAGGCAACTGGATTTTGTTCTTCAGATCTTCAGAACTGGATGAGAAGTGAAACGTCTTCAAGGAAAAACAAAGTCCAGTTGCCTTTGGATAAAGCATCTTTGGGACAACCATTATCTGAATGACTGAGAATCTCCACAGATAAATAATATTTTTTTAAAAAAACCCACAAAAAGCTTGTGTGGAGCACAAAATAGGGCAGAGTATTCATCAGCCTTCCTGTGGATTTGTGATAAGCTTGTTTTAAAGATCAGACGACATTTTGCTTAAGTGCAGAAAGTCTGTTGAATAGTATAAGAATTGGCTGGTTTGAGGCTTTGCCTTATTTCTTTATTTCTGTCCTTGTTGGTTTTTAACACAATAATAAAGTCAGTTTAACAGATAGATGAGATTGCCCTCAAATATAACCAGTCAAAACTGAGTGATTTATCAGTCAGAAAAATGCTTCAGTTCCTTCCACCTTACTGTAAGTCGTAATTTCTGACATGCAGAGTAAGCTGGAACAGCTATCATCCAATAAGCATATTTTTTCCCCTCAAGAACCCATGAGAGAAGCAAGGAAAAATGTATGAGAGCTCCATGCTGTGAACTTTACTTTTTTCTTAGCACTGAACAATAAACCACAATCTTTGCCTTTTTGATGCTTTGGAAATTTCACAAGTGAAAAGAACTTGGTGACAAATAAATGAATGAGAATCGACAACCACAGGAGGGTTATGCTTTACCATGTGGCAAGCAGAAAGAAATCCTGAGGTATTTTATTACAGATTTTCTAGCCATTTACAAAACCAGATGGAATGTTGTTAATATGAAAATAAAATTAAAATGAAAGAAAGCTGGTTATCCTTCCATGATTGGAACCACATCTGAAACCATTCTATGTGACTTTGGAGTGTTGGGAGAATATATATATACAGATAGATAGATAGATAGATAGATAGATAGATAGATAGATAGATAGA
>BLBF01000032.1:17111758-17218336 GCA_015471245.1 Laticauda colubrina
TCATCATCATCATCATCATCATCATCATCATCATCATCATCATCATCTTAGCCATTGTCTATCCATTGCAGTATAAAGGCCTCTTCTACATATTTCCAGCCAATATGGTCCTGCTTTCATTTGTCAGTTGGGCCCGCAATACTTGCTGAGATGGATACCCCTGACTAACATTGATCATATCTGCCAACCTGCATTGGACCAGCATGGCAGACTATGGTCTGTTCCTTTCACATGACAATATAACCTCAAAAACGGCCCTCATTCCCCAGAGGCCCTAGGCCATCCACCCACAGCAGTGGAAAGAACTGCCTGAAGGTAGAGGGTGTTAAGAATGAGTATTTGCTGTAAGCATTAATGCTCCTCCTTATTGAACAATTGAAGATGAGCCATCTAAAAACTTAAAGACACTTTAAAGACAGGTTTGCATGAAATATGACATAGTAATCTAAACAAAATACAGTGTAAATAAATCTTACTGATCAGATCTGATATATCAAAAATGCATTCATTTGCTAGTGGACATAAGTCATGACCTAGCTTCATCTTCCCTTTGAATGCTTATAAATAAATATCAAACATTGGATAATAGATGTCTTATATTCCACACACTGAAAACCAGAAAACATTGTACAATTTTCTTTTTCCCACTCTTGAGAATGTTCTTTTCCAAACCTCTTCCCTTTGTGTTTGAAAGTGAGGGATAAGGAAATTTCACAGTTGGAATGTGTGAGCAGATTTTAATATTGTCACATAAACTACCTCTCATTTATTATAGACTGAGACTGCAATGGTATATAATCATTAGAACTTTCTTTATCATTAAGTTCTCCAGATGCCTCTTTAGTCCAGCCACGTTGATCTTGCTGCATGTAGTGGATGAACGAGAGAAACAGTGAGAAAATGTAAATAAATATATTAATATATACATGATTTTAGGGAGAGTTATGAATTTGAGGAACTGGAAAATATATTTGCAGTCAGTGACGCTCCAGATTAGCCTTCCTCAGGTGCAATAAAACATGTGGAAATTCTACTTATGTTCCAGGGAAACAAGAATGAGCATATTCTTCATGTTTTTATGGAGAAGGCAAAAGCAGTGTGGAGAGCTTCCTCTATCCATGAAGCCTCTCCATGGGATTCAGAACTCTGGTTTCTCGGGTCTTCTCACATTCCAAAAGATCCCACTGATTGAAAAGCTCTGTACCATGAGCCATGGCCCACTACACATTAAAGGGAAGGTGAAGGATACAGTTAGTATATTTATTCTACACTCCTGAACACCAATCTTGCTTTTTATAATAACTGAAGAAATAAATTATGTGTCCAATGTGAGTGTTAAAATAGAGTTCTGAAACTGAATATCATGGCATTTAAGGAACTGGCTCTTGTTCAAATAAATTTTATCTTTTTCAGAGCAGGACAATGGCTAGAAAATTACTCAGGGATGGAATTCTACTGGTTTGGACCGGTTCCGGTGAAGTGCGTTCTCACCAAACCAGTTGTTACACCAGTTGAATCGCACCACTGAAATTACTCCAACATGAACACAAGATTTCTGATGACATCTGTCTCAGGTCTTGAGTATTTTGAAGCACGGTATTTTGATTATGGCAATTTGTATGTATTTAACAGATATACAGTTCTATCCACTTAAAAGATCTAGAGGCTGTAATCAACAGCTTCCTTAGTTTTTTAATTTGAGAATGAGAAATAATTAGCTGGTGCTGTGTAAAAGCCTTTAAGATAAATTTGGACTAATGTGTATGATAGTACTTTTATGTCAGAACTTTAGTGATTTTAAAGTAGTCAGACAATTAATCTGAGGACTAAAAGTCATGGGGCCACTTCATATTTTGTCCAGTGGCAAGGGAATTTATGAGGAAGTTTACACATAATTTATTGGGGGCCTGCAATATGATGAGCAATCAATTCTCATGGTTGATAGAGAAACTTAAATACTATTTTGTGTAAAGTAAAGGAAGGGCATGGAGTATTCATTTCAAGGCTTCCTGCTTTCTTCCAGAAAAAGAGTCTATTTAATTTTAATTTGTATGAGGATTATAAGGAGTTAGGTAAATGTCTGTTTTTTTAATGGCTTTTAGTCGAAATCAAGGCATTGCTCTAAAAGGGAACAAAAAGAAAAAAAATAAAGAAATTGAGATAAGGGAAGCTATCTCTCTCTCCAAGAAAGATGTGAGAGTTCATTGGATTCTTATACATACATTTCATGGGTTGGATGAAGAAAAATGAAATTTCTGGCTATTATAGCGTTGTTTTTGAATATTCTCTAGTAATTGATATTCATGACTTATTTTGTGCTATATTAAGAATAGCTGAAGGACACCTGCGAATAATAATTTGCAAGACTATTTTGAGCAGGGCATGTTACATTGGCATTATATCTGGCATCTAGATTCCCAGTCTTCCAGAGAATCACAGGAGACTGCAATAACATTACAGGAAGAGGATTTAAGGGCAGGAAAGGGAGTAGGGAGATTCTAGAAGACAACAATTGAGGGAGAGATGGTTAACATTTGGGCATTCAAGCAACTGGCCTCCCTGTAGTTGCTTCCAGTCTTATCCTTTAGTTTGCAAAATGAACATAACAAAAAATTGTGCTGGTAGCAGCAACCATTTTGTCAAATTTTAGCAGCTTAATTTTGGTGTATGTGGTGGAGCTGCATATGCCAGGTAAATCACAGGTTTCTGCCTATGATACAGCACACTGCTAAATTCATGGCTCTCCTGTTTTAGCTATTGATGGTTTTCTGGCTTCTGTAAATGGGATTCAAAACTCCTACAGCATTCCTTCATCATGCATTTTAAAATTCTCTAGCATCATTTTGCCGTTTCTGTGTGAACTACATCACGGTGATTGCAGAAACTTTTATATGCAAGAAGTATCATATACAGGTAGTCCACTACTTACAACCACTTGTTTAGTGAGTGTTCAAAGTTACAACAGTGCTGAAAAAAGTGGCTTACAATCAGTGGCTTAATAACTGTCACAGTCATGTAATCTACAATCAGTGGCTTAATAACTGTCACAGTCATATAATCAACATTTGGGCGCTTGGTAATTAGAATGTTTATATGACAATTGGTATGTCCCAAGTTCATATATCACCATTTATACCTTTCCAGTCAACCTCTGACAAGAAAAATCAGTGGAGGAAGCCAGATTTGCATAATGACTATAGCAACAAAGGTAATAAAATAGTGATTCACTTAACCATTTTGTTTAGTGATGGAAGTTCTGGTAATAATTGTGGTTGTAAGTTGAGGACTACTGGTGGTAATAAAACTTTATTAAGTTCTCCTTTCACGTGAATCTGTAGTACTGCAAGTCATTGGGAGCTTTTGAGTAAAATTGCCATTAGAAAGTTAGTAATAGATTCTACTGCTCCTTACCATCCAGCCGAGATGGATAAGCAGATAGGACCTTAAAATATGGCCTAAATTTGAGAATGGGTTGGAACTGTTTATGTCCAAATTAGCTAGAAATACATTATTGGGGTTGGAAGTTCTCCTTTTGAACAAATGGAGGTGATTTTCAACTGTCACAAGGAGCATCTATAACAAGGGGCTCTTCCACAATTAAGGTTTGGGCCCTAACAAATTTGATGACAATTATCTGTGTTTTAGATGTCCCCCGTCTTTTAGTATTGTCATGATTTTTCTGTGGGACTAATCATGAAAAATATCTAATAGTTGTTGTTGTAAAATGGAAGGCTATTAAACACTGCAAAATACAAGTATCATGTGATATCCTGAAATGTGGATTGCTCATTTCATTTGTTAAATGTGAGGTCCTCAGGGGATTAAGATAACATTTCTACCATTAGGAATCAATGTTAAAATCTTCCCCTTTAACAGACCACACAGACATACCCACGCCTTCTGGTCACCTTCTTAGCTCCCTTAAAATTTGACCCATTTCTCTCAGCATTTAAAAAAGTTGTTAAGAACCCATCTTTTTTAATCAAGCTTTTGGTTGTTAATAGTTTTAGTATTGGAAGCATTTAGTTTTAATCTTTACACTGTGCCTGTGTGTGTTTTAATTATATCAGCTGCCTTAAGTGCTCATCTGAGCAGAAAGACAAGATATAAATTGAATAAACAAGTGTTATACTACTTATAATACCACGGAAAAAGTAAAAGCCAAAACCTCCTCTATTCTTGTAATGATAAGGCAACTTGAAAGTTAATTTTATTGGATTATTTCTTTCCTAAAGGAAACAATGCCTTTAAAATACACATACATACTACAATCTGTGGTAACATTTTGAATATCAGTTCATAATCCTGAAAATAATTTCATAATCATTTCTATTTTTATGGTCATGCGTTTAATGTTGTTGCATAGGGTTGGATTTTTTATACATGCACTATCTTTTTCCAAAGAATACAAAATTAAGGCTTCATTTTAAAATGATTTGGAGTAAACATATCTTTTAGAAATATTATATTCTACTGTTTTTGCTTTCCCTTACTAAATCTCTCTAACTGGAACACAGGAAAGGAGCAGAATTTCTATGATCTTGAAACTGTTATCTTTTCTATTAATGCACTGGGTTATTGTTGTTTTCTTTTGCTTCCTCATTTGTTCCATCTTGGTCACATCCTTTATAAACCAAATGCTAACTAAAGCACACTTTGAAGGCTTTTAATAAAACTCTATGTGTTACGTTTATATGTGATAGTGCAGAATTTTGTTTTTAATCTTAGAGTGCACAGAAAACCTTATCTGTCAAATTTCCTTGTGACTAACCCTTAAGAATAATTGTGTCCCATTTATCTTTTTAATAGGATAACCTGATGCATGGCTAATTTTAGAGGAAAGTTGCCATTCAGAGAGGATGGAGGTCCAAACATTTTAATGTTTTTCAACACAAGGAAACCAAAATCTCTTGCATTACAGGAGATTTAGAGCTCCACATCTTTTTATATTTTCTAATGAATATTCCCTATTCCTGCTAGTGGGATTTTCTTTTGTTTAAAAATAGTTTTATACAGGAATAATAGTGATTGCCACAAAAACTTCTGCCATTAAATAACCTTTGCCCAACCTATGATGGTAAGATATGAAGCTACCGTCAGTTCTTTCTGTTACCTACTACGTAGATTAGAAGACGGACCATTGAATTGACTTTATTAGAATTAATTAGAAAATTGAATTGAATTAATTAGGAAACTGACAAACCTTGCTACAGTAGCTGCTACCTTGGTGGGAAACACCCCCCTCCCCATTATAGCCAAGTGGAATTTCATAGATAGTTAATTATCCACATATTGAACAATATTCTGTCGGAGATCCATTAGTTGAATGCCATATGGAAATCTTGCTCACCAGTAATATTGTTCCTCTATCTTTTTTCATTTTTCTTTGCAGATCTGAAGCCTTGGGTTTCAAATTTCACATATTCTGGTGTACGGGACTTCTCTCAGCTTGCTCTAGATGCCAATAGGAATCAACTCATTGTTGGAGCCAGGTAAATTAGAACCTTTTAATTGGAGCAAGATTGCTTCTCTAGTTCATTGCCTGAACTGCAAAAAGAGATTGCTTTTTCAGCCTGCAAGTACACTCCACATTGCTTTTAAAGCAAAGCCTTAATTTATGTAGAAAGGTTTTAGAAATGCAGTAATGATGTTGAAGAGGAGAAAATTGCCAGTCATTCTTATGAGGGGAAATGTAAGTAAAATGAGGAATTAATGATGTAAAAAGCTGTCATTTCTCACAGATCACAAAGGCTATAAAATCTTTTCTCAGTGAGGTGGTGTCCATATGTATGGAAACAGAACTAGATGAAAGAAAGAATTCAGCGCATTAATGGAGAACATATTCACATAGTTACATAGTATAGCCCTCGTGTGTCAGACGCTTTGTCTTGGAAAAGTTTTAGTTTGAATGAACTAGAATGATCATTTGTGCTATTGCTAGAATACTTTGCAGAAAAGGATTATGCACTCCCCCCATAATTTTTGCATAACCTATGATTACTAATAATGCCATCATAAAATTAGTAGTCTTTAGTTTATTCGTAAGTAGCATTTATATCCTGACAGCGTTTAAGAACTGAAATTACACCTTCCTACATTCTTAGTATTTCTGTAACTCAAAATGCCTGAGATATTATCACAGTAGCATTTAAAGCAGCTCTTTGAAATAGCCCAATCTTCATATTATAGGTGAGATTATCCAAGGATTTGTGAGAGTTGTTTAAGATATCAACAGGTTTCTTCCTGGCTTTTAAATCTGTTCAGTGCCTGTTGCATTATACAGTCTTCCTCTTGCAAAAATGTTGCCCTGCAGAAAAAAAAATATTGAATGTCCATTCGCAACATTCTGGTTTATTACTGGCTTTTGGGGGCTTGTCAAAACCTACTGTAATTGTGAATTCAGACAACTGTAGAATACCACACTACCACTCAAAAAGTTCAGTATCTAATGTATGGAGTACTCCATCCTTGATATTACACTCTTGCCTTTTGGATCTGGCTTCATCATTAAGGTTTCCTTGAGGCTATAGATCTTTTAAATCTACTTTTGAGAGTTTTTAAAAAAGCATTTAATTCCTTGTTTGTCTGAAATGACAACATTTCCAAAGAGCAAGGAAATGGCAATTAAGGGGTAGCAATGTGATATCACCATCATGTTCAGAGGTGAGATATAGAGCTAATGCTGTACAGTATATGTCTAGTGGAGAGGTAAACATAAATCACATAGATGCTTTTTGATAAAGAACATATGAGAAAGATTACACATATTGTGCTGTTTTTTCTTTATTTCGGATGTTTATGAATTGTACCAAATGCACTAGATCTTGTCGAGATAAGAACATCCCCAGACTGGATGCTTAGAAACAAAATGTTCAAGGATGTTTGTATTAAATTGTGCGTATGTACTGGCTTAGACCACAGGATGAAACACTGTACTAATGTGCAGCTGAAACAAAAATGGTACAAAAAAACCTAAATCTTCAGAGAAAAGATGCATTTCTTTGGAAAGAGTAGCAGAAGGTGTCATCTGGGATTTTAGATGGTTCAAGAACAGACAGCCAGAAGAGATGCCAGGAAAAATTCTGCAAAATCACTGCTAACTTAGAAGGATTTATAAAATATTTCTTTTATATGGTTATGATGTATTTTTGATGACTTATTTATTTGTTAAATTTATATGCTGCCCATCTTGCAGTTCATGGTGACTCTGAGCAGCTTTACAATGCAATAAAACAAATCAAAACCAAAACGATTAACAGATAGTCCTTGACTTCCAACAATTCATTTAGTGACCATTCGAAGGTAGAACAGCTCTGAAAAAAGTGATTTATGACTGGTTCTTCACTCTTATGACCATTGCAGAATTCCTATGGTCACACAATCAAAATTCAGGAACTTGGCAACTGGCATGTATTTATGATGGTTGTACTGTCCCAGTTCATGTAACCACAATTTGTAACCTTCCCAGCCAGCTTCCAACAAGCAAAGTCAATGCGGCAAACCAGATCACAACTGCAGTTATTCTCTTAACAACGATGGCAGAAAAGGTGGTAAAATGAGGCACAATTCATTGAATGACTGCCTTGCTTACAAACAGAAATTTTGGGCTCAGTGGTGGTCATAAATTGAGGACTGCTAGTATGACAATAAAAAAAGATTAAAATTACAAAGAATTAAGATAAGCTAAAAAATAACATTTTGGAAGGGAGAGATGGTGTGCCTTTTCAGTTAATGTATCTCTTCCCAGCAGCTTCTTCAGAACTCCATTCTAGTTGGCGTAGCCAATTTTTAAGGTTTTTCCTGAAGACTAAAAAAAAAAAAAAACCGGGGAGGGAGAAGGAAATCCTAACTTTTATGGCAAGATGTTCCAAAGAGCAGGGATCATGGAAGAAAAGATTCTTGTCCTGGAACCCATCAGCCAAAATTCCTTGCCTGGTGTAGTCTCCAGTAGGTCTCTTCTGCAAGCATGAGCAGAGCGGGCCAATTTATAATATATGAAATATATTTTTGAGGAATTTTGATGGCCAAAAGAATAGTTGTAACTGTTTGTATGACTTTTGAAAGGTCCCAGGAATTAAATGTCTGTATGCTGGTTTATGTCTCCAGATTGTCAACAAAAGCAAACTGGATCAAGGGAATAATCTCAAATTTATATCTTCCCTTTATTTCAGAAATTCAAATATATAGCTCTCCCTCTTTCAGTATAATTTTTTCAGTTCCCTAGCTGCTTTTTGGGTGGTAAGATTCTGATGGAAAAAAGTTAGACATTTCTGTTTTCCTAGGCAGTCTTGGCCGAGAGTTCTAGTCCTTAAGAATTAGATTTTATTTTTTTCTGATTCGACCTTGGAATTCAGGCTCACTCTCCCAAAAGTCTTGGGACAATTTCACTTAATAAGGTAAAGTTATCAGGGAAAGTAAAGACTGATAGATAAATTATTTTTAAATTTTCATTTTAGTGCTGTTGGAGCAATATGACCTTATTACCCTTCCTTGTCCCTCTGCTTGCTTTAGATCATTAAAAATTGCCAGCTTTGATATACAAATCTCAATCACAGATAACCATTTCTGAAGCTTTTTCTGAGTTGTCATTCTTAAAATAAAAATATTTATTCTTTGTTTGTATCCTAATATCACTCAATCCAAAACTACATTGGGTCTGATAATCGTGTTAAAAAGGAGAACACTCTACTCACTTGTTTAAAAGCTTGTTCTTTGGATAAAGGGATGTCTTCTTCTAACTCATCTAGATTCCAGGTGAAATGATGTACCACCCCATTGTAGAACACGAATTGTAGCAAAACTGGGGATAGAGGAAGTGAGAGTGGCAATTAGCTACTGTTGTTGTATCTGAAGTGGGGTAGATAGTGGTAGATGATAGTGATTGTTCTCAGACCTAAGGTAGATCACATTCAGGTCATCTGCCAGTTGACAATAAGGGGAGGAATCGGAGAAAGTCTGTTGTAGCCAATGATATTCCAGGCTTTTCCACACAGTTACAGGTTCATTAGCTAAGAACTGATTTCTCAGTTTTTTGGAGTAGCTTAAGTGGTAGGTTTCCAAATTTTTTCCTACCGTTTCTGAGAGCACACTTTACGTGCACTTTACGCTTTACCAAAGACCACCCTCTGTGTCAATGCTGGTGAGTTGTGTTGTTTTTTAGCTCAGCTGAGGTGCAGCAATCCACTCTGCCATGCGATCAGCAGAGCTGCAAAAAACAAGGGGATTTAGGAGAGATAATGGTGGGGTGGGGGAGTGGGGTCACCCAGAGGTGGTATTTACTGGTTCTCTGAACTACTCAAAATTTCCGCTACTGGTATGCCAGAACTGGTTTGAACCGGCTGAATACCACCTCTGAATAGCTTCTGTTTGCTACCCTAGTCTTCCTTGTTAATATATTCCTGGCCTGATTGTAGAAGATCCTATCTCCTTTCCCTTAGCTGTCCTCTTTGGTGCAACAGAGCTGCTTGAGCTTTGCTATAAACCAAGGCTTTGTCATGCCCCTGGTGGAGACTGACTCTGAGGGAGAGGAGGAACAGTTGACAGGGAGTGGAAATGTGGCTCTGGAGGTTGTGGAGGAGACTGGGGTAGGGGAGAGGCTGGTTGAGCAGTCAGAGGAGGACCCAGGCCCATCTTCCTATCCATCCTAGAGCACACAGGGAGGAGAGGATAAAGGAGAGACATGGTCTGTTCGGGAGGAGAGGTCCTTGATCCTCTTCATGGGCTGGAGCTGTGACGACTGAATACGAGTACGGACCTGCATATGGGCGAATGCTGGAAACAAAGAAAGTTTTATTTTGGGCTGAAGTTATCTTGGTTGGCGTCCTTCCAACAGACTGTGCCTTGTTATCTCCTTGATGTTGGTAATTACTTATCCTAGTCTGTTGTGGAATTTCCTTCATTGTAGTTTGTTTTGGTTTTTTATTTCACCTTTATCTGCTCATTAAGTCCGGACTGTATTGCTTTCTTTTAAAGACTATTTTTGAATAAGTTTTATCTCCAACTGAGAATTATTGAACAGTGGGGCCAAGTTGGAGGCATTAAAGGACATTTATTTACATTTTGGATTTTGTTATGTTTGTGTTAAACTCTGGGTCATCCCAGGCTTATTGTTGTTATATATAACCTAGCTAGGCACACACGTCCTCACAAAATTTAATGTCACAATATCAGTATATTCATCCAAGTCTGCTGAAGTAGCTTCAAAAACATTCTAATCTATGCAATCAAAGCCAGCCTGTACTTTGAATTTTGCCTCCTCAATCTGTTCCACAGATCCAGTCATGAGAACATAAAAAAAATCTATATTGTTAAAGAACTTAAATTACTATATTTATAGAATACTATCTAATTTTACAAAATTCATGCCTTAGGTATGAAAGCCACTGGGTGATTTCTGGTACATACAAACCCACTTCACAGGGTTGTGATTGGGAGAATAGAAGGTATATTAGGTATGTTTACCATCTTGAGTTATTTATAAAAATAATACAAGATTTTAAAAAAATCTTTGAGAAGTAAAGAATTATTAATTATTAACATAAATATTAAAAAGTCAGTGCTTAGATATAGATGTCCTCAAATAGACAGAATAATCTCAATTGAAATTCAAGGCAAGCCAACCTATTCTTCAAACACAGGTGCAGAGGAAGCAGAAATTGGGCAGTTCTGTAGTAATTTGCAGTACCTTGACAGAACTTCACAAAAGGGGTCATACTAATGACAGGAGATTGGAATAGCTCCATTCTGTGAAAACTAAAATAAACTTTGGAAAAAGTCAAAAATGTGATATTGGCATATGAAACAAAGAGGGAGACACAGAGAAAAAACAAATAGATTAATATTTAGAACAAATACCTTTAAAAATATGTGAAGAAATTCCGTTCAATCAGAAAAAAGAAGGTTTGATATTGAGTGTATTTTAGATCATGATCTCTTGCTCACAAAATTGCAATGTAAGCCAAAGAAAACAAAATGTCAGGAGGACAAGATATGACCTCTGCATTATTCTTTATTACAGGATGTGGTAAAGATCAGTCATAGATTTATTGGGTTATATTTGATAAATTAAATGTGTAAAGAATTCAGTATTGAATTTGATGGCCTCATTAAAGATGAAACAAATAAAAATAACCTGAAATGCAACAACCAAAAGAATTGAGATGCCTTTCTGTTGACCCAGTGAAAGTAACTCAAGAAATGTGGAAGGCAAAATTGTAATATATTTTAATTATTATTTAATTAATCACACATATGGAGGATTGTATAGTTAGAGGAAATTTGCTAAGGTGAATTTGCTAAGACTTCCCCTTAAGAACAAAAAGTGACAAGAAATTGTATCTAAAAAGCAATGCAGAGGCAGAAAGACAGAAAAAGAAAGGGAGAGAATACATGACACCACCAGCATATTTATGGCAGAATTTCTTATTTTGACCGTTGCTAATTCTGTACACTATGACCAGTTTTCCATTTTTTCTGCTTACCTCCAGCTTCAGTATTGCAGGGTTTTTTTTTTACAATTATTATGCTATCTTGTTGATATTGTGGCTGGGTGTTACAAATAATCATAGATGTGTTCCTTTTCTGATTCCCTTGTTTCTGAATCACCCTAATATCGATTGGCTTTCCTTGGTCTTGAATTGAGATTCACTGAGTTCTTAGATGGCACTGACTTTTGACAACCTTTCTCTAATAATGTTGCCCACTATATTTCTTCTGTGATTTTCTTTCCTGCAGTAGATCTGATGATCCTCTGATGTGAAAAGTGACTTATTATAGTCCATTACAGTTTGTTGGTTCTCAGAAAGGCTGTGTTTTGCCATTTTTGTTCTGGCCATATGAAATTTCATTCTTCTGACATTCCATGTACCAATGCTATGGATATCTATGCTGAATTTTCTTTTAGCCTCTGGGCATGTCAGCATCAGGATATCCTTTCAGCTTTAATACATGTAGATTATAAACCCCCTTTTTCCCAGCAGCTCTCTGGATATCTTCCAATTTGGGGGATGGATGGATGGGGACTGACCTTTTGGTATCGTGCTGATGATAATTTAACTGAGATTTAAATCAGGATCTACTACAATAAATTAAATTCTACATCATCTACATGGTCCAACTTCCCCTTGCAGATAGATGTAACTTTTCCTGGAAAAAAAAGTTATAGCTGATTATCTTCCCTATTGTCATTTCAATACTCAAGTGCTAATAACAGGCCCATTTAACCTGTTTCTGAGATGAACTACAGTCTTGATTGTAATTTATTCAGCAACTGACAAATCTTTTACACTTTTAACTCTGGGAACATTTATATATTATCATCCTTATTAAATTTTTTTTGAAAGATATATTCCCCATTGATCCAAAGTCTACTACTTGGTTGTGAATGTCCATTTGGCTGTCTTTATTTATTTATTTAATTTATTTAATCATCAAATTTATGTAGCGGCCCATCTTATAAGAGTATAGTCCTGGTGGTGTACAATAGTAAAAAAAATAGAATACATGTGTGAAAACAGACATTTAAAGTGGAAAAGATCAGCATTAAAATGGAAATAATTAAAACTAAAAATATATACAAATCCCAAATGTACACAGAGTGCAGCCATCTCAATAGCAGAGTCATTTAAACAAGTCCTTGATCGCATCTCCCCACCAAACCTTAGGGCATAACCAGGTCTTGATGGATTTCTGGAACATCAAAAGTGATGGCGCTAAAGACTGGGGGAGGGAATGAATGTTACATAATGCCACAGTAGAAGAAGGCTCATTACCTGGGACTCTGCCAAATGTAGATCCCTGGCAGATAGTATCCACAACATGCCCTGTCTGCTGAATCTAAAAAGAGAATCAGAGACATCTGAGCCGATATAATTTGAGAAAGGCAATCCCTCAGATAACCTGGTCCCGTTACAATAAGGAGTTTTAAGTTTAAAATCAGCATCATGAATTGGACCTGGCAACCCTCTCTTGGTGAATACTGTTGTTATTTCTTTCTTTAGTGTATTACCTTGCATCTAAATATCAGATGGTGAGAGAACTCTCTGTGTTTATTTGTTTGTTTGACATAGTCTGTTTGTAAACTGTCCAGTGTATCTGCTTTGTATTTTTAAGTTGTTTCCATTACCACCGATGTCCCAGAAGTGGTATTCAGCAGGTTCTGACCAGTTCTGGAGAACTGGTAGCAGAAATTTTGAGTCGTTTGGAGAACTGGCAAATAATTTCACAGTATCTTCCCCTGCCATGCCCACCAAGCCATGCCACAGAACCAGTAGTAAAAGTTTTTGAATTCCATCTCTACAATATCCCAACCTAAAGATAAATAGCTAAACTGACAATAGTCCCTGTAGCTAAATAACCTTAGTGCCTTCTGTTTTTCATTGGTGTTTTCCTACAGAGGATGTTGAAGGATCACACTTTCATATTTGTCGAAGTACTAACAGTAAGGAACGTTCACTTCCTTGCTCCATTTTGCATTAGGCTATAATAAGGTGCAATAAGTAAGCCTATGAATTATGAAGATTTTTATCCCTACATGATATATGAAGAATACATCTGTAATACCACTGAATATACCTGTTTTACTTCTCTTGATGGTAGTGTCAGAAAGTTACTTTACTGTTATATTCCATTTTAATGTATGATATATAGATATATAAAAATTTGAGTGCTTACTGAAGCAGAAGTAGATTATCAGTCAATCAAATAATTAATTGTTAGTACAACAACAAAAAATCTATAATGGTTTGAAAAAGAGCATTAAAATAAATAAATCATATAATTGCTTTGTAGCAGCAATAATTAAGAGACAGCTAAAAGTCCCATGATGAAGAAGGAAAAATGTCGAAAGCAGATGTTACTTTCTTTACTGAAAATTGATGTTCCAAATAAGGCTTTTATCATTATATAAATTATTCTGATTTATTCCAAGAATAAGGAGTCAAAATAGGAGTCAGTTTATCAATGATTGAAATTACAACAATAATTATGTTAAGAAGAAATACTTAAAGTGGCTACACAGTACATGTTATTCATTATCAGAGGTACCTATAACAAACCATATTAAATTGGTTGGATATAATATATGCCACAAACAGTATTGTACTGAGGTTTGTTTGAAATTTTTCAGGAGTATTGTTTGATGCTGAGTATATGTATCAGCATTATGAGCTTGGGTGTCTTATTTATTTGGAAATATCTAAACTACTTCAAAGGCTATGTTTACAAAACATAAAAATAAAACAATTAAAAGAAATTATCCTGTGCTTAAAACTATGAGTGGAACTGTTTTGGAAGACCTTAAATTAATTCTTGTATTTAAGAAGGTGAGCCTTAAGCTGATGTTAACTAATGTTTATGAAGAAGCAATGTATATTGCACAGAACTAGCTTTTTATATGTCTTTAAATTTGGTTTGAAAACAATTTGGTGGCCCATGATATCAATTCCAAGTGCTTTTGAAATAGTTTATGGAACTAAATAAGTATATCTCATTGTCTCACAATTATGTATTCCTAAATAAATTCAGCACCAAAGAGCACATGTTTGTCTGAATTAGGTGGTAATAGAAATTGAATGAATGAGTGAGTGAATGAGTGAGTGAATAAATGATCTTTCAGGGCTATTTTTGAAATTAGAGTAGTTCCTCAATTCTGTATAAAGTGAAATTTTTGTAGTGCATATAAGTGTATCCCATTTTGTAGAGATAACATGTAATTATTTATTAGTGCATGTGCTAAAATACATGGTTCTCTAAAAAGTAAGAGGTCTTCCAGCGAGTTGCAGATGTTGGTGTTTTTCCCCCAATTATTTGGGAATTAAATTGTTGCATAGCGAACAATTTCACTGTTTTCTTCCTTTCAAAAATATTGTACATCATAGCAGTGTTGGGTTCTTCACAGCAATGTCCCCATATTGGCATTTGAGGAAACATGCACAAAAGAGGAACTTGTGTTGGAAAAGTCCTGTGCGGCTACAAAAATAAATCAGGCTTTTTTAACCATATGATGGAGATCCATAATATCAATTTGCTCTTCAGGCATGGCTTCCAGGTATAAGTTGATAGTTATTCCAGGAAGTGCTGAGTCAAATAGGTATTGACCTCAGGGATGGGATTCTACCAGTTCGCACCTATTCTCTAGAACTGGTTGTTAACATTCTGAGCAGTTCGGAGAACCGGTTGTTAGAAGAAATTACTGGCCTAATCCTGTAAGGAAGGCAGGAAGGAAACATTCTGGTGTTGCTTACAGAAACTGCCTCTCCATTAACCCTTATTACATTCTTGGCAGGACTAGATTTTCTGTCTCAGGAATGTCTCTGGAGTTTTCTTCCCCCTCCTTTGCTGGTACTTTGCTTGTGCGGAATGACCATTCAAAGTTACAATGGCACTGAAAAAAGTGATTTATGACCATTTTTCACACTTACAACTGTTGCAGCATCCACAGTCATGAGAGGCAAGGCGAGGAGATGCGTGCCTCGGTGTGAGTGATATTGAATTGGCCATGCCCAGCCAATAGCATGATCACCAAGCCACATCCACCCAGTCACATGACTACCAAGCCACACCCACAGAACCGGTTGTTAAAAAATTTGAATCCTACCCCTGATTGACCTGAACAACCTGGGGCTGCCAAGAGGTACTTAAAGGCAAAGACACAAGTGAAGACAATTGTATCAAATTAGAAACATATATCTGTACCCCCAGTGGATTTCCAAATTTCTTGTCGTAGAAACAGGTTTCAGTATTTTTAGCCAGTCTTTGCTAAATTGCATTCAGAATAAAATACCAACATTTGCATGAAGTAGAATCTAGTGGCATTCTTTTATATCCTTTTTTCTTTTAGAAATAGATATCATTAATGCATTTGTTCGAACTTTGTGCAAAGGGCTCACTATTTCATTTTGAGAACACGAGAAAGTCAGGAATGCAATAAACATTCCATATTATGTATTTCCTTCTTCTGGGATTAGGACCTCTCATAGAAAACCATTGTGTGCTTTTCTTGGGGCTGATAGTGTGTGTGATGCTGATGTTTGGAAGAAGGCATCGATCTTCCTAAAGAAGAGGGGAAAATGGGCATTGTGGGAAAATATCAAAGGAAATTAATTGGCTTTCTTTTCAGTTACCAACCGAGAACATCTCTTTTTTCAGATCATAATCAATAATCTCCAATTTAACTGGTTAGGCTTGAAAGGATGGTTGAGGCTTTTTGTTTTTTGTTTTGTTTTTGTTTTTAGTTAGAAAGGAGATAAACAACTGCCCTTTGCAAATGAGGCATTGCAGGAAAGATAAGAATAAAAGTTAATTGTGATTTACTCATAATTCCCCCCAGGAGCACAGTCCAGTCATATTCATAGTTCTTCTTGACTTCTTCCAGATATATAATTAATGAATAACTGATTAAAATAATTGATACATATTCTTTTTGAGTAATAAACTATGAATATATATGCTGCTATATCCAGCTCTGATAAGTACAAATGGATGTCAAAACACACATAATAGAAGAGTTTAAAAATGTTTGGGCACTGGCGGAAAATTGAATACAGAATTTAGCAGGGTGAGCTATCGATAGAATGGTTGACAGAATCAAGGTTTTGAAGGGAGTACACTTATACAGCATAGGTTCAAAATTAAATATACTAGAGTAGGATCATCTGATTTAATTCCCTGAAAGTTTTGGCTGAATGTGAATCAGAATACTGTCTCCTCTTAGAATCAATAATGTACAGTAGGGTGTTTTTGTGTTCAGGAGCATAATTTCATTGTATTAATGTTGACATAAGTCTTATGAATATAATACAGCTGATATTCTATTCTGATATAATACAGATGATACTTAGAACACAGCTTTGTCAAGTGTGCAGTTTGATAGTATCTGTTCTGTGAGAGTACAGCTGATGTCCCATAGAGCCTTCTGAAGGGAAGTTGGAAGAAATCATTTGGGGATGGCTTCTTCGGGCTGCTAAGATCCTATATACTGATAGTCTCTGACTTATTACCATTTGCTTAGCGAGCTTTCAAAGTTATGACAGAATTTTAAAAAGTGACTTACAACATCAGAATGTCCCCATCCAAATTTTGGATGCTTGGCAACTGGCATGAATTTAGAATGGTTGCAGTGTCCCAGGATCATGTGATTTTTATGACCTTCCTGGGAGGCTTCCAATAAGCAAAGTCAAAGGGAAAAAACGGATTTGCTGAACACCTGTGTGATTTGCTTACTAATCACATGATTTGCTTAATGAGCATGGCAAAAAAATGTCCTAAAATCAGGCTTGGTTCACTTAACAATCACATTGTTTAACGATGGATGTTCAGTCCCAATTGTGGTTTTAAGTTGAGGATTACTTCTAGTCATTAACGGTTTTATGGAATGTTTCACAGATCGACACCACTAACAATGATCTGGTGAAAAAGCATATAAATGACCCTATGTTAAAATACCTAAAATATTGCAGGTTTCCCACATGTTATGAAATGTAATGGCATCCCTACAAAAGGACATTCTGGATAGGGTATCATAGCTTGATACAATTTTAATCTCCAATTTAACCCTATAAATATACGAAGTTTCTGCATGCTTTATACATTATACATGGTTTCTTTTGTCTTATAACTGGATTTTGAGATGGTATCAGATAGCATGGAAGAGGGAGTTTTGTGTATGTGTGTGTTGTTTGCATAGTTTTTTTTAAATCAGTCTCCTGTAAACATGAACCTAGATTTCCCTCGAAATTTGGTGAAGAATTGCAATAATGTTTGGAGCTGAAAATACAAACTCTGTAAATGTAAATATGTTTTCTATTTTGTTCAGAAAAGGTAGCTGCATTTATATCTTATAATTAACGCGCTATCCCATATTGATGTTTTTATTAATTTAGCTATATTTCCATCCAATAGCCTTGAAAAAATTAGCTTAAATATTAATATTATTCAGTCAAAATATACAATGTTTCTAGGAGGCGGGCTGTTGCTAGTGCCAAATTCTTCATAGGAGTTATCCAAAACCAATGCATTTAAATAGCATTTTTAGCCAGAATGGGAAGGCAAACCTGCTAAACCTCTTGCTGCCCTTCTTAGGATGAACTGGGACCTGAGGCTTATAAATGGTCACATTTCCCAAGAAAAGTATATTATTTGCTTGATACATTATGCAGGATGGCATTTATTTATTTATTTATTTTGCAATAGCAAGGCATGGGTATATGGAAAATCTCAGATGAATTGGAATTAAAGCTCAAAGCTAAAGGTATAGTAAGTTAACCAAAATAGCCTCCTAAATTTCATATTAAAAAAAAGAATATATGCTGAATAATAATGAAAATATAGCTTTGAAAGTAATGGCAAAAACTTTCACAGTTAGAGAAACTGAAAAGAGCTGATACTACAGTGAGTAATCAAATTATACACCAACACAGAGTGGTATGAGTGCATGCACACATGCACTTGGAGTTTCAGGTAGGTGATTTGAAGATTTTGCTAATCTCTGCCAGAGCAATCATTCTGATTTTGATGTATAATAAAAATTTATGGAGATTCTCAGTTATCAGTCAGGACATGGTTGTCCCAAATGTGCTTTTTCATGAGGCAGCTAGACTTTCTTGTTTGTTTTTTTTCTTTTGAAGACATTTCACTTCTTATCCAAGAAGCTTCTTCAGCTCTGATTGGATGGTGAGGAATGGAAGGATTATATTCCTTGCAGACAGCTGGTCATTTGCATTGTTTTTAGAGAGGTTTATCTGTATCCTCAGGGTCATCTGAGTAGTGGAAATGGGTGCAGAGCCTTCTTTGCTGCAGAATGTTTTCTGTCCTGTGTCCCTTCACTGTTGAAGATAGGTGCAGACTGCAGTGGTTGAGTCTGTGTTGTCTGCATCTCAAACTGAAGGGCAAATGGTTCCTGTAGCCTGTAATTTTGGGGGGAAATCTGTTTATACGCCCACACCATTCAAAGGGTGTTCATCCCAAAGTGCACAGCTAAAAGTATGAAGGTTCTTAGTCATTCAAGTCATGGTTGTCTCATGCTTTTTTGCTGTATAGTAATATATTAACCATAGGGACGCAGTGGTTCAGTGGCTATGATGCTGAGCTTGTTGATCAGAAAGGTTGGCAGTTCAGCGGTTCGAATCCCTAGTGCTCCATAATGGAATGAGCTCCTGTTGCTTGTCCCAGCTTCTGCCAACCTAGCAATTCAAAAAAAGCATGTAAAAATGCAAGTAGAAAAATAGAGACTACTTTGGTGAGAAGGTAACAGGGTTTTGTGTGCCTTCAGCATTTAGTCATGCAATCACATGACCATGGATATGTCTTTGGACAGCACTGGCTCTTTGGCTTTGTAATGGGGATGAGCATCACCCCTAGAGCCGGAAATGAGTAGCATGTGTGTGTAAGGAGAACTTTTAACTTTACCTTAATGTATAAACCATTTTGAATTTTTTTTTAAAGCCACTGAAGTAACCAATTATTTACTGGATCATACAGCATGGTAAGACATGTTTTCACTCTGAGAATGCAAGAAACAGAAGAAATGACTCCAAGCCATGGATTAACTCTAAGAATAAAAAAAATAAAAAAAAAGGAATTGTTTTGAGCTTGGAATAAAATAGTTCCATTTGATGCATTCTTGTTTCATTTTGTTAAGGACTCAGATCTGCTGTTAATTGACCCTTGCAGGAATAGATTATTCCAAAAAAGAAAATGAAACAATATAGTACTGCTACCCCAGACTCAGTTAGAAAATAAATCCTGCTCAATTTATGTTCAAAGTGTAAAAGAAAAGAATGCATACTCCCTTAGATCAATCTTTTTAACTTTTGAAGCTCTAACAGCACAGGAAAAAGAGCTCAAGAGAGAAAGAAAATCAGGTTTTGTGCGGAAATTATACTGTTTCCACATGACCATTCACAGCATGCAAACATAACAAAATTGAATGAGCTAGACCAAACCAACATAATTTTAGCATTTTTAAAATGCTTTCTGAAAATTCCACTGTAAAAGTCCCAAAGTCAGCCAATAGGTTCTATCAGTGAGTCTCGATTTAAATCTAGATCTGTAACACTTTAATCATTGACTTAGACTGATTGTATATGATCATTCAGAATAAGCCAAGTGTTTAGACCTTCAAATTGATGAAAGCAGACAAATGCAACATTTTAAATATAGAGTGCACAAAAGAGGTGTATTAATTATGTGATGCAGCAGTTGGAGAGAAGTTTGCAGGATGGGTTGACTGCATGCCCAGATACAATTTAAATGCAAGTAATATGCTTAGAACTTAAAATCCCAAGGGTGAAAGTTGGATTAATAAATCACAGCCATGCTCTTTTGTTATACAGTATCCAGCACTTGCTTAAGTAGAAAGCAAGTAGCTCATTCATTGAAAGAAAGAAAAAAAGGAGAAAGAAGATCAGGAAGAGGGAGATAGTTGAAATGTTAATTATTTCAGAATTAAGCAATATGTGGAACAAGCAGCTTGTGCTAGGATTTCCTATCATTTTAAGCTTGGTAATAGGAATAAGTTCAGATCTGTAGTACAGATATTTTAATTCTATTTTACTTGTGCTATGGCTTCCATCGAAATGCTGTTTCTGAAAGCTCATACTTTCTTTGAAGGGAGAAAATGCAGCCTTCGATATAAGAGCCCAGGTTCTGGATAGTGAAATAATTGATGGTTTTGAAAAGGTTTGCACTCTTCTTTAGCAATGCTGTCCTGATTCAAATTAGATGTCCCTTTTTTCACATCCTTGACTGTCTAATTAAAAAAAAAACTGACTATGGATCCTCCACATCAAACATATAGTATGGTTTGTATGAATGGAAGATAGTTAATACATGGAGCCATTTTAAATCACATCCTGTAGCAGCTGTCTCTGTGTGACAAATCATTAGTATTCATTTTATTAGTGAATAGAGCGGACTTCATATGTTGACCATCTGTGTGTACTTGACATAAAGAATGCTGTTGTCTTCTTCTTCTCTCTCTTTCTTAATTTTTTTGATATTTGAGTACTGTCTTTATGATGTGATTGGTGATACTATATTGTGATGACCTGGAGTGTAACACAAATGTAACAAAATCCAAAATGTAAATAAATATCCTTTAATGCCTCCAACTTGGCCCCACTGTTCAGTAATTCTCAGTTGGAGATAAAACTTATTCAAAAATAGTCTTCAAAAGAAAGCAATACAGTCCGGACTTAATGAGCAGATAAAGGTGAAATAAAAAAACCCAAAACAAACTACAATGAAGGAAATTCCACAACAGATTAGGATAAGTAATTACCAACTTCAAGGAGATAACAAGGCACAGTCTGTTGGAAAGACGCCAATCAAGATAACTTCAGCCCAAAATAAAACACGCTTTGCTTTTGGCAATGCTGTGTTTTAACCATCTCTCTTATATACTATTCTCCCCAGCTACAACCAATGAAGGGGATCATGGCTGCTTCCTCTCTCGTAAGCAAAGTTGTTTCCTTCTCCTAGGAAGTTGTTTCCTGTCCTAGGATGAAGAAGAGATGGGCTTGGTTCTTCCTCTGACTGCCCAGCCAGTCTCTGCCCCTCCCCAGCCTCCTCCACAACCTCTAGAGCACACCTCCACTCCATGTTAGCTGTTCCTCCTCTCCCTCAGAGTCTGACTCTAACAAGGGCATGATATATATTTTGTGTTTCTTGGTAGACTGGTTAAAGGACTTTTCAGCTCATTGAACCCTTCATGAGGTTTAAAAACCCCAAATAATATTATATAAAAATAATTTAATAACTAATACTTTAAATAATAATCATGTTGATGAGAAAGACAAAAAAGTTTGAATATTGGGCATTGCAATACTTGGACATAGTAGAAGAGAAGAGAAAGAATGGATAAAATTAAAAAATATAGAGACCTGCAAATAGAAGTAGAACAACTGTGATAAAAGAAAGCAATGATAGTGCCAGTTGAATAGGACTCCTGAGTGCAGTCCCAGAACATTTGGAGCATTCAAGCCATCAGTATGACAAAACCATCATCAGTCAATTATAGAAGGCAGATTTCCATGGAACAGCTTATATCCTGCAACAGTACTTTTTACACTTATAAACTTATAAATTTCTGCCTTTACCAAGTCCTTGGGAAGAACTTGATTGGTGGATAAAAATACCAAACCAGTTTAAAAGCTGGCTGACTGCATGGCAAATCATAATAATAGATAGTCTCATCAAGCCTAGGAGGTCAATATTGGTCATTATGGGAACCCTGAGTTACATCTACAGTGTTTCTTGGGTTCAAATCTCTTAGTATGGAATGCTTCTTAAGGAATCAGAGATTTCTGTTTGCTGTATTTGGACGGGAAAATGTTTTTTATACATTGGGATATCTTAATTTATTTTCAGGATTTTATTGTTTGAAATCCAAGTACCATGAGATGGGGTGAGCTCCTTTTACTTGCCTTGGCTCCTGCCCACCTAGCAGTTCAAAAAGGATGCAAATTAAAGTAGATAAATACATACCACTTCCGTGGGAAAATAATCATGTTCCTTGTGCCTCACTATATATCATGGCAGCCACATGACCACAAAGCATCTTTGGACAATGCTGGCTCTCCAAGCTAGGAAATGGAAATGAGCCCCATTTACATTTACATTTACATTTGATTTGATTTGTCAATTGCTTACAAGATACAGGTATAAGAAAAAATATACTTTTGAAAACGTGAGATAGATATTTATAAGCAAAATAAAAAACAATAGGACAGGGACCGTAGGCACGATTGGTGTGCTTATGCATGCCCCCTACAGGCCTACCTGTACCATCTTTATACTACCCCTACCATCCTCTAGAGACAGACACAACTGGACAGGAAAACCTTTACCTTTATCTTTTCACTTTGTAGAGAATAGGATAGAGCCTTTCAGAGTTTTGTTTATGTTACAGAATTCATTTAAAAATCAACTAATATACAGTAGTATATATTTGGAATTGTTTGATCCTTCAGGTTTGATTCAATGCCTTTAGAAATTATGTTCATACTTTATGATGGCATAATATTTCTGTTTCTTTACTCAAATAAAATATTTTGTATGACTAAACCATCTCTAATTTCCTCTGCTTACTTACACAGGAACTACCTCTTCAGACTTCGTCTGCACAATGTTTCTCTTATTCAGGTATGTTCAGCCTTTTTCTGTCATCTACTTGTTCTGATTATAGAATTAAAAAGCTACATAGCATGTTTTTATAAAAACCAATAAACTATATCATAATGGTTATTAGGAATGTGAATTGATAGACTTATATAACCCCTGTTTTGAAAAAAAAATAGTTGTGTTGCTTTGTTTTGTAATGTATTTTAAATGTAACATTTTTGTCATTTACAGCCAGGTGTATTTTACTTTGAGAAGGTAGAGCTAAAGTATGAAAAATGTTCTTGCCCTTTTCCAGCTCAACATTTTAGCTTTGGTCTGTTGACTCAAAGAGGGATAGATGGATGACAAGAAAGGACAACGTGTTAAAAGCATGGAGGGTTTTGTGATAGATAGCTAGTCCAAGCTTAACTAGAACAATGTAAATACTGTAAATCCTTAGCTTTCCTTAATGCAACATAAGCAGCTTCCAAATGAGGTCTTCTCTGTTCTCGTTCATCATTGCTCTGAGCTTTTGTTGGCTCTAGTATGAACACAAAATGCTGAGGAGTGAAATGCTTGAGCACAAAATGCTCAACCTGTAAACTTTTCAGAAGGAAATGTTGTTCACAGTATATGTCATTCCTGTTCTGCCAACAAGGCCATAACAAGGTGTACCAAGAATCAGCGGTCTGAAACTTTCCTTAAGCCCCTGTCACACTGCACCAACGGATGGAAAGAGGATGTAAAACGAAGAAAAACACTTGCCATCCGTTGGTTAACGCGATGCTTCCGTTCTGTACTCACTGCCTCCGTTTTGCTTCCTCTCTATCTGTCCAGCATCCGTCTATTGACATTTCATCCGCTCAGAAGGTTTTGAGCTGCTCAAAACTTTTGAGCGGAAAATGTATCCAATGCATCAGTTCTGCATCTGCTAGGCATACGGGGGACATCTGTTCTGCATCCGTCATGCATCTGCTATATCTGCTAGGCATCCGCTGCGCATCCGTGCAACTCAAATCTGTTCCAGCAGTAAACGGACGCAGGGAGGAAGTGGAACGGATGCGCAGCGTTAGTAGCACGGACGGAGAAAGGATGAAAGCGGATGCAGCTACGCATCCACGACATCCGCTACGCATCCTCTCTGCATCCGCTCTGCATCCTCTACGCATCCTCTCTGCATCCTCTACGCATCCTCTCTGCATCCGCTCTGCATCCGCTCTGCATCCGCTTCCATCCGCTAGGCTTCCATTCCGCATCCGCTTTCCATCTGTTCTGCGTCCTCCCCCCATTCGTTCCTTTCCGTGTTATCCGCTCTGCTTGTGCAAATTTTTGCCCCTTTTGAGAGCGGATAACAACGGATGGAACATTTTTCTCGTCCGCTGTGTCCTTTTTACAAACGTTTTGCGTCCGTTGGGCAGTGTGACAGGGCCTTAAAGTTTGCTCTGACTTTTTGTTAAAATGATCACTATAACAATTGCAAATGGAGCTGGGTCAGCATTTCTGTTGTTTAAAGTCATGAAACTGTATGTGAGTTACAGCTGTGCATGCATTCTATTGTTTGAGAATTATTGAGGTGATGTGCTTCAAGCAGGTAATCACAACTGATATTCAGGCTTGTTGGATAGCTGTTGCAAAAGCAAGGCAAAATCAGTATCAGTTTTGGGAGGTAATAAATTTGATTGCTCTAATGAAGAGGAAAAGGAGGCTGAATTAGAACAAGATGAGAGATGGTTTCTGAACATTGCAGTAAAGGCCCTGTCACACTGCCCAATGGATGCAAAACGGACACAACGGATGAGCAAAATGTTCCATCCGTTGTTATCCGCTCTCAAAAGGGGCAAAAATTAGCATAACCGGAGCGGATAACACGGACGGGGGGAGGACACAGAGTGGATGGAAAGCGGATGCGGAACGGAAGCCCAGTGGATGGAAGCGGATGGGAGCGGATGGCACATCCACTAGGCTTCCGGGGGGGCGCAGCAAAGCGGACGTGGAACGGATACAGCAGATGCACAGCGGATGCAAAGCGGATGAAGTGGATGCACAGCGGAAGCCTAGTGGATGCACAGCGGAAGCCTAATGGATGTCTGGCGTTAATTGCGCATGCGGGGGGATGCATTGCGTAAGCCATGCGGATATAAAGGGAAGCAGCTCGCACGTGGCCAGCATTCGGAGGAAAGACCTGCTGCAGGATACATCGAGTCCTTGCCTGCCCTGCCTGCATGCCTGCCTGCAAGCCTTGCTGCCAGCCTTCCTGCCAGCCTACCTCCAAGCCTCCTGGCCAGCCTGCCTGCCAGCCTCCCTGCCAGCCTTGCTGCCAGCCTTGGTGCCAGCCTGCCTTCCAGCCTCCCTGCCAGCCAGTCTGCCTGCCAGCCTTGGTGCCTGCCTGCTTGCCAGGCTTCCTGCCAGGCTTCCTGCCAGGCTTCCTGCCAGCCTTGGTGCCTGTCAGCCTCCCTGCCAGCCAGCAAATCCACAACCATGGGGAAGAAGCGAAAGCCTCAGCAACCTGCCACCATCCCTGCCAAGAGGGACAGGGCCACCCTCCCGCCCCCTGTCCCTGACTCTGCTTGTGCTGGGGCTTCTGTTGCTCGGGCTCGCTCTTCTGGTGCTGGAGCTTCTGCTGAAGCTGCTCCTGGCGGTGGTGCTTCTGCTGCTGTGAACTCTGCTGAAGCTGCTCCTGGTCCTGCTCGTCCTGCTCGTGCTCCTGGACTTGCTCGTCCTGCTCGTCCTGCTCGTGCTCCTGGTCCTGCTCGTGCTCCTGGTCCTACTGGTGCTGCTGCTGCTGGTGCTGCTGGGGCTCCTGGTGCTTACTCATGCTGCTGCTGCTGATCCTGGTCCTGTTGATCCTGCTGCTGCTGCTGATGATGACAATGATGATGATGATGATCCTGCTGCCGCTGCTGCTGCTGATGATTATGATCCTGCTGGTGATGATGATGATGATGATCCTGCTGGTGCTGCTGCTGGTGGTGGTGTGGAGGAGCAGCCCCTACCACCTGGGAGCCCCTCTGATGAGGGCCCATCTGGTCCTGCCAAAGGGAGGAAGAGGCGTATGCGGGGACGGGAGAGGAGGCAATACTTCATCGTGGAGGAACACGAGGATGAGGTGCTGGAGTGGCTGAGAGAGAATGACTATCTGTGGCGGAAGGGACACCGGCTGTACAGGGACACCAAAAGAAAGCAGGCTGCTTGGAGAGAGAGGGCGGAGAGTATGGGTTACACTTCGGAGGTGCTCCTCGGCTGGTGGAAGCACATGCACACCTAGTACGGGAAGCTGCACCTGAAGAAATCTGGCCAGGCCAGATTAAGCTGACAGACAGAGAGACCTACGTCATGGCCAGGTGCAGCTTCCTGGAGGGTGAGATCCGCCACTGAGGAGCACCAGGAGCCCCTCTGTCTACCCTCTCTCTCTGGCAGCCTGCTGAGACCCAGTACTCTTCCGGCCGAGAGTCAGTCCCTGTGTCCAGGCAGGTTTCTGTGGAGCGTGCCATGGCGGAGAACCCGCGGACAGGTGTTGTAACCATGGTGGAGCGCGTGGAGGACTCCCTGGTGCGGTGGGAGAAAGGAGACATCGAGTCCACCACAGTGGTAGCCGCATCCACACACCCCCAGCTCCGCCTCCACAGAAAGGCAGGGAGCCTGACAGCAGGAGGGGCAGAGCCACACTGTCCTGCTGGAGATCAGGGACACCATCCGCACCAGTATAGATCTCCTCTCTCAGCTGGTCAGCACCGACTCCTCATCCTCCAACCGCAAGCCCTTCCTCACCTATGTCAACCAGACCCTCAGGAACATGGAGGAACCCCAGTACCAGGTGGTGAAGGACCGGATCACCGAGCTGCTTCACAACCCTCCTGATCCAGAGGAACCTGCTCCCACCCAGTCCAGATCTGTTCCTCCACCTCCACCACAGGTGATGTCCCTCCCATTCCAAGGCTTCCCACAGCCCCTCACCTACCAGGGCTACGGCTACCAGGAGGTTCAGCAGCACAGGCAGCAGCCCTTCCCAGTCCAGGCACAGAGTCATCGTACAACACCGTTGCCACCGGTTCCACTGATGCCACCGATGCCACCCACGACAATGATGCCACCAACGACAGCGATGCCACCCACGCCAGTTCTCACCCAGCTGCAGACCAGACAGCCCCACTACACTACTCCTTCCTCCACCCCACAGCCAAGCCCGGCCTCAGTACATCTCTCATCAGTATTGGGGCTGACACCCCATGGCATGGAGGAAGGACCTCTCAGCATCGCGGGTCTGAGCCAGCTGTCTGAGAGCTTTCTCAACACACCGTCCCCTGTTGTCCTCTCGGGGCCAGGCACCCCAATGACAATACAGACCAGCACTCCAGCACCACCCACCTCCACAGCACCTGGACCCTTCACCCCTGAGACTGGGCACACCTCCGAGTGACCAATAAGAGTGCCAGAGACTGGGTAGCTGGCTACCTGTGGACTTTATTTGGACACATGACTTGGGTCATTTTTTTTTTACAGCTTGTTGTTCAATAAAGTTTATCTTTGATTCACACACTTGCTTCATTTCTTTTTTTTGTAATAAAGTCTTGGTGGAAACTTTTAGAATTGGTTTAAGCCTTTGCATGCTTGTGGGATGGGTTAAGATAGCAGTGGGATGGGCAGGGATACCTGTGGAATGGGTAATATCTGTGGGATGGGTAAGGATAGCAGTGGGATAGATAAGCCTCCAGTGCAAGCATAGTGGGACTGTATGGTCAGCCCTCCCAGGTGCCACACCTTTGGCCCTTTATTATCAATAACAATGTAATCATTGATCCACACATTTCTACATGAACACAACTCTTTATTAAATCCCCTGTTCATTGTAGGCCCACCCAACATACATGGCCCAATCTCATCCGTGTGATGAGACAGGCTGAAGGAAGCACCCATTAATCATCTATCATCCTGTCTTGCCACTCCACTGCTCCAGCTGGGGAGTTGCACCAGCGTCTCAGGAGGTTGCGCTGCTTCTTCCCTTTGTGTGAGGCTCTGTTGGGGCCTTGCACATCCTCAGTGTCTATCAGGTTTCGCCCTTGCCTCCATTCCCCAGGCTCCATGTCCCCATTGCCTTGCTGGAGGTCCACGAGCCTGTTCTGCAAGACTGGGTAGTGGGTGCGCATTATATTGTGCAGGATGCAGCAAGCTTCCACGATCCTCCTCACGGTCTCTGGGCGATGCTGCATGGTGGTGAGAAGTACCTGGAACCTGTTGGCCAGGATGCCAAAGGCGTTCTCCACCACCCGCCTTGCCCTGGACAGCCTGTAGTTGGAGATCCTCTCTTCACGGGTGAGGAGTCTGGAAATGTAGGGCTTCATGAGGTAGGTTCTGAGGGAGAAGGCGTCATCCCCCACGATGAAGTAGGGCACATCTTGCGTGTCGTTGGGCAGGGGGTCTGGATCTGGAAAGCCCATGATGAGGTTGCCTTCAGGCCCCTCCTTGAGGTCACTGGCGTTGTATACCTGGGCATCTGAACATGAGCCGCTGCCTGAAGCATCGATGTACATGAACTTGTAGTCGGCATCGACCATGGCAAAGAGGACGATGCTGAAGAAGCCCTTGTAGTTGAAATAAGTGGAGCCCGACTTGGGTGGTGCTTCGCAGGCCACGTGCTTGCCATCTATGGCTCCAACGGTGTGTGGGAAGTTCCACCTCTGATACCACTGCTCTGCAACTTTCTTCCATCCTTCATTAGTGGAGGGGCACTGGAGGAGCTCCTGCAGGTATTCTTCGATGATGGCCTGCACCACTTCTCTGACCACAATGCTGATGGTGTTGTGTGCCACCCTCCAGCCATACTGCATGCTCCTGTAGGTGGTCCCGGAGGCCAGGTGGCACAGAGTGAGTGCCACCTTGAGCCCAGGTTCCAGGCTGGGCCAGAAGTTGGTGTTTGCCTTGGTCAACCTGGGTGTCAGGCGCTGCACAACTTCGTCAAACATGGCTGGAGGCATCCTCATGAAGTTCTGGAATGCCCGAGTGTCTGCGTTCCTGAGCTCCACCATCAGCTTGTTGTACAGTCCGTACTCTGCTCTTCTCCCGATCTATCTTTGGACCCAGACGCTTCTTGGCCGCCTCTTTTTCTTCCCGTAGTAGAGTTCACAGAGCCTGTAGATGGCTTCGCACTGTTGCAGAAGGATGGTGGCTGCCAAAATGACTGTGTTACGATCCACGGTGGACATGACTGGATGCTGTGGTAGAGCAAGAGGCAGATGAAGGCTGCAGAGGTCTGCACAGCTGGGCTGCTGGGCTGAAAGTGAGATGCAGGTGAGTTGCTCCCCCTTTTTATAGGCAGTATAGGTGTCCCTTTGCATCCTCTAGGCATCCTCTAGGCATCCTGCAGACATCCTTAACATCCGAGATAGGTCCCCTCTGCGAATGTTTTTTCCGTTTTAAATACTTTGTTTCTGCTAGGCATCCGTTCTGCATCCGTTCCACGTCCGTTCCGCTTTCTCCCTGCGTCCGAGCAGATGCGAGTTGCGCGGATGCGCAGCGGATGCCTAGCGGATATAGCGGATGCGTAACAGATGCAGAATGGAGGCGTAGCAGATGCGTAGCGGATGCAGAACGGATGCATTGGATACATTTTCCGCACAAAAGTTTTGAGCAGCCCAAAACTTTTGGAGCGGATGAAACGTCAATAAACGGATGCTGGACGGATAGAGAGGAAGCAAAACGGAGGCCGTGAGTACATCGTGTTTTGCAACAGATGGCAAGCTTTTTTGTCCGTTTTACATCCTCTTTGCATCCGTTGGTTCAGTGTGACGGGCTTAAGATAGAGAAGAAGGAAAAGCTACTCTATAATATCAGAAGAACACAATAGTCGTGTGGAAATTGAAATATTTATCTTTGGAGGTTTTTTTGCTTACTTGAACTGATTCTTAAATAAGGACACAGATTCCAGCAATGTTTATTAAGAATTTGCTGTCACAAATTCTGTCACATTTGCTGTGAATGGGTTGAGGAAGAGGAATAACATGCTGTGTGTTCGCATACATAAAGTTAGTAGAGTTTCTTCAGCTGCTCATTTCAGGAGAATTACAAATCTACCACTGACTTAAAATGTTTTTCAAATAAGGGTATTCATTGAATAATTTAATCCTTAATGCAGAAAGATTTTTATTTATCTTTAGTTAAGAGGTAGAAACAGTTCTTATATTTCTCTTGGTTACAGTTATCAATAGCAGAGATACTTGCATGTGTGTTCCATGAAAGTTTTATGTATATTACTAACAGATCTTCCTCATAATTCATTCAAAGAAAAGTAGGAGTTACTATTATCTAACTATAAACCTGAGTCTTGGAGATCTGGGATTTCTCTTAGCATAATTGAGGTCTCAAGTCATTCCATGTAGCCTTCCAACATTTTCTGTATAGCTTTCAATTTCTAACAATGAAGAATGGAAGGGTTTTAAGAACATGAAGAACAGTCTTAACAATTGTATTTTATTTAATTTTATTAATTACATTTATAACTTGTCTTGTGTCTAGAATCTCCTGGCAATAAACATCTCATTTTCTTCCTCAGTTTATTTTTCTCATACTACTTTGTTGGATTGAACTATCAAAATGGTATAAATAGTCCACCTACTGGTTCTTAAACTGTTTGACACAATTAGTCCTTTTCTCAATCTTAGATAACAAAACATCAACAACCTTCCAAACAGACTATTGTTTTATAGAAGTACCTTAGAAATACCTGTTCCAAAATGGATCCTTATCTCACAAACAAGCAACAACAAATTGTGTAACCTCGGGATATTCCTAAATTACCCTCAGTTTAACAGCCATTGCTTTAAGCTAGGGGTGTCAAACTCAAGGCCTGGGGACTGGATCCAGCCCACAGGGCACTTAGATCTGGTCCGCAGGGCTGCCCTGGAAATAGCAAGGGACCAGCCCATGGGGTCTCTGCGTGCAGTCCTCCTGAGCTCTGTTTTCATTGGTTCATAGAGATAATAATTGGGCCAAAATTATCCAAGGAGCATCCATGACTGAAGGTGGGATTAAAATCCAAGTTTTCCCAGTTTTCATTCTTAACCTTTAAACATTACAGCACTCTTGTACTTAATTTAATATATTAAATCAGAACCAGTCTTTCTTTTGTGCCAGCAGCCCCCAACCTTTTAGGAACCAGGGACTGCTTCTGTGGAGAAAGATTTTTCTGTGGACTGGAGTGAGCATGGTTTTGTATGGTGCCTCCATTCCACAGATGGGGGGCTTCATTTGTTTGCGCTGACTAGTTGTTGGCATGTCATAGATCGATACAGGTCCACGGACTGCAAGCTGGGTCTCCCTTTTCTATGGTGCTTATTTTTTTGGTGCTATATACAGTCTCCAGCATGGTACAGCATGGTCAAAGAGAGCTCTTGGCCAGAAAAATCTTATACTCTTATATCTTGCTTTGGAGGGTGGAATTCAGCTGAATAAGATCATTTGTGATTCAAGATCCATTTTGTAATTCTTCAGGGGAAGAGATCCATGACTATCCAGTTGTTGTGGAACATAATGTCCATCATAAGGATTTTCTGGGTGTAATAATAATAATAAAAGATCACAATGGCAATCACGATCACAAATTACACTTGTGAAAGGGGGGGAGTTTTAATCAAAAGGTTGGAGCTATTATCTTTTTGTTTTGTTTTGTTTTTTAATTTAAACTTTCTCCCCACCTGGATTCCAAGGAAATCCAGGAAAAGGCCCCAGGAAATCATTTAAGCCTTGCAACATTGCTTGAAGCTCTATTTCTCTAGAACTCGTGAAGAGTATTAAAAGAAAGCAGATGAACTTCGCTTAAAAAAATCTTGTTTTATTAAAGGTTCTTGTTAAATTAAAGTGCATTTCATAAAAAATACCATATGATTTAAAATACAGTTGGATTGAGGCTTCTATTTTTTCTGTTAGAATATCCTAGTTTTTCTTGGGTGTTCAAAAAAAGCCTTGTTTTCAGGGCACTTCCAACACTAAGTTGAGGTTTCGTTTGTTCTCTCTCTTTATTTTTCTCTCTTCTGAAAAAAAAAAAAATTAAACAGAAATAAAGCAATTTCAAGCACACAGCTGTCAAACTAAGTATTTTGAAATATAGCTGCTATCTATCAGAAACAATGTTAAAGCTAGGCCTGAGAGATCCTGTTTTTCTCCTTTCATCAGAAAGATAACATTTTCTGCTATTTAGCATATGATAGTCATTCATCATACTTGCTGTAGTTATTTATCCTCTGTGTCACTGGGGTGGGGGGGGCAAACTTCATACCTTTGAACAAAAGAGCAGTGTTATTTGCCACAGAATGTTCCTTTTTTTTTTTTTTTTGTTCTAGACAACAGTCAGGATTGTGGTTGCTGTGGAATTTCCAGCGCAGTGATATTCTGTGATGTGGGTGTTAATTTTTTATCTCATGAAAATGTCACTGCGAAATGTATTTGCTTTTTTTTTTTTTTTTAATCATAGGACATCTCTGACTTTCAGATTAGCTCCTACTCTTCCATAGTGATGGGAATATACCGGTGGTGGGATTCAAATTTTTTTACTACCAGTTCTGTGAGTGTGGCTTGCTGGGCATGGCGTGACTTGGTGGGTGTGGCAGAGGAAGGATACTGTAAAATCCCTATTCCCTCTCCATTCCGGGGAAAGGATACTGCAAAGTCCCCATGCCCTCCCCACTCCAATAACCTGCTTTCCAGCTCCATTCTTCTGTGCAGGGCAACCAAAGAAGATCCAGCCAATCAGCTGAGACTCAGGAGGCAGTGAACAGAAGGGGGCGGGGCCAGTCAGAGGTGGTATTTGCCAGTTCTCTGAACTACTCAAAATTTCCGCTACCGGTTCTCCTGAACTGGTCAGAACCTGCCTCTGAAATATATCATACATCTCAAATTCCTAACAGAAAATGAAACACATCCTGCACACTTTCCTCAGTGTACTGAGGCTTTTAGGGGGGGTCCAACCCTAATCCTCTGAATTCGTACAAAAAGGCTTTTTACTGTAGGCTCCACAATTAAGAGTTTAGTGGAAAAAGTGCTTTCAAAACAACATCATCCTAGAATGTTTTTTTTAATGATAAAATTAGAATTGAATGAGTAAAGTGTGTTTTTAATGTGTATAAAACTGAGCTAGCGAGACCTCAAATTGGTAGTCCAGAATGATACATGTAAAGAAAGATTCTCTGGTACATAATGATGTTCTTTCCTTCTGTGCATCAGCCCACATCCTCTTAGTTCTTGATGATCACCTATTGATGGGAGGTGCTGAAGCATGGGTGGGTACAATCTACTCTCTCTCTCTTTGACATCTTTCTTTTTTTTTCCCTTCTGACATCCTCTTCTCTCTCTTTTTCCTTTCTTTCTCATCCCCATACATGCTGAGGGAAGGATCAATCACTCCTGCCAAAGTTCCTTGCAAAAGGATTTTGAAATTAGGCTGAGAAATAGTAAGTCTGACTGATTTCAGAAAGGTTCGCTCTCTTGTAAATGTGCTCGGGATACAGCAGCCAAGTGATTGTGTGAAAAAGATGGAGCTTCTTGAAGGAGCTGTAGACAAATACTGCATTCATACCACATTCATCTCTGTGCGTGTTTCTTCATTCATTCACTCACTCACTCACTTCATTCAATCGCTCCATTCATTAAATTTATATAGGTGCTGAATTAAAATGCAACTCTGGGTACTTAGCAATAAATACAACAAATTTCATAAAGATGGAAAATAAACATGCTTATATGCCTATCTGATCATGCCCATATGACCAAAATTCCAGAAAAAAACAATTGGTGCAATCAAATGCATTCTTGGAGACCCTTTGGGGATTGAATCTGAAGCACACTGTCCAGCCTACTCAGGAATACTACCTTAGGAGGAGGAAGGAATATTTAGTATGCTTAGTACATTGAGTTGTTTAAAAAAGTAATAAAGGCAAGTAAATATAAATAAACTTTGCAAGGCTAAACTTTGTATACTAAGAGTATATTAAGTTTCTTAATATGGAAACCTCGTAATAACAATGCTCTTGACAATAGATCACACGGCGTATTTGCTAAGGTTCCAAAATATATTCATGGTGTGGGCAGCTGGTAGACTCCAAATTTCTTTTTTACAGCCCACATAATTCCTTTTGAACGTTGATTTCATATCATACTAAGTTGAAGGTTGTCATGCAAACTAAAAATAAGCTTTATGAAATAATAAATAAAAACTTTGTGGTCGCTTATCCTCTTTAAAAAAAATGCTTGGTCTCATACTTTGTTCATGTGCCCCATCAAGTTTTAATCGTTTCTTTGCCAACTTTGGCCATGGACATCTGGTAATATGGTGGTCTACGCTGGATTAGAAGCATTCTCTATTGTTACTGTTTGTCTTGCTTTGGTTTTAAATCTGTTTTGGTTTAATTCAGTGACTGTGGGTGTTTATTAAAATATAGTCAAGAAGCGACCCCGAATATCACTCTGAATTTTTGTCTCCAGCTAGTCTTCTTGTAACTTTCAGGGTACATTTTACCGCTTCCCAAGCAAACCTGACAGTCCTAATACCAGATGGACAAGCAAATTTTCATATTGCCTTGGGAAAGAGAGTGGAACTCAGCTGCTGGGGGGGATTAGGGTGGGGGATGATTGGGAAGGTCAATCAGTAGAAAACAGTACCTGTGTTTCAAAGCTTTTGTAATCAAAAACCAAAGAGTGATTAATGGCACAATTAATTTGGCTTCAACTACACATTCACAACTAGTTTGGCTTTATCTACACATAATTTGGCTTCATCTACACATTTTCTTCAGAAAAGAATGATATTCTGAACATAAGCAATTACCTGAGATATAACCACTCCTCTGCCATCTACTATCATTACCCCACCCAGACTATGGAAAAGAGACACCAAATCTCTGTGCTTAGCTTAAGAATCAGGTAGAAATTACAAGAGTCAAAAAATCTGATTTATCCTATTTTCTTGTAAAACCTCTTTTGACTCTTGGGGAATTCATGTATGTGTCCACCTAATTTTCTTGACAGTAATACAGAAGCTGTTCACTTTTTTCCTTCTTCCAGGATATTTCTTTGACTTTCTTAGGATTTCTTGCTGGACTTACCCTGTTGGACATTTGAAATCAGCCAGATCTATACAGTACCTAGCTGTGTATTAGAAATGAGAGTGATGATAAACTTGCTAGATACCACAAATTTTTTCATGATGTGAGGGGACTAAATCATTTAAAGGGCTTAGACTCATTCCTTCCACATTTTACAGACTATTTTTATTTGGTGAGCAAAAGGATTAGGTCGACTTTGTCAAAAGGATTTGTTTGTATCAGTGCTAAAAGGCAATTATGAGATACTTGGATTTGGATCCTTAGAGCTTTGTAGCGTCAGTAAGCCTCATTTATCTTATCCTGCTGGGACCTGAACTTGCACAAATGCACATCTGAAATGCCAGCAGCATGGCCACACAAATCCATCACTTAGCATTATTAAACATTTTCTTCTGTCTAGGTCCTCGCCATCCATTGACTTGAAATAGTTATGTCTACTGTTAATTTCATTTAAATAACACTGAAAATGTCATAGACTGTCCTTATTCGTCCAAAGTCTATTTTGTTCCCTGGAGATTTATGCTCTGTCTTTTTTTTTTTTTTTAATTACGCTAAGAGATCAAATTCTAGTTATACAAAGTTATACAACTTACTAGATAGGAAAATGTGACATATATAAATAAACTCAAATTCAACTAAATCTGAGAATCTAAAATGTTACCATTTGTGAATTGTTTTCCTTTTGCCCCAGTTGAGATTTTAAAAACATTATTCATTTGTTAAATTAAGCTAACACGAGACTTGCCCTTTAGTTACTCTGTAGTATACAGTTGGCCTTATTGAGCAGTTAGTTAACAATACATTCTACACTAAAAAGTAACCAGAAATGTAAGACAGAATTGAGCTAAAATCCCTCAGTACTGTTTCAAAGAATTAGTCTTCCATCTTTACTACATTTCATTTCAGCATGACCTTTAAAGTGATATGTTATATGTATCTTGTTGGAAATACAGTGTGAAGTTACAGCAATCTGATCTTGCTGTTTTGCAAAAACACACTTCTCAAAACTAAAATGAAATGAATCCTTAGCTTGTCAGACACTTACAACTCAATGTGTGTTAGAATAGAATAGAATTCTTCATTGACGAAGTGGGATTAGACACACAAGGAATTTGTCTTGGTGCAAATGCTCTCACCAAGAGTCAAGAATCACAAGGTACAACACTTAATGATAGTCATAGGGTACAATCAGCAATCAAATCATACTAGGAAACAGTCAATATAAATCATAAGGATACAAGTGACAAAGTTACAGTCATACAGTCACAAGTGGGAGGAGATGGGTGATAAGGAATGATGAGAAGATTAATAGTTATAGTAGTGCAAACTTTGTAAATAGTTGAACAGTGTTGAGGGAATTATTTGTTTTGCAGAGTGATGGCTTTCGGGAAAAAACTGTCCTTGTGTCTAGTTGTTCTGGTGTGCAATGCTCTATAGCATCGTTTTGAGGATAGGAGTTGAAACCATTTATGTCCAGGATGTGAGAGGTCTGTAAATATTTTCACAGCCCTCTTTGACTCGTGCAGTATACAGGTCCTTGACTGAAGGCAGGTTGGTAGTAGTTGTTTTTTCTGCAGTCCTAATTGTCCTCTGAAGTCTGTGTCTGTCCTATTGGGTTGCAGAACGAACCAGACAGTTGTAGAGGTGCAGATGGCAGACTCAATAATTCCTCTGTAGAACTGGATCAGCAGCTCCTTGGGCAGTTTGAGCTTACTAAGTTGGTGCAGAAAGAACATTCTTTGTTGTACTTTTTTAATGAAGTTTTTGATGTTAGGTGTCCATTGTAAGTCATGTGATTTGAAGGTCTCTACTGTTGATACTGTGTTGTCTAGTATTGTAAGTGGCAGTAGTATGGGAGGGTTTCTTCTAAAGTCTACCACCATTTCTGTGGTTATGAGTGTGTTCAGTTCCAAATTGTTCCGGTTACACTACAAGGCAAGTTGTACAATCTCCTGTCTGTATGTGGATTTGTCGTTATCTTGAATGAGACCAATCACTGTTGTGTCATCTGCAAACTTCAGTATTTTAACAGATGGATTTGAGATGCAGTCATTGGTATATAGGGAGAAGAGAAGGAGAGAAAACACACAGCCTTGTTCTCTGTGTTTGTATTTTTGTGTACATACACCCCCATGAAGGTTTTACCAAAATTAATTCTTAACACAGCAACATTCTTATTTTAGTTGCATTAAAATAAGTTTTATATATACAACAAATTTGCCATATAATGCAGAATAATAACAGCCTTTTAAAATATCCTCCACACTTTTCATTCCAGTCATAGACATTATTTAACTTGGATAGAAAAACAGAAACTAAGTAAAATGAGCAGATTAAAGTTCCAGTAGTGTATTATAAATAATGTGTATTTTGTTTCTTTGTCAATTGATCAGGTAAAAGGCTTACCCTCAATCATTTAATAGATATTTAATAATAAACTTGCTTTTTTAACATCCAGAACTTCTCTATTTGTTAGATGCAATAACTTGTGTAATATTATTGCAGAGCTACATAATATATTTTGTTTTATAAGCTGTTTTTCCAATGAAGCTGGCTGATTCAGTGTATATTATATAAATGTATTTCATAGTACTTCATGCAGAAGAAAGTCTCATTGAAATTACTGGGTCTTACTACAAGGAAATATATAGGATTGCTATCATAGCCTGTAATAAACCAATGGTTCTCTAAAATTTGTCTCTTAAGCTCATGAGTTCCAGCATGAAAATAATTTATTTTCTTTTTTTAAGAAAGAGGACATATATATATTTACTGGTGTACTTTTACTATGGACAGTTGGATTAGTTAACCTTGTTAAGTGAAAATGAGAAAGAAATGAGAGACTCAGTCCATTTGGGATTGGCATTGATTTCCATTTGTACAGATCGAGGCACAAAATCTTACTCAAACATTTTGGTTTGAAGAATCTCATATCTTTGCAAGGTATAAAACAAATTACAATGTTTCCTTTAATAATTATTGTCAAGTGACTACCTCATTTTGCGAGCATGTACTCAAAATGTTGCATGAAGATTCTCCGCAGATTGAATGATCAAGTGGGTTTTTAATATTATGGAATTAATTCAACCAGTTAGTGTTGTGTTACCATTGTTTGCATATTAAAATAAGGCATATCCGATAATATTTTCTGATTTGAAATAACTAACCAACAAATGTTGTGCAAGATATGTTTTTGTAGCCTATAGTTATGATATCTAGTTGTGTTGCTTATTTATCCTTATGAAAAGTGTGTGTGTGTGTGTGTGTGTGTGTGTGTGTGTGTGTGTGTGTGTGTGAAGTAGATGGTAATCGAGTATAACTATATGGGATAGTGTTCATTATAAAATAGTCATAGTAGCATTACTGAAACCATTACCAGTGGAAGAAAAAAACATCTCTTTGTTCATTCCCCTAATTAATAGAATCAGGCTTCCCATTGTAGCTCCACAGATCCTTGCTGTTATTTTGCTGGAAATTCCTTTTTAGGAGATATGAGAAATGTTCCTCTTAAGAGATTCTGAAAGTTGCCCTTTCTAATGACAAATATGTATCTGTTAATTAATTTGCACCCAGATAGAACTGTTTGCCCTTTGTTTCCCTATATGGAACAGTATGAAGATGACACAGTTATTATCCATTGTTATTTGTGAATCTTCGCTGTACTTATTCTTCAATTAGGAGTTAGTTAAGATGTATGGCATTTGGCAGGCAAGATGACTTTTAATACACAAGACAAATAAGTACTCATACATCCAATCCCATTTCCGTACATAACTTGGCCAGCCACACTGGCTCCAGGGGAATAGACATTTCAACTTAATATCATATATTATTCAAGTCACTCATATAGCCTAGATCCTACATCTCATTCACACTCTGCTACCCACCTAAAAGGTAAAGAAAAGGGTAGCAAATCATGTCCCCATTACAACAAGCATGCTCATGTTCTTCCTGTCATTCTGTAGGTGGATATTGTTGACTACGGTCACAAATCTTGGGTGAAGGATTGATTAAAATGCCAAGACAAAAAACAGTTTAAGATTATTTTAAAGGTGTCCATGTTTTTGAAACTCAGGTTCTTCTATCTAAGCTTCCCTATCCTTACCCATAGTTTTTAAATGATGTCTTGTAGTGTGATGGCAGAGAGAGAGAGAAAGAGAGAGAGAAACAGTTTCAGTAGTTACATTTTTTTCATAATTTTTATGAAAAAAAATCATAATTCTGGAAAAACTCAGTTTACCTATTTCTTTGAAATATAATTTATTTATTTGCTTTTAGCTTAACTCGCTTCAATCTATTCTTGTGCTCATTCAACAAAGCATAACTAAAACTGACTATGGCTCAGTGCAATTTGGATTGACACTAAGCATAATAGAACTTTTTGCCTTTCTTTTTTTTTTTTGATCTGTGGGCAAGTAGCAATTTGGGAAATAATAATATGCCACCTTTTCAAATGGAAAGCCAGTGGGAATATTAGATTTCTTCTGCAGGTGAGAAGAGCTTAGTTTGTGGCTTCTCCACAGAATATAACAGAGTTGGAAGGGACCTTGGAGGTCTTCTAGTCCAGGGGTCTCCAACCTTGGCAACTTTAAGACTTGTGGACTTCAACTCCCAGGTTTTCTGGGAGTAGAAGTCCATAAGTCTTAAAGTTGCCAAGGTTGGAGACTTCTGTTTCTAATCCAACTTCCTACTCAACCAGGAGACCATTCTGGATCATTGATCCATTCTGGATCAATGGCTATCTAGTCTCTTCTTAAAAACCCCCATTGATGGTGAATCCACAACATCTGAAGTCAACCTGTTACATTTATTAATTGTTTTCGCTGTTGTGAAGTTTCTTCTTAGTTCCAGGTTGGATCTCTCTTTGATAAGTTTCCATCCATTACTTCTTAAATGCTTTGTTCCCTTCTTCTTTGTGACAGCCCCTTAAATATTGGAACATGCTATCATGTCATCCCCTAGTACTTCTCTTCATTAGAGAAACCAAATTTCTGCAACCATTCATCATGTGAACATCATTTTGAAAGACAAGAAATGAAAAGGACAGGTATTACATGAGATATTTTGGGGAAGTTCATTAGCAAGCCAATTTAAAGAAATTAAGATATAATGATTTCAAGGTTCAGTGGCCCATTTCTCTACAGGATTGGGCTACTGCATTAATTGTTTCTGGTGTAGTGAATTTCAGTAGCATCCTTCCTTTCCTAAATAATGACTGTTTAGCTACTGATAGAAAGAGTGGATTAATTAAACAAGCAAATGGAAGAAACAAGTGATGAGATTTGAACGTATTGAATAAAAAGATAATCTGTTGCAGTGGTTTAATTAAGACTTCTGTGCCTTTGAAGAGTGATACAGGTTTCATATAGAATATATTGACATTGTGGTTACAGCTGATTTGTATTTCAAATCCAGTCTTCTTCCAAGAGTGAATAATAAGTGAATATAATAAGAGAATAATAGTAAGTGAATAATCTGCTTTATATTCCCATATATTCTCTAAGTCAGTTTTAGAAGAAAAGTACAGGAACTGTTGAAGATATTCATATGAACTTCATGGTTAAGTAGAGTTTTTTCCTCGGTCTGCATTCCCATCAGTTGCCTTCTGTACCACCGAGTGTATCAGTTAATGACTCTGGCCCAGGTAGTTCAACTTTATGAAAGGCATGATTAGAGTTTTATCTGTGCTCAGTTGTAAAGGAATTGTTGCTGCAGTAAAGTGTTCTCCTTTTTGAAAAATGTAGTGATTCTTCCATAGTTATAGCAGAAAAATAGGCATATATTCCATTGGATTCAGAGGAACCTTTGTAAATCCAAAGAACTACCCAATTGAGTAAAATATTTGCAATGTATGAAGAATGAGGAAAATGTGAATCTTCCATTCTTTAATTATGGTTGCATGTGGCTTTACTGAGCATAACTTTTCCAAACAATTTTATTACATTTTACAAAGCATACACTTTAAACTATAAATTAGCAATTAGGAGAAATAATAAAGAGCAAAAAAAAGACTGGGGACAGAAGCATGAAAAGTATAAAGAAAACGAAAGGAAAACACAAATTTATACAAAGAATTTTTGACTTCTTCTTCCAAGGATATAATGGATGCCAATGTTTGATTCTTCATTTAAAACTATAATAAAGTGCCCATTTCCTCCCCTTCCCAAAGGAAAAGGGAAGTCAATTTAAAAATATTTTCCCTTTTTTAAATGTTAATAATCTTCAAAACCAATAAGTCAAAATTTGACTTTTCTCCACCTTCTGCAAAAAATCCAGAAAAAGACTTTTGTCTCATGCTGCTTTTTCAATAGGCAACTGAAGTGTTGTGTTTTTTTTTTTCTTGAGGTAGAAAAAGAAATCATTTTGCTTCTCATTCAAAGTTTCTTCTTCTTCCTCAAAGAAAAAAAGAATTTGGTTGCTTATTGAAAAATCAGCCTGAGACAACTATGAATGAATGACTGAGAGTGATTCATAGATGTACCAACCAGGATAACTTATCTATGTACATAAAGAGGCATACATTTGCTCTAAGAGAAACGAGTATTCCATTTACTTCTCTGCTTGTCTTCTTTTTCTGTAGAACCATTAACAGTTTTCTATTAATATCTTTTGAAGTGGGCATCTGTAATAAACACTAATCAAGTCTATTTTTATACAAATATATTGGTTTGAATCTGTTCAAGTCTATCAACAAATAAGTTTGGCATTATGTCTGTTGATTAAGGAACTATAATATAGGAAACTATCCTCCCCCATATGTATTTGTTTCCAATTATATGTAGCAAGATGTCCCTGGGAAGTATGTAGGGAATACTAGAAACAGGTTTTGCCCAGAATAACTACTCTGCTTCTTGATGTGAACATTTTATATATTGTAATTATCACATAAGAGCATTATTCAGATTGTGCAGAACAGAATGGGCCGTCCTGAAACAGACCAATCCAGGTGTTCAAGGGTAGGTTTACCTATTTTTAGAAGGTATTTTTAGGGGAAGAGGTTGGTCACATTCAAAATAATTTCACCTCCTTTCTATTCTGGAGTACAGTATTCATTTTGGGAAATAGCTGAAACATCTCTGGGACATTCAAATCTTTCCATTCTAGGTAGCAAATTAGATTTTATGGAAATGAACCATGCTCTTTAGTACATAATTGATATTTTTTGGGTTCCTGGTTATAAAAAGATTATTGTTTATTAGAGTAAGTGTTTTGTGTTTCAATATCAATTATTCAGAATCTGAAGTTTAGCTGAATTTTGGTTGGCTGTGGTGAGAATCCAGGTGCCCTCCTAAATGATTTTCACCCTAATCCAATAGGCCATTACATGTTTGACATTCAGTTATATACTTCAAACTCTAATATAGTTTGAATTGATTGAAAGGAAACAATAAAAGTTTCAGTTTTAACTTGATTTTTTGCTTGGCACAAAGGCCTGCCTTTTCCAGCTTGGTGCCCATTTGTCTAAAATTGCCTTAATTTCTTGCATCTTAACTATTTTGACAAAAATCGTATTCCTACCCACACATACTGTATATACACTGATCCAAACCATTTTCCTCTTTCTTTGAACTCTGTCTCCTTTACCCAGCTGATGGTAAGGAACTATTTTTCTGTGAATTCCCAGACACTACAGTTATAATTTTTGGTTTAGGACATTGTAATACAAATTTCTACAGATGAGTTTCTTTGGACTTGTAAATATATCTTCTGCCTTCAAGTGACCTCCACATTGGCCTATTTTACCTCCAGAGAGCACCTGTTATTGGCTGTGCTGGTTGAGGATTATGGAAGATGTGATACATGATATTTGAGGAATCTTGGATTTGATAAAATAAAGAGCGATATAATATAAATATATTAATATAATATAAAGTTGAGCAACAAACAGAGCAGGCTAAAACCACATTGTTAGATTTTGCTCTGACATTTGAATTTCTCCCATCCACACATCTAAATTTGCATTTTGATTTTCTGGTCTTTTCCTTCATTATCACTTCAGTAATATATATTTGCAAGTGAGAAAAAAAGGTGGCAATGGGACTGAAGAAGATTATAAGAGAAATTATAACATGATGTAACTGCAGAGGGAAAAAAAGACCAAAATATTTGGCAATAAAAAACTTATGAAACCCTCAACATTACTGTTTCTTATCAAGAGAAGAAATAAGTACATTCCTTTCCTATTATTGGGAAGGAGACTAGTTTGGTATTTGTCCATGATAGTTTTCAAAGAGAAGAGGATTATACTGTAAATTGGCTTACACCTACATACACCTACACCTACATTAAACCCTACATTGTTTACCCTAACTGGTTTAGGTGAAATAATAACTATGATTCATAGTTGTGTATGTTAAAGTGTCTGCAGCTTTAACTGTGGGATAGTAATTAAGGGAGTGGTTATGAAAAGCACTTAAAAGAAGCAAGACTACAGCTTGCTCTCTCTCTGGCTTTGATGATCCCTGATTACTGCTTGGAATCAAGACTGCATAGCTCGAACGGGAGAGACAACAAAGGACTGATTTGTAAGTGAACTGACATAGGATATTCTACATGGACTTTGCTAACTGAATATCCCTGAATGGACTGACTACTTGATACATGACTATTGGACTGTTATTTGACTATGCCATGAACTTATAATGGAATAAACTATATTCTTGATAGCACAAGCGTATCTGTTATTTTTACTGTATGTTAATAAACATACAAGCTTAGCTCACTCATTTATCTGTGTGCCTATCTGACTAACGCTGCACATTCTGTTTAGCTTGTCTACCTAACCCTGGTTGGGGAACCCAGGCTTAACACCTATATTTAACAAATTGCAAACTAAATTTGTGTGAAGTGTCTGATGTATCACAGAAGAACGTACTACAACTCTGTGTGTCATATGGAAATGAATCAGGCCAAGGAGTGTAGCAAATTTGATTCCCAAAAGCACAATCAAGGAAAGATGGCATATTAATCAATCTTCACAAAGTAACACAAAATGTTGAATGTCACATGTCTTAACCTTTTAAATTATGAGAAAATACTCCACAAATAACCTTTTAATTTTTTTTAGTTTCAGGGGATTTGGTTTGTTCCAGAAATCATTTTCACCCCCTAAGAAACTAAAATACTTGTGATGTTGGACAAAAGAATTCCCTTTGCTTCTTTACCCATTCCATTGGGTTCCATTGGGAACCCAGAAATTAGGTTGTTTGTAAATTTGAGGTTGTAAATGGAAGTAAAAAGTTTAAAACACAAGCAGGATAAAACAATAGGATCAGCTATGCCAGGAATGAATTGTGGGTGTTAGAGCAAAATATCATACTGACTGGATTTTTTGAACATTAAGTTTTCCATTTGAAGTAATTTTCTAAGGAACATTAAAATATAGAATCAAGTTGACTAATAATAGAGTTCATTCAAGTGATATAGTGTGAGGGGATCAGAAATATGTCTTTAAGAAGGCATTAATCATTAAACATTGAAGCAAGGATAAAATAGCAAAGATTCTCAACAATATCTACTGTGTGTAGCAGCACCATATCTGTGAAATATGAATTTTGCATATGATTGAGTTTCATAACATGTTTATATCCAGGATGAGGAAGTTTTTATGCCGTTGTGAAGATTTTATGCTATATGCTAATCAGAAGAGAACAATGAAAAGAGTAGTTTAGTTTGCTTCTTTCATTTTTATCCGTTACGATTTTCATGATTTGCAAGGGAATACCATTATATCTTCTGTTTAAAAGATCTTGGGGTTGATATTAAAACAAATTTAATACAAGTGTTTTTCTGTATTTTGGGATTAATAATGATATTGGGTAATTGCATAATTATATTGCCCTCTTGCAAAATCATAGGAGTCCAAATTATAAGAGAGAACATTATATTTTCCAGGAAGTTCTCCAAGTAATTTCTCTACACATTTTCACACTTCACGTAATCAATCAGAAACGTCCTTCAAGAATCTCAACCCAAGCCAATCTTTCATTTCTACTGGCACCAAACCAATTTCTATTTTGAATGCTATAGGCACTAAGTATGTCCATTTTTATGCCCAGAAAATATATTCAAAATTCTAGTTTACAATATACGCATATATAGTCACAACAGAATACAAAGTAAGATGGCAGAATTAAATTTTTAATCAGAATTCTGGCTTTAAAAAAATAATTGGGCAGAATTTAATCATATCCGTGAATGTAGTACATGCTTCCATGGCAAGCAAAATTACAGGTTTTTTTTTTAAGGATTAATTGTTACGTGGAATAGACTTAAGCCCATGTCACACTGAACCAACGGATGCAAAGAGGATGTAAAACGGATAAAAAAGCTTGCCATCCGTTGGTTAACGCCATGTATCCGTTCTGTACTCACGGCCTCCGTTTTGCTTCCTCTCTATCCGTCCAGCATCCGTTTATGGACGTTTCATCCGCTCCAAAAGTTTTGGGCTGCCTAAAACTTTTGCGCGGAAAATGTATCCAGTTCGTCCGTTCTGCATCTGTTACACATCCGCTATATCCGCTAGGTGTCCTCTACGCATCCGCGCAACTCCATCCGCTCCAGTGGTAAACGGACGCAGGGAGGAAGCGGAACAGACGCAGAACGGATGCCTAGCGGATGCAGCACGGAAACAAAGCGTTTAAAACGGAAAAAACATTCGCAGAGGGGACCTATCTCAGATATTAAGGATGTCTACAGGATGCCTAGAGGATGCCTAGAGGATGCCTAGTGGAAAACCTATACTGCCTATAAAAAGGGGGAGCAACTCGCCTGCATCGCACTTTCAGAACAGCAGCCCAGTGGTGCAGACCTCTGCAGCCTTCATCTGGCTCTTCCTCTTCCACAGCATCCAGTCATGTCCACCATGGATTGTAACAAAGTCCTTTCGGCAGCCACCATCGTTCTGCAACAGTGCGAAGCCATCTGCAGGCTCTGTGAACACTACTGCGAGAAGAAAAGGAGCCACCCAAAAAGAGTCTGGGTCCGAAGATGGTTCGCAAGTAGAGCGGAGGATGGACTGTACAACAAGCTGATGGTGGAGCTCAGGAGCGAAGACACTCGGGTATTCCAGAACTTCATGAGGATGCCGCCAGCCATGTTTGACGAACTGTCACCCAGCGCCTGTCACCCAGGTTGACCAAGGCAAACACCAGCTTCCGGCCCAGCCTGGAACCTGGGCTCAAGGTGGCACTCACTCTGCGCCACCTGGGCTCAGGGACCTCCTACAGGAGCATGCAGAACGGCTGGAGGGTGCCATCCAACACCATCAGCATTGTGGTCAGAGAAGTGGTGCAGGCCATCATTGAAGAATACAAGGAGGAGCTCCTCCAGTACCCCTCCACTGAAGAAGGATGAAAGAAAGTTGCAGAGCAGTGGTATCAGAAGTGGAACTTCCCACACACCGTTGGAGCCATAGATGGCAAGCACGTGGCCTGCAATCTCCAGCCAAGTTGGGGTCCACTTATTTCAACTCCAAGGGCTTCTTCAGCATCATCCTCTTAGCCATGGTCGATGCTGACTACAAGTTCATGTACATCGATGCTTCAGGCAACGGCTCATCTTCGGATGCCCAGGTATACAATGCCAGTCACTTCAAGGAGGGGCTGGAACGCAAGCTCATCGTGGGCTTCCCAGATCCAGACCCCCTGCCCAACGACACACAAGATGTGCCCTACTTTATTGTGGGGGATGACAACTTCTCCCTCAGAACCTACCTCATGAAACCCTACACCTCCAGACTCCTCACCCGTGAAGAGAGGATCTTCAACTACAGGCTGTCCAGGGCAAGGCGGGTGGTGGAGAACGCCTTTGGCATCCTGGCCAAAAGGTTCCAGGTACTTCTCACCACCATGCAGCATTGCCCAGAGACCGTGAGGAGGATCATGGAAGCTTGCTGCATCCTGCACAATCTCATGCGCACCCGCTACCCAGTCTTGCAGAACAGGCTCGTGGACCTCCAACAAGCCAATGGGGTCATGGAGCCTGGGGAATGGAGGCAAGGGCGAAACCTGATTGACACTGACGATATGCAAGGCCCCAACAGAGCCTCAAATGAAGCAAAGAAGCAGCGCAACCTCCTGAGACACTGGTGCAACTCCCCAGCTGGAGCAGTGGAGTGGCAAGACAGGATGGTAGATGCTTAATGGATGCTTCCTTCAGCCTGTCTCATCACACGGATGAGATTGGGCCATGTATGTTTGGTTGGCCTACAATGAACAGGGCGTTTAATAAAGAGTTGTGTTTATGTTGACATGTGTGGATAATTATTACATTATTATTGATAATAAAGGGCCGTAGGTGTGGCACCTGGGAGGGTGGACCATCCAGTCCCACTATGCTTGCACTGGAGGTTTATCTATCCCACAGCTATCCTAACCCATCCCTCAGCTATTACCCATCCCACAGGTATCCAAACCCATTCCAAAGCTATCCTTACCCATCCCACAAGCATGCAAAGGCTTAAACCATTTCTAACAGTTTCCAGCAAGACTTTTTTAAAAAAAAGAAATGAAGCAAGTGTGTGAACCATAAATAGACTTTATTAACAACAAGCTATAAGACAAAAATGAGTCTCTGGCACTCCTCTTGGTCGCTCAGTCCCAGGGGTGAAGGGTGCAGGTGCTGTGGAGGTGGCTGGTGCTGGAGTGCTTGTCATCAGCTCCTCCAGAAGCAGAAGTAGCAGAAGCGCCAGCCCCAGAAGAGTGAGCCAGTGCTGCAGAAGCCCCAGGAGAACCAGAGTGAGGGCCAGGGGGCGGGATGGTAGCCCTGTCCCTCTTACCAGGGCTGGCAGCAGATGGCTGAGGCTTGCTGTGCTTCCGCATGGTTGTGGGGTTGCTGGCTGGCAGGGAGGCTGGCAGGAACCAAGGCTGGCAGAAAGGCTGGCAGTGAGGCTGGCACCAAGGCTGGCAGGAAGGCTAGCAGGGAGGCATGCACCAAGGCTGGCAGGCAGGCTGGCAGGCAGGCCGGCACCAAGGCTGGCAGGCAGGCAGGCACCAAGGCATGCAGGAAGGCTGGCAGGCAGACATGAACCAAGGCTGGCAGGAAGGCAGGCAGCAAGGTTGGCATGCAGACCAGCTGGCAGCAAGGCTGGCAGGGAGGCTGGCAGCAAGGCTGGCAGGGAGGCTGGCAGGAAGACATGCAGGCAGGGCAGACAAGGCAGCCAATCCGTCCGGCAGCAGGTCTTTCCTCTGAATGGCGTCCTGCTTCCGAGCTGCTTCCGTTATATCCGCGGGGCTGACGCAATGCATCCTCCCCGCATGCGCAGTGAACGACAGGCATCCGTTAGGCTTCCGCTGTGCATCCGCTTGGCTTCCGCTCTGCATCCGCTTCATCCGTTCAGCGTCCGCTCTGCTTCCGCTCTTTCCATTCCGCGTCTGCTTCGCTGAGGCCCCCTGGAAGCCCTGCGGATGTGCCACCCACTCCCAGCCGCTCCCATCCGCTGGGCTTCCATTTTGCATCCGCCCTGCGTCCTCCCCGCGTCCGTGTTATCTGCTCTGGTTATGCAAATTTTCGCCCCTTTTGAGAGCGGATAACAACGGATGGAACATTTTGCTCGTCCGCTGTGTCCTTTTTGCATCCGTTGGCCAGTGTGACATGGGCTTTAAGATGTATCTTCTCATTATTGAACCTGCAGCATTATACAGTTATTGTGTGTGGGGAACAAGGGCCCTCATGAAGTTTCTGATTCGTAACTCTCAGCACTTGCGATCATTGGTTGTAGTTCAACAGCACACCTGGAAGACCACAGTTTCCCCTATTCCAGAGCTACTGGGATTTGTAATAAGGCAAAGAGAAATGTGGAGCAGATGCTCATGAATAGATTCAGCTTCGCTCAACTTGCAGAGCAACTTCTAAATTGACTTACCTAGAACAGAAAGATATAGTCTGTTTGGGATTTCAGAAGCAATAATCTAAAAGCTAAATAATCATTCCTAATTTATCCAGATTTTATTCATTGTTTCCTATCATGATCAAAATACAATGTTGTTTTATTCCTTTAACTTTTGATTAAGTATATATAATTGTGACATGTGAAGCAAGTTACATAGAATGACAGCCTCTCCTGGGCACATAAATGTTTTATTTCTGATTCATTAGCAATTATTTTAGAAAAATATAATTTTTACAATTGACCTATCAGTACTAATAGAAGTCTAAGAGAATAGGTGATGTGACATCCAGAAAAAATATAGCATACTTCACTTAAGCTTCCAAGGAAAGATTGGGCTCAAAACAAGGTCCAGGCAGAAGAAGAACATCATAGCTTCAAAATCTAAGAGACTGGTTTGGACAAACTCAACAGAACTTTTTCAAACGGTTGTTGATCACCAACATGATGATCATCAATATGATTGCCAACATCCGATGATGGATGTGGCACAAGAAGAAGAAGGAGACCAATGGAAGATAATACTTGTTGCTCAGGGTTGAACTGTGGGATCCTTGGTGCTATCTGAGCGTGGTTATTTTGCAGACTTTTCATTACCAAACAAGATAACTCATCAGTGCTGGTAGAGAGTGAGTTTTGCTCTTATTCTATGTACTACTCTAGTGGCTTGCCCTATCAGTGTTGGTGGAAATGATTTTGGTGGTTCCTTGATTGAACACATTGCATATCAGTCTTAAGTGACCAGTCATATGTTGAGGAATACCTATATTTTTGCTCTTTTAGTTTTGCTGAGTTTCTTGCAATAGTCTTAGACTCAACAAAACAATCTGTTTTGAGCACATCGTTTCTTTTTAGATACAGCAATTTTGCTATAGAAGTATCATTTAATTAAGATCTTATATTATTGAAAAGAAAAAAAAGTTTAATGTTATTTCAAATCATGATGTTAGGCCAGTCACTCTCTCAACACAACCAACCTCACAGGTTTGTGATTGTGGAGAAAATAAGGAAATAATAATATGAATGCTTGTCACCTTAAGTTATTTATCAAAATAAAAATTGTGATAGATAGATAGATAGATAGATTGATTGTTTGATTGATTCATAATTGCCTCTGCATCCTCTTAAAGGAATGCTACTTATGTCATAGAATAGAATATTTCTGCCTGTTAGAACTGATAGATATTGCTAAGGAAAATTAAAACATGGCAATTTTCTGCATAATCTGAAGAAAGTGATATGTAAGTCTGTACTGATAAAAATTACATGAATCATGAATCTAGACCAGGGCTCTTCAAACTTGACAGCTTTAAGACTTATGGACTACAACTCCCAGAATTCCTCCTCCAGTCATGTTAGCTCAGGAATTCTGGGAGTTGAAGTCCACAAGTCTTAAACTTGCCAAGTTTGAAGACCCTTGTTCTAGACGAAGGAAGGCTGAATTTAATTCAACGGTCCATAAATATTTTTATACATATTAATTGGAGACCTTCATTTTGCATTGTTTAGAAGGAAGTTGTAAATTTAAATTATAATTCATATATCTTCAGTTACTATCAAAAAATAATATTTGAACGATTTGTTTGCTGTCCCTCAAGAAAGTCACTGAATGTAGCACTGATTTATTATTTGTTCATTATAATATGTATTCAATTTGTTTATGCACTGAGAACTTACATTAGGTTTTTCTTCCCTTGGGCATGGCTGTTTTCAGTTCCAGATGGTTATGATTTTCTAAATTATTTCTGAAAAGCTGCAAGGTATATGAGACAATCATAAAAGATATTAGAAGAACATTTTGTTTCATTTCAAATGTATTGTGCCAATGTTAATTTATTTGCTTCATAGATTCATAATACAGAATTGAAAGGTACTGTTTAGGTTATAAAATCCAGCTTCTTTCTTAGTGCAAAATACTCCAGCTATCCCCTAAGTCAGGCTTCTTAAACTTTGCGGTATTGTAACCCCCTAAAATGACAGGTGAATGTCTATGGTGGTCTTCATGAACACAACTAAAATGTTTATTGTGATTAGGACTGAGTCAGAAATAAATACTGATCAAACAATAGTATGTAAGTTTCATTCTAGTTTCTAGGATGTGCAATACCCTGATATTGGCCATCTTGGACTTCCACCACAACCACCCATTTTTTTCCATTTTGAAAGGCTAAACATTTAAAATTGCACATTAAAAATACTATTTTCACTGAGACATGTCATCTCTATAGATACTCCAATAATTTCAGATATAGTACTACATATCACATCAGAAGTTGCCACTCTGTGGGCAGCCATTTTCAGGTAGGCTTGTTATATAGCTAGACCCATTTCCAATGATACCTTGGTGCTCATTAATTGGTTCCAGGAGGTGTGAACGTTGAAAAGTTTTAGCTTGTGAGTTGAGTACCAAACAAACGATGAGTACTGGGATAAAATTTCCACATCAAAATGTGTTGACTACCAAGTTTGACAAGTTTCAAAACACTTGACTACCAAGAGTACTCAAAACTCACTTGACTTTATTCCTTGCTCTGCTTGCAGAAGCACCTTGCCAAGTAAACCAAAATGAATGAAACTTCTCTGCACAGGTGTTACAAGCTTTAGATAAAAATTAGACCTTCCTCCCCACAGTTGCATCTGATCTTCTTGGAAACTCACAGCATAAGAACTCTTGCACCAAGTTATTGGTTTCTTGATTGAACTGTTCTGACTGTTAGGAAGTTTTCCTTAATGTTAAGAAATTATTGAACAATTCTGTAGCAGACGACTATTGCTTCTCGTTCTGCGTCAGTCTTTTGTTTTCAAATCTAAATATACTTCTCTTTTCTTACAGCATTTGGTTCTCATCTATTTCTTTTGCATTTTCCTGTACTTATTTCAGCCTCTTTGAGTCATCCTTAAAATAGTCAGAATTGGACATTGTATTTGAAATGAAATTTAAAATCATACCTATTAAAGGTGCTTAAGGTAGCAATTTTGGTCATGTTATTGAAAGCCTGAATTCTTGAGGACACATACTTTTAATTTACACTGAGTGAAAACGAAAGCCGAATATACTTTTGAACATTTCTTTCCTACAGTTGCATGTCCTTTCTAGATGATAATATATTTTACATATGCACAATATTCACCTACTGTAGGTGTTCACAGAAAGCACAACCAATGCAACAAAATTAGTTCCAAAATTTTAATGGCTGATCTCTGTGGGATGTGCAAAATTTTCATCCTCTTCCATACATGCAGTTAGTAATTTTAATTCAATCTTCGTTTCCATATGATTTGGAGAAAATATTATGTACCACAGTTTTTGCAATAATCATTTATCTACTGCAAGGTCTACCATACATACCCACAGATGAAGATAAAGCTCATGATTACAGCAATTAAATCCTGAATAATTTAAATGTCATTATTCTCGTTATTAGTTACTCTGTTGAATAAAAGTCTTTAGAAGTGTTTATAATATCTTGGAAAGATTGTGTTTTAATCATAAAAATTATACATAAGCATAAACAATCCTTTACCAGGCACTTCTTTCTGTCAGAAGATTTCAGAGTTCTGCTGTAAATTCTCAAATGTCATGCTGACCTCTGCCTGCTAGGGATTTTGGCAGGCCCCAGATATCCTATTTATGTCCTTTTTTGGGGATCCAACTTAGAGCAATAGGAATCTTGTCTCTGAATACTTTGAATTAATATGATTAATTTAATGAAATTCTGCCAAGTGAAGGAAGAATTTTCAACTGGGTCCTCCCTATCCGTGAGTTGCCTGAAATTCAGTCCACATAACAGAAGGTTGTTCTAAGGGATGTGTCAGAAATAGCTCAAAATCCAAAATGAGTCAGTAGTGAGAAATGAACACCTTTGAAAGACTAATCTAGTGGAAGATGTATATTTACGTTTTGAATGAAATATTGGAAACTATGCTTTGATGTAGCTCACTGATAGAGATAAAAATTACACCCCTCAAAATTTGTTTACAGTGCAATGTGTGGAAAAGGAAGCCATAAAGAAGAGCAGAAACTTTGCCAGTCTCCTGTGTTCAGTTGCTGTCATATTACTCCACCTCCTGTCCTCCCTCACACATACATAACTCATTACAAGCTGATGATGCTGGCAGCCAGTATTCTGAATTTCCTAACTCAAACAAGCATAGAATTAACATGCCCTGTTAAGCTTAAGCTTTTTGTATGCATTTACTGTGGATTGACTGAAAAGAAGAATGCGTGACCTAAGAAGCCCGCTGTAGGAGTGTTCCAAAATTCATACGATATGTTTTATTCCTCCCATTTGGCTGAGTATGTTACAAAAAACACACAGGATTAGGCAGGAACATGAGTACATTTATCCACCCATTCAGATTCTTAGGGAAAGAGAGAACAGTCTTCTTCCAAACTTTGTTAAAGCCTACTAATATGTGTGGGAATTCATATTTAACATAAGCAAGAATGGGTTACTTTGTAATTTAAAATAACCAGGAACTGAAACTAGACTTTTAGTTCAGAAATGTAAATTGTTCTGATATAAAATTTGTGACTGTATAATATCCTTGCACTCTCTTCTTTTTGAAAATTAAGGGATGGCCAAAAACTCTTAGCAATGGTCAAAAACAGATGAAGGCGGGATCTAGGGTTTATGGCTTATTCTAACTTCTAAAAAACAAACCTCAAAATTAATTGTGAATTTTTGGATTTAAGAGAACCAGAACAGAAAGAGTATTGTACTTCTAATACAAGTACGCATTCTAATTCAAAGAGTAGTTCCACCTGCTTATAATATTCAGCTGTCTGAATTTTAATTCAGTTCATGAAAGGTTTTTAGTGTTTTATAATTCCAGGATTTAAAAATACAACCAAACAAAAATGAACATTAGCTGTTACTTGTTCTACCTATTCCAGATAGGGCAAGGCACAACATTAACACTGCAAAATTCCAAGAATGGTACTTTATTGTTGTTGGGTATAATAACAGAGTCTTGAATGGTTGTAAAAGTTTCACTCAGTCCCATGTTAATACCACTCAGAGTGTCTTTCTCATTCTTTCCATTTTCCCAGTACTGAGGCATCATTTTTCCTCTTAACAGTTTCCTGCCTTCATTAGGGTTTTGTCTATAGTTCTTTATATCCCTTTCAATTCCTTTAGCAGCATTTCCATCCTCCATGGTTTCTCAAAAAAAGGGGCTCTTAGGTAGTACTGGAGGTTTAAACTCATTTATGGTATCCCGAAATTTCTTAGTTAATCTTATATTTACCTTGAATTGCCATACTCTGTTTAATTTAAGTTTGCATTTCAGGAGAAGAATGAAACAAAACAGCATACGAAGACTTCTGCCCTCTCCTATTATGATCTTTACCTACCACCTGATACCCTACTGCCATCTTTTCCAAACCCTGAATCTGTTACTTTTTCCCCTTTCTCTTATTATTGATAAGTTCAAATAAGTTCTCCTTGCTTTTAGCTTTCTTTTTGAGCCCAAGTTTCTTTTTGTGCTTTACCATTTCTGCAATAAAGCCCCTGTCACACTGCACCAACGGATGGAAAGAGGATGTAAAATGGAGGAAAACACTTGTCATCCATTGGTTAACGCGATGTATCCGTTCTGTACTCACTGCCTCCGTTTTTCTTCCTCTCTATCCGTCCAGCATCCGTTTATGGACGTTTCATCTGCTCAGAAAGTTTTGAACTGCTCAAAACTTTTGAGCGGAAAATGTATCCAATGCGTCCATTCTGCATCCGCTAGGCATCCACTAGGCATCCGTTCTGCATCCGTTATGCATCCACTATATCCGCTAGGCATCCGTTTCGCATCCATGCAACTCCATCCTCTCCAGCGGTAAACGGACGCAGGGAGGAAGCGGAACAGATGCAGAACGGATGCAGAACGGATGCCTAGCAGATTCAGCACGGAAACAAAGCATTTAAAACGGAAAAAACGTTCGCAGAGGGGACCTATCTCGGATATTAAGGATGTCTAGAGGATGCCTTGAACTTCATGATGATGCCTCCAGCCATGTTTGACGAAGTTGTGCAGCGGCTGACATCCAGGTTGACCAAGGCAAACACCAATTTCCGGCCCAGCCTGGAACCTGGGCTCAAGGTGGCACTCACCGCACCAGGGAGTCCTCCACACGCTCCACCATGGTTACAACACCTGTCCGCGGGTTCTCCGCCGTGGCACGCTCCACAGAGACCTGCCTGGAGACAGGAGCTGACTCTCGGCCAGAAGAGGACTGGCTCTCAGCAGGCTTCCGGAGAGAGAGGGTAGCTGCACCTGGCCATGACGTAGGTCTCTCTGTCCGTCAGCTTAACCGTGGCCTGACCAGATTTCTTCAGGTGCAGCTTCCCATACCAGGTGTGCATGTGCTTCCACCAGCCGAGGAGCACCTCCGAAGTGTAGCCCATACTCTCCACCTTCTCTCTCCAAGCAGCCTGCTTCCTTTTGATGTCCCTGTACAGCCGGTGTCCCTTCCGCCACAGATAGTCATTCTCTCTCAGCCACTACAGCACCTCATCCTCGTGTTCCTCCTCAATGGATTATTGCCTCCTCTCCCGTCCCCACATACGCCTCTTCCTCCCTTTGGCAGGACCAGATGGACCCTCATCAGAGGGGCTCCCAGGTAGTAGGGGCTGCTCCTCCACACCACCACCAGCAGCAGCAGCACCAGCAGGACCAGGATCAGTAGCAGCAGAGTAAGCACCAGCAAGACCAGGAGCACGAGCAGGACCAGGAGCACGAGCAGGACGAGCAGGACGAGCAAGACCAGGAGCACGAGCAGGACGAGCAAGTCCAGGAGCACGAGCAGGACCAGCAGGACCAGCAGGATGAGGAGCAGCTTCAGCAGAGTACGCAGCAGCAGAAGTACACCTCCAGGAGCAGCTTCAGCAGAGTAAGCATGAGCAGAAGCACCACCGGCAGGAGCAGCTTCAGCAGAGTAAGCACGAGCAGAAGCACCACTGCCAGGAGCAGCTTCAGCAGAGTAAGCACAAGCAGAAGCACCACCGCCAGGAGCAGCTTCAGCAGAGTAAGCATGAGCAGAAGCACCACCGCCAGGAGAAGCACCAGCAGAGTAAGCACCAGCAGAAGCACCAGCACCAGGAGCAGTGCCAGCAGAAGCTCCAGCACCAGAAGAGCAAGCCTGAGCAGCAGAAGCTCCAGCAGAAGCAGAGTCAGGGACAGGGGGTGGGAGGGTGGCCCTGTCCCTCTTGCCAGGGATGGCGGCAGGTTGCTGAGGCTTTCGCTTCTTCCCCATGGTTGTGGGTTGCTGGCTGGCAGGGAGGCTGGCAGGCACCAAGGCTGGCAGGAAGCCTGGCAGGAAGCCTGGCAGGCAGCCATGCACGAAGGCTGGAAGGCAGGCAGGCACCAAGGCTGGCAGGAAGCTGGCAGGCAGGCAGGCAGGCAGGCAGGCACCAAGATTGGCAGGCAGACTGGCTGGCAGGGAGGCTGGAAGGCAGGTTGACACCAAGGCTGGCAGGCAGGCAGAGAGCAAGGCTGGCAGGGAGGCTGGCCAGGAGGCTGGGAGGCAGGCTTGGGAGGCAGGCTTGGAGGCAGGCTGGCAGCAAGGCTTGCAGCAAGGCTTGCAGGCAGGCATGCAGGCAGGATAGGCAAGGACTCGATGTATCCGGCAGCAGGTCTTTCCTCCGAATGGTGACCTGCTTGGGAGCTGCTTCCCTTTATATCTGCGAGGCTTACGCAATGCATCCCCCCCGCATGCGCAATTAATGCTCGGCATCCATTCGGCTTCCGCTGTGCATCCGCTAGGCTTCCGCTGTGCATCCGCTTCATCCGCTGTGCATCCGCTTCATCCGCTGTGCATCCGCTTCATCCGCTGTGCATCCGCTTCATCCGCTCTGCATCCGCTGTATCCGTTCCGCGTCCGCTTTGCTGAGGCCCCCCGGCAGCCTAGCGGATGTGCCATCCGCTCTCATCCGCTTCCATCCGCTGGGCTTCCGTTCCACATCCGCTTTCCATCCGCTCTGCGTCCTCCCCGCGTCCATTCCTTTCCGTGTTTTCCGCTCCGGTTATGCAAATTTTTGCCCCTTTTGAGAGCGGATAACAATGGATGGAACATTTTTCTCGTCCGTTGTGTCCTTTTTAAAAACGTTTTGCATCCGTTGGGCAGTGTGACAGGGCCTTTAGATACTTGCTCTATTCTTCCTTGATGAATAAATCTAACCTTCATTTCCTATGCACATCTCTGTTCATTTTTAGTTCTGTCAAAAACTCTGTATGCATTGACAATGGTTTTCTAAATTGTCCCTGTTTCCACCTCCTTTCCTTATGTCTTCACTACTTATTTTGATTTTATCCTTCAATCCCTATATAATACAAACTATTAGTGAAGCAAATGAAAATCTATCCACAAACAGTGACTTCCATTTTCAATATAATTTTTAGCCTACTGGATTTCAATTCTAGCCTAAAGGAGTCTCTCCAGTAGCCTGTTTGATGTCTGTGACATTTCAATCAAGGTTTCTGTCTTTGCTATTACATTCTTATAAAGGCTATATTGAATGACAGTTTGTTGACAACACTTTGTAAGACAAAATAACCCAGAGTATAACTGGCATTTTGGCTGAAGGAGGACCTTGAAGGTCTTGTGATAAAGGTTGAAATCAAGTCATTTCAGTTGTCTGTCAAAGATGGAAAAGTCTAAACCAGTTCAAGATTCTGGCAGCTGACCTTTATATTGATAGAATCCAACGTTTCACAAATCACTGTATAATCTCTGCTTTAAAGCATGAGTCAGGGTTTGCAATTTAATTTCCTACATAAGATATTAATTATATTATTTTAGCTAAAATATATACACTGAATCATCTGACATAACTTGTACTTATCTTTTCCCACCCTAGTGTTGTTTGTGTTTGTTATAAGAAACTACAAAGAAAAACAAAGCATCTGTAAATAGTGAGGAAGTGAAGAACTGAAAAACCCAATTTTCTCTTTTACTTTAAATGTATCATGAACTACCTTGAAAAGATCTACTAATGTAAATATTAATGGATATATATGCAAAATTAAATTGTACAAGGTCAACTGGGGGGGTTGTCTCTCATTTCAGAATGGTTAAGGCTTATCCAGCTAGGCAAGAATCATACAATTCTGCATTTTCTTGTCTTTTACTATTGAAATTGTTCTCTGTGCAGTAACCATTTTATTTTTCTAAGCACAACTTCTCACTCCTCAAATCCTTTTCTTTAGTTTAGCCTGTTTGTCCAACTTGGAATGAAATGAGGTGTAATGACCATTGTATATCCTGTTCAAGTAATACAGCTTTACTATTACATAAGCAAGACATCTTGTTAGTATTAAATAAATAGACATCGAGTCGTTGCGGTGGTAATAGGATATGTGTCATTCTTTTTAAAAGAAATATTTCTGTAGACATAGCAATTGGAAACATTTCAGGCAGAAATTCTCAGGGGCATAACAAGAACTTTCAGTCCATCGAATATGTGAAAATGAGACTGCTAAAAGTTTTATTACATAATGGGTTGCTGAAGTTCAGTAGATCTAGGAGAATCTATAAAAGATGTATACGAGTTTTAAAACGGTCTCTTGGAGGAACTTAAAGATACTAAAATGCAGAAAAGAAACAACAGCTAAGGAAATAAGTTAAATGAATGAAGGTTATGTTTTCCTTGAGAAACTTCTAGATAAGAACTTATTGTATGTCAGTACTGCATTGTGTGGAAAAAGAAATTTGGGCAGTTGTGCCATGTTTGCCAGGTCATTGTTATGGTCAATGCTCATTGGGTCTTTTTCCCCAAGTGCATTAATATTCTTATTGAGTCCCAGAGTTTCTTAGTCTTGGCTGTTTCTCTTATAACATACTCTAGGCATGTGCTGAGGCATAGTAAAACATAGCTTGCCCTTCTTTTTGACGTAATTGTCCCCTTGACTGTAATTAAAGTTAAACTGAGTAATGGAGCACTCACCAGCAACATGTTCCCATAATTTTCCCCGTTGTCAAGGGTTTCTATTATTATCAGATTCACACTGGATTATTTGTTAGACTAGAGGAAGGGAACAGCAGTGTTGCTCAGGCACAGTTGTGGGAATGCGGTTCCCTGATGTGAATTGTGGTATGTGGAAAATTTCTCCACTATAGAAGTCCTCTTACTTTCATTGTTCCCACAGTTCCCAGAGTGGTGAAAGTATTTGTCTTCTGAATTGTATTGATTGTTCAAAATAATTTTTTTCTTGTTTCAGTTTGCTCTGTCAAATTATGTCAAACTACAATGGGTTAGTAATAGAAAGTGTAGCTCCTGGGTGTTTCTTGAATGAGAAAAAAAAACATCTCATGTCTAGAAGTTGTTAGTTTTGGGTGTGTACGTCTCTGTGTGTGTTTTTTTCAGCTTGTTAAAAATTGATCCAAAGTTAACATATATCACAGTTCGCTGGCAACGGATATGACTTTTAGGAAAGGCATTTCCTTTTTTCCTTCTGTATCTGTGAATGAGAAATAAAATGGATTTTTGAATTCTTCAACATAGCAGGAAATGCCATTTTTATTTTATTTATTTTACTTTTATCCCACCTTTATTATTTTTATAAATAACTCAAAGTGGTGAACATTGGCTTATTTAAATTGGGGAAACATTTATTTCCAGAATATAGTATCAGTGGACTTCTCTATGCAGAGTCAGAACTTTTCTAAAAATATTTTTTAGTCATAAAATCTTTTTTGAAAAGTCAATGCTTTACTATTGTTGAATACCCAGTTGGAGAAGTTCATTACATTCCCATTCAAATTAAAGTAGCAAGGATTGGACAATCAAATGAATGTTCTCAAAAGAAGGAGGACTTTAAGTTGCTTTGGGTATTCTGCTGATTGAAGCACAGGTATAGAACTTATACTTAGTTAAGTTATGCTCCCCCCGTGCTGGGTGCACGAGATGTTGGATTTTGCAGTATTCCTCAGAGAACAGGTATCAATACCTTTTACCAATTTTATCTGGTTCATCAAATATTCCCTTTTCTAGAAAAAAATGGGATCTAAAGCCCATGTCACACTGGCCAACGGATGCAAAAAGGACACAGCGGACGAGCAAAATGTTCCATCCGTTGTTATCCACTCTCAAAAGGGGCAAAAATTTGCATAACCGGAGAGGATAACACGGACGCGGGGAGGACGCAGGGCTGATGCAAAGCGGATGCAGAATGGAAGCCCAGCGGATGGGAGCGGATGGGAGTGGGTGGCACATCCGCAGGGCTTCCGGGGGGCCTCAGCGAAGCAGACACGGAACGGAAAGAGCGGAAGCAGAGTGGATGCACAGCGGATGAAGCGGATGCAGAGCGGAAGCCTAGCGGATGCACAGCGGAAGCCTAACGGATGCCTGGCGTTCACTGCGCATGCAGGGAGGATGCATTGCATCAGCCCCGCAGATATAACGGAAGCAGCTGGGAAGCAGGACGCCATTCAGAGGAAAGACCTGCTGCCGGACACATCGACTGCCTTGCCTGCCCTGCCTGCATGTCTGCCTGCCAGCCTCCCTGCCAGCCTTGCTGCCAGCCGGTCTGCCTGCCAGCCTTGCTGCCTGCCTTCCTGCCAGCCTTGGTTCATATCTGCCTGCCAGCCTTCCTGCCAGCCTTGGTTCATGTCTGCCTGCCAGCCTTGGTGCCTGCCTGCCTGCCAGCCAGCCTTCCTGCCAGCCTCCCTGCCAGCCAGCAACCCCACAACCATGCGGAAGCACAGCAAGCCTCAGCCATCTGCTGCCAGCCCTGGCAAGAGGGACAGGGCTACCATCCCGCCCCCTGGCCCTCACTCTGGTTCTCCTGGGGCTTCTGCAGCATGGGCTCGCTCTTCTGGGGCTGGTGCTTCTGCTGCTTCTGCTTCTGGAGGAGCTGATGACAAGCACTCCAGCACCAGCCACCTCCACAGCACCTGCACCCTTCACCTCTGGGACTGAGCGACCAAGAGGAGTGCCAGAGACTCATTTTTGTCTTATAGCTTGTTGTTAATAAAGTCTATTTATGATTCACACACTTGCTTCATTTCTTTTTTTTAATAAAGTCTTGCTGGAAACTTTTAGAAATGGTTTAAGCCTTTGCATGCTTGTGGGATGGGTTAAGATAGCTGTGGGATGGGCAGGGATACCTGTGGGATGGGCAGGGATACCTTTGGGATGGGTAATAGTTGTGGTATAGATAAACCTCCAGTGCAAGCATAGTGGGACTGTATGGTCCACCCTCCCAAGTGCCACACCTACGGCCCTTTATTATCAATAATAATGTAATAATTATCCACACATGTCAACATAAACACAACTCTTTATTAAACGCCCTATTTATTGTAGGCCAAGCAAACATACATGGCCCAATCTCATCTGTGTGATGAGACAGGCTGAAGGAAGCATCCATGAAGCATCTACCATCCTGTCTTGCCACTCCACTGCTCCAGCTGGGGAGTTGCACCATTGTCTCAGGAGGTTGCGCTGCTTCTTCGCTTCATTTGCATAGTGGATGCCTAGCAGATATAGCGGATGCGTAACGGATGCAGAACGGATGCCTAGCGGATGCGTAGCAGATGTAGAACAGACAAACTGGATACATTTTCCGCACAAAAGTTTTAGGCAGCCCAAAACTTTTGGAGCGGATGAAACGTCCATAAATGGATGCTGGACGGATAGAGAGGAAGCAAAACGGAGGCAGTGAGTGCAGAACGGATACATCGCATTAACCAACGGATGGCAAGCTTTTTTGTCCATTTTACATCCTCTTTGTATCCGTTGGTTCAGTGTGACATGGGCTTAAGCAATGTTTGTGCACCGGACATGAACTTCATTGATAATTAAATGTTTTGAAGATTAAAGATTTCTAATGATCTAGGCCTGGGATGCCCACCTTGTAAATCCACTCATGCTCTGAGACTAAAAATCCTTCCCTTGAATCTCAATTTCATTAGAACTTACGTGAGCAAGCATAAGCATCAAGAACTTTATTGATAAGTGGTAAAATTATGAAATACCTTTCTTGAGGAGACGTCTCGTGTTTCTTATCTTCCTATGTTTAGGTGAACAATACAATACATATCTTTAAGGAAACTTGTGATTGCTAATGATTAAAAAGGAAAGGTTTCTCTGTCAGTCATGTCCAATTTTAGGGCACAGTATTCATCTCTGTTTCTTGGCCGAGGGAGCCAGCGTTGTCCAAAGACAATATCCATAGTCATGTGGCCAACATGACTATACATCAAAGGCCCTGGAATACAGTTACCTTCCTACTCAAATGGTACCTATTAATCTACTTGCATTCGCATACTTTCAAACTGCTAGGTGGACAGGAGCTGGGACAAGTAACGGGACTTCACCCTCTGGCACAGTGCTTGGGTCTTGAACTCAGGCTGTCAGATCTCCAGCTGATAAGCTCAGTTTCTTTAACTGATGAGCCATTGTGGCCCAATGTTAATTATTATTGCCATATTTTTTATTATTGTCACTGTAAGCATTTGCTTAATTATGAAATGCGCGCTTTCAAATTTTCTGGAGGCTCATGCTTAGGTTACAAATTTAAGAATTCCAAAAATGAATACACTATTTTGGCATTGTTTTCTATGCTTCATAGACTTTGCATGGGGGCAGATACAGTTTAATAGATGATGTGTACCTGTCAGACATAGTCTTTAAGATATGTGTGAATGCGTGTATGTGTCCATGTATAGATATGTTTGTGTGTATGTTTGATAATGATGGAGTTCCAAATCCCTATGCCAGGGAGAGCTTCATGAATAGTATAGATACCCTAGAAGGAGATTAATGATAAACAGCATCAAACTGAAATTTGTAGCAATACAATCAAAGATTAGCACAACCAAAAAGAATAAAACAAGAAAAATAAAATTAATAAAATGTGTCTGTGGGGAAAACTTTTATCAGTTTTGTATAAATTGATGTTGTGTTTTCATTGCAGCCCTGCAACATTTGGTTTACGGTATTGATGAAAGTGTGACTGGGCTCTCAGAGAAGAAAATTGGCATAATAAGCTTCTATCATTCCTAGGAGGTATTGCAGCAAGGATAATATTTAATTCCCATGCAGATCTTTGCAGAAGTCACAGAGAAGTAGCACATGTTGGACAATTTCTATTTCCCCAGAGCAGGTGCATTCTTTTAGTGGAATTTTGATACATTTGTCTTGTAATAATGCCAATGACGGTCCATTGTGCCTGGCCCTGAAGACCTTTCTCAACCTGAAAGAGATTTAGCCTTGCATTAGGTCTTCCCTTTGGTATAAAAGAATCTCTGGGATTTTGAAGCTGCTTGGACAATGTACTTCTGGAGGGCTCTCCAAGTCCCCTGTGCACGAAACACCATGCCCAAATATTTAAAAGTACGCACTTTCAGGTAGTCCTCATTTAGCAACCACAATTAGGTCTGGAATCTCTATTGCTAAGCAAACTACCATGTAGCTGTGACACTTATGACATCACTTCTCATTCGGTCCTTAAGCAAGTCACTGGTTGTTAAGCAAGAGATGTGTTCACAACTTGCGATTTTACTGCCAAAGTCTCCATCAAATTTGCTTCTCAGAAGCTGATTTTAAAGCAAAAAAAATGTGATCATATGATTGTGGGATGCTGGATGATCATAAATGCTCGCTGGTTGTGAAGCTGTGCCAGTCATAAATGCAAGAAGTAGTTATAAAATGGATTTTTCAGTGCAGTCATAACTTCAAGCAGGGCAGTTGTTAAGCAAGGTCTACCTATATTGGTAGTATTCAACTTACAACCATATTGGAGCTTGGAATTTCCCTCATAAGTCATGAAGTTGTAAGTCGAGGCACCTAATGATTAGATTTTATGACTTTTTTATGACAGTCATTAAGCACTATGGTTGTTAAATTAAAACAGTCATTGTTAAATGAAAACATCCTAGTTGTTAAATGAATCTGTTCCTGTGGGTGGTTTTTTTGCCAAAAAAAATCCCAAAAGGCTGAAAATTGGCAAACAATATCCTAAATTGTAGTAACGTGACCACAGAATGCTGCAACCAGTTGTAAAAGTGAGCAAATAGTTTTTGGTGGGTCCATCATAATTTCAAACAGTTGCTAAATGGTTGGATATTAAGCAAAAACTACCTATATTCAATTCTGTTTCTATTTATTCATTTATTTATCTGTGTTCTTTGGTATTCTTGGGATTACCATTTTTAAATATAATTTATAATCAGATTATTCATTTTCCTAATTCCTATTGGATTATGGATCCCATAGCCCTTTTAAGTCCATTGGGAATGTGCAATATAACTGCTGTATTATTTGCAAAGTGGGGAGGAATTCCATGTCATAAAATTTTAGGGACATGAATGTCAAAATTAGTCAGGCGTTGAGCTAGTATAAAAATGAAACTGGTCTTAAGCAAGGATACAGCCTGCTGTCCTCTTTTTCTATGTGTATGGGTCTAGAGAATGGCCTGTAAGGGCAGCAGCTGATTTAGGAATGGGGTCCAAGTGGAATTTTTGTACTAAGAAAAGAAAGAGAAAATAAATCCTTTCCTATATTTTAATCAAATAGAACTGAATTCAGCCTTAAAGTCAGAAACATCACATAGAGGGAAGATTTAATTTAGTTATGACATACAGTACATTAATGCATCTATAATTAGTTGGGTCTTCTCTGTGCTGTGTGTGTGTGTGTGTGTGTGTGTGTGTGGTGTATGTATTGGGAGTATTGGGACAATATCCCAGTCCTTCAGCATAATATTGTCTTGTCAATATTAGCAAAAAAAGGATTCAGGAAAATATGCCTACTGAACCCACTTGGTTTTAGGAATTTAAGTAGGGGACGCTTGGTGCCTTGAACCTCTGTGTTCTAAGATTTTAATCCATTTGACCATTTCAGAAGAAATTGGTGGCCAGAAGAGCGTCAGGAACAAGTTCATTGTGAGCGATTGTCTGAATTTGACAGTCAAATTCTGCCAAACCTGTCCTGATAATTGATACTGGATTTGTTCAAGATTTCCCTTAAAAATTGGAGTAATGATTTTCCAGAAGAGGAAGGAGTTACTTTCTGTAACTAACTTAATCAGCCTTTGCCACTCCTTTGTGGCTCTATTTGTCTCTCAGGAGGGATTGACACTGTTTTTAAATAATTAATTAACAGTTGAAGATGTTCCATGGAATGATTTAATCTAAACACTTGGTATGTTACCTTGAACTTCCTCTTGAGATGTTCACACTCACTGTTGGTGCCTTTTTTCAGGGATCAGAATGACTGAGGAAGTTCCTCTCACCAGGTCTATATAATGATTGTGCTCATTAATGTGTTGCTCATAAAGCTCTAAATAGTCATTGTGAAGTTCCATTAGTTGCATCTGAATCCCTATGGTGGTCGCAGAGCAGAATCCCTATGGTGAATATCGATTTTAAGAGCAAACAGTGCTCTTAAGCTTATTTCAGTTCTTCTCACGTGGATGACAGAATTCTGATTTTGTAAGACTGGGACAAATTTTTACATTTTAAAAATCTCATCAATAAGTGGCATTCTTAACATTATAGGTAGTCCTTGGTTAACAGCAGTAATAATTGGGATTAAGAACCCTGACATTAAATGAAGTGATTGTAAAGGTGATGTCACATGATTGTACTGAGTTATGACTGTTGTTCCAGCAATTCCAGTTGAAGTCATGAGGCAAATCCCACATAGCTGTTAGGTATGTTGTCACATATTCACCATTTGCAATCTCCTGCTGGCTTTCCCAATGACTGCTTGTCAGAAGCCAGCAGTAAAGTTCACCAATGGTGATCACATGATTGTGGAGTACTGGGACAGCCATAACTAACCAGTCAGATGACAGCAGGAAGGGACTTTGGAGGCCTTCTAGGGTGAGCTTCAAAAATTTAAGAAAGGGTTCTCTGCCCGGTTGCTGGGTGGGCGTAGCCATGGTGGGGTGGCATAGTGGGCCTCCTGCACCATGGTATGCGTGGAGGGTATTTTTGCCATCCCTGGGCTCCAGAGGCTTTCCTGAAGCCTCCAGGAGGGTGAAAACTGTCTCCCCGGGCTCCGGAGGATTTCCAGCTTTCCTGAACTTCTGAGAGACCTGTTTTTCACCCTCCCTGAGCCTCCATGCATGCTCTGCACTTACCTGCATCCAAAACAGGCCGTGTGGGGATTCCTGGGAGGGGCAGGGCAGGGTAAGCAGGGCAGGGCCAGCCAGGAGTGGGATTTGGGAGTTCTCCAAACTGCACAGAATCTTAGCTTGGGGCTCTCCTGAATGCCTGCTAACCCTCAGCAGCCTACCCCTGCTTCTAGTCCAACCCACTGCTCAAGCATGAGACCCTATCCCATTTCAGACAAGTGACTGTCCTGTCTCTTCTTAAAAACCTCCAGTGTTGAAGCACCCACATCTTCTGAAGGCAAACTATTCCACTGGTTAATTGTCCTCCCTGTTAGGAAGTTTCTCCTTAATTCCAGGTTGCTTCTCTCTTTGACTAGTTTCCAACCGTTTTTGCTTGTCTTGCTTTCTGGTGCTTTGGAAAATAACTCTGAGAACTGGCCATAAGTTTCCTCATTGAGTGCTGTCACAATTTTGAATGGTCACTGAATGAATGATAGTTACTAATTGTGATTCTACTTTCAGATCATGTAGAGGTGAATCCAGATGGTTGGCCATCTATCTACCTTATTCAGAATTTTTCATGATTTCAGATTTTATCTTATGGCTCCTTTAGGAGATGAGGCCCTGGAATTATTATTTTTTTGCTGACAATGATATTTCAAGCACTGGTAGAATTGTAAGCTCAATCAACTATGTGCCTTGTTGGGTATTTCAATCTACTTCAATAATAAGTGTTGCTGCTGAGTGATCAGTAGGGCAGCTTTCAATGTACCTCTGCATATGGCAAATAATAAATGGAGAAAAAGATATGAAAAGGAAGTTCATAATTTGCAATAAATGTTTGGGTCTTGCAAGTAAACTGACTTCTGATAACTGCCTAGACAATCCATGCAGTGTTCTTGGCCACATTTTTGGAAATGGTTTGCTATTGCCTTTTTCCCAGGGCTAAGAGAGAATGACAGGCCCAAAAATCACCAATTGGCTTTTGGTATAAATATACATTAAAATAGCCAGAGGTTATAGTATTGTGTTGGATGGGTCAAAAAGTTACTTTAGCCTGACAAGTCACAGGTACAAGTCTGGAGAAAGTAGCAACACTTAAAAATAATTTAATTTTAATTGAGTGACTTTGATCTATCATTTCTTGTCAGCTTGGAATATGTTATATGTAGTTTTTAGGTCAAAAATAGATAGATTTCCTGATTTACTATCCTGTGAGATGCTTGGAAAATTTGAAACGAATGTAGCCATAAGCTTTTTCTTTTTGAATCAGTCCTGTAAAATTGAAAGCAAAGTGAATGTATTGAAGAGAAAAATCTAATGGATGCTGCAAGCTGCACCATTCAGGAGATGTGTAGAGGATATTTCCAAATGACTTAGGAATATAGTGATTCTAACAATTGGGTTCGTTTCATTAGGTTCTGTCTGTGACATATAATCTCTATTTAGGTAATGTGCATACATCAGTCAATTATACTTTTTTAAAATCTAAAATTATTGAAATTAATTGGTGTATATAAGTTCATAAAACTCAGTTACAGTTTTTTTTGCTAACTAAGCATGAGTCAACACTGAATTTGGTTGAGAAATAAATGTCATATGGAAGAGATTTATTATTATGATTCTCATTTGTTCAAATTAAAATAAATGGCAGTCACTGAGCCCACTTATTAGTCTGAGTTTGAATGAGAACCACAACTCTTCCTAAATTATTTATCTTAAACACATGCGTACATTATACATCACAAAAAGTTATTTGCCCCAATGAAGATACAAAGAGACAAAAATTAGTTTGTAGGTGCTCTCTGTTTGGGAAGGACTAACTTGGAGAATGTTAATCGGTTCATTTATGGCTACCAACTACCATGGTTTCACACAATTCCACACTCTGCACCCCAAACTCCATTGTCCTCACCTTATGGTGCACCAGCACCCTGAGCACATTTGTGCATCCTCCCCCACCCAGAAGCAGCCACCCCAAACCAGCCCTTTGTGCACACCTAGTTTATCCTTCCCTACTTGGCAGAAGCTGCTTACCTACTTGTTATGATCCCCCTGTGACTTGCAACTTTCTGCCACTTCTCCACTGACTTGGGTTGTTGGAAAGCCAGCAGGAAGCTGTGAGAACATCCTCTCTTAATGACCCCTGAGCTTGCAATGAGGACTGCCAGATTGCTGTCACTAAGCAATGTGGGCACGTGACATTACATTTTATAATCACATTGCTTAGTAATGGAAATTTCAGTGACAATTACTGTCGTTGACCAATGATTACCTGTATGGTAAGTACATTTACATGAAAATGTAATAATTATTTCCCCTGTATTCCTGCATTTGCTATCTTGGCCCCTCAAGGGTTGGTCTGTCATCTGCTGCCTTTCCTTTGTATTTCACAAGAGAATCTAAAAAAAACAAGAGATCTGCTGCAAAATGGCCTGCATGGCTCCCTTTTAAATGTTGCTGTGACTCCAAAGGAAGCCTGACCCCAGGGTTCATGGTACTGTTTTGGTTTCCTAGGCAACAGAATGGGGCTCAGATGAAGACACCAGAAGATCATGTCAAAGTAAAGGAAAAACTGAGGTAAGTCTCCTATCTTATTTCTTCATACGTATGGAGACCCCCATCATTCATATTAATGATTTCATGTTATTGTTTATGGGGAATTTTCACCTGAAAATGTGTGATATGAGTTGTTTAAAAGGATGCTATTATAACAAAAAGGTAAAATATGTGTTAATTCTAATGGCATATTTTCAAATTCTGGATAATAGTCTTTTAGGAATGTTTTCATGGAAAATTAAAGTTAATCTCCACTTTTTTGGAGGAGACTAGAACAATTGATTTCTGTGGGATAGATGGGTCTATCTACCCATAGAAGATCTACTTAGATAGAAGATCTACTTGCAGGGTTTAGTTGAAATTTCTGATTAAGAGTTAGTTTGGTTTTACCATAACTTCAGGGAAGTATGCTTTTGGATTTAAATCACCATGGTACCCATCCAACCAATTCCTTCTCAAGTATTCCACTCTCGGTTCAGAAAAGTTTTATTTTATTTATTTATTTATTTATTTAATTTTTCAAGCACTTACAATATAATAGAAATAAGAATAAACATAAGTATAAATTCATGAAATAGATACTTATAATTAGGGACAATAGGACAGGCAAGGTAGGCATGATTGTGCACTTATGCATGCCCCTTACAGTTCTCTTAGGAATGGGTGAAGTCAATGAAGGTTAGTTTGAGGGTAAAGGCATGGGAGTTTGAACATGTGACAACAGAATCAGGTAGTTCCAGACATGACCACTCTGTTGCTGAAATCATATTTTTTGTAATCAAGTTTGGAGTGGTTTACATTAAGTTTATATGTGTTGTGCGCTCTTGTGTTGTTGTGGTTAAAGCTGAAATATTCATTAACTGGAAAAACATTGTATTGTATGATTTTCTGTACTATGCTTAAGTCCAATCTTTGCCAGCATAGTTCAAGAATGTCTAAACTTAGAATCTCAAGTCTGGTGGTGTAAGATATTCTGTTGCAAACAGAGGAGTGTAGTACTCTTCTTGTAAAATACTTCTGGACTTGCTAATTGTATTAATATCTGATATACAGTGCAGATTCCAGACAGTGGAGCTGTATTCAAGTTCACAGAATACAGTTACTTGATTTGAATTAAATCTGTGACGTGTGCCTTTATTTCCATGAAATGAGCCATTAGAAGTTGCATGGCATAACATCTCCTCCTAGTTGGCACTTGAATACAGTAGATCCTCGGCAAGATCATTTAGTGGACATATTACCGATGCTTCCACATCCAAGCATCTTGGATCTTTCCTCAGTAAAAATCAGATGCCTATTTTATAGGTTAACTCAAAGAGGAAAAAATTCAGCAAATTGTACCCAAATTCAAAACCACTTTGCCACTCAAAAAAGCTGATGGCTAAGGTTGAACTCTTTCAAAGCAGAACTCTTTTGAAGAACAGCAAGAATAACAACAAAACAAGCCTTAACAAGTCAATTCTTATCTATACTCAGAAAATTAGCACAGACAACAACAAATATATTAAAATTGTCTCTTTATTCCTGAATGAATTTCTTTTGAAAAGACCGTGGAATATAGTCTTCCTCATTTCTTAGACACAGCTAAACTTCCAACTAACCCTGGAGATAATACTCAGTAATATACGTTGATTACAAGATGATGATTATAGAACTGAAATTTAAGCCTTTCCTCCCTTGGCATTGCATTTAGATACAGAGGAACAGAGTGTCACTCACAGTGTGACAACTACCATTTTTCCTGTTTTGTCAGACAGCTCTCTATGTACTGTATATTGTTGCTTCATCTTCTTTCTGAGATGTTAGTAGAAAACCCTTAATGGTACCTGATCTCAAACAATCTGCCAGCCCCAAGATCCCATTGAAAGTGTTACCATCCAAACTCAGCAAATCCATCATGGAACCCATGACTGCCTCTTTTATTAAGAAATATAATCACTACTTTTAATTCATCACTCTTTTACACAGTTGTAGCAATCATGGCAGAAGTGCTATGTCCTAGAAGGATAAAAAGTTTGCTTGGGTGAGCTGGTGACAACTTAATACACTTGGTCTAAAAATGTGGTACCAGTATCTGGATTAATAAAGTGGCATTTGTCTGTGGACTGTTAACCAGAGTGGCAATGAGTTTCTAATTTCTTCCTCAACCAATGTGCTACTACTCAGGAGGCATCTACACTCTGTTGAATTCTTCAAGGCCACAAAGGAGCCTATAGAACAGAGAATGTACGATACAAAGATAGGATCTTATATAGCCACCCAGACACTGAGCAGACACTACTGGAAGTGAAAATACAACCCATGCCCCACTTCAGTGACATCATTCTGCTCCTAGGAATTAGTTGGCATTTATTAGAATGCTACAATGCTATGAAGTAATTCATTCTTAAAAGACAGTGCTTGGAGATACCCACTTCTCTAACTGGCTGTCTCTAGGTTGAATAAAGATGGGAAGAACAGCTTTCTCTTGGAGAGAACAAAGGAAAAAAACCTAAATCCCCATTATCTGTTTCTTAATACATCTTTCTAAAGTCCTGATGAGCCATCAGATAGTACTGAAGTACATAATTCAGAGGTCTAAAGGGCCTAAGACAGTTTTGGAAAGTTAGTTTTGTTAGTTTCTTGTTATTAGTTAAATAGGCAGTGGTGAGGAAGTGTCTTGCAATTCTTAATTATGTTTTATCAAGGTCCTGTTTGCAGAGGGATTCTCCAATAAATTGAATGCTACTAACTTACAGAGTGTCTTGTTTATAGAAGAAAAATAAAAATTAGTGGGACTCAACAGAAGACTCAGCAAATTCTTATGGCAGTCCAAAGACCAGCCAATTATTAATACATATAGCAATAGCACTTATATAACATTTCACAGGGGTTTTATAACCCTCTCTAAGCAGTTTACGGAGTCAGCATATTACCCACAACAATCTGGCTCCTCATTTTACTGACCTCAGAAGAATGGAAGTTTGAGTCAACCCTGAGTTGGTGAGAATCGAACTGCTGAACTGCAGTCAGCTGGCAGTCAGCAGAATTAGCCTGTAATGCTGCATTTAAACCACTGCGCCACCACAGCTCTAAAGTGGTGTAGGGCATTCTGTTGTGGATTTATCTCTTTCCATTTTATTCCTTACATTTGAAAAACTGTTGCAAATTGTTTTCATAAGATCTGTATCTCCATGCCAGTGCAGTCTAAATATTTATTGCAAATCTCTTTCCTTGAAGAAGTGGAAAAGCAATCTTGACAGTTATCCAGCAAATCATAAGTAACATTGTGTATGTAAGTTAAATGTTGGCTTATACTCAGCTAGGCAAGCATTTAAATGAAGTGCCAGCCAATTCCTGATATATATAGTATACAGCAGGGGTCCCCAACCTGTGGGCTGTGGCTCACTATCAGGCCATGGGCTATTTGGAATCAGGCCATATGAGCAGCAGCCCCACTCACACATGTGCAGCCCCGCTCACACAAGTGGCAGGTGCCGTTGCTCACACCCTCACTTGAGTGAATGGCAGGCACATGCACCTGCCACTTACCTAAGTGAAGTTGTATGCACATGTACCTGCCCCTCGCAGAAAACAAGTGATAGGATTCAGCCAGTTCGCATCACTTCAGGAGAACAGGTAGTTAACTTTCTGAGCAGTTTGGTGAACTGGTTGTGGAAATATCATTAGGGCAGAGAACCGGTTGTTAAATTATTTGAATCCCACCGTTGCATAAAACCATTCCCTCTTCCCCACCTCTCCCACACACTGGGCCACCAACCCAGAAAGGTTGGGGAACACTGGTATGCGGTATACATTCTAAGTTATAGTCTTGAACTATTTATGGATAGTCCAAACTCAAGCCTGGCTAAAGCTGTTTTCATAGCAAATGTTCTAGAATATTATGGAGAATCAAAAATTTGCTTTAATTGGCAACTAATCATTGCTATTTAAACAGGACAAATGCAACATACAGAACACTAGGGCAGTAGAACAGTGAAATTAGTTACTGTTGAGCTACTAATAGAGAGTTGCATTTTTATTTTCTGCCTATGTAAAATACATCGGTGAACACATCAGAGAAAATGTAAAACACTCTCTGTGAACACATCAGAGAGAAAAGACCAAACTGAAATTTTCCTGATTCTGATATGCCACTTGCAATGTGGTTGGAAGAGAATTAACTGGATGTGATCATAAAACTCAGCTCCAAGCATGTATATTTTTGTTTGTCATTACTTCAGTTTCCAGTTCTGTATGGAACAAATGACAGCTTATCTTTTTTTTTGAAAGATATTGTATTGAAGCTTTGCTTCCAGGCTGAGATAAATTTGAGATCTGATCCCTTATCAAGTCATAATGGAAATGAAAAGTAAACCATGTGAACCTCTCTAAGGAACACTGTGATCTTGACATACTCATTCTGTGTGCTCCCCAGGCCAATTGTGACAGTTCCCATTCTGCTATCTACTCAAATAAGTGTCTTAGCTTCCTTTATAAAATAAATCCCCAAACAACAAGGACATCTGACACTTTGCTTGTAGGCCACATGTGTAGTGCTTATTGTGGTTAATGTTTCAGTGAAATGATTCCAATTTCATAAATTAAAGAAAGTTGTGATATCTGTAATTATGGAAGGATCTTTCTCGGCCTTCAGGGTCATTTGGAGTGGTTGTGTATCAACAAAACTCCCAATATTGTAATGTTTTTCAAGAATTGCTTATCCTTACACAAGCTTCTGTGTTGGGAAGCCAGAAACAATGTTTTTGACCTTCTGGAAGAGCTGGTTCTTCAGCTGCAGTCTCTTGTTGGTGCCCATTTATAATCTCCAGATAATGAGAAAGACATTGAACATAAGATCATTTGAACAAGTTACGTTTCCTGAATATATATCAAACTTAACCCCTTTCCCCAGAAGCTGCACAAATAGAAATCCATAGACCACAGTTATTTCAAGCGAGAGGTGTTTAAACAAGACAAAACAAAACCTCTGACCCATTGTATGGCTGCAATCAAAGTTGTTGACATTTCTTTGTAAGGTAGCCTAGAGGGGAAAATAGTAAGGTATAGTTTTAATCAACCAGCTAATTTCTCTAAAATGGCAGAGAATAACATTTATACAAAAGCTTCTATAATTTATGGGTTGGATAGAAAATCTCTGTACATAGTAATTGGAGTGTTTTTGATTATGCAGTTTTACCAGTGTTGCGCTTCTTATATTTGGAGATTTATTGAATTTCTGTAAAATAGACTGTTTGAACAAAGAGACTGATCAAACTGAATGAAATATGGTGATTTTCCTCCTTTGGTGATTGGATCATGCAATGTCTCAGATTTATGTGTATTTATTTTATTTATATTTCACACTGCTTAACCACCCATCTCCCTCAGAGAGGGGCTCTGAGTTATGCCAATTGTTTTGCCAATAGCCCAGTTCTCTTTTACAGAATGTACTGCAAGGGGGATTCTCAGTTTTGTAAAAATGAATTTTCCTGGCTTGCTCAATACTGAATTTATAACAGTGCTACAGCAAAGATTTGTTTATAGTTAACATTAGCTTTACATACATTGCAATCTGAATTTTCTGAACTGTAATTCAGTGTTTCTTGCAAGTGCTTTCTCTTCAGCTGGTTGCAACTCTTAATAAAGAAGGCAGTCTGAATCTACCAAATTCTGTGTGCTGCAAGCTACTGTGTGTTCTAAAAAAAGTTGGGATTACTAGATTTAAAATAATGGGGAGGAGATCAATAAACTTAAAGTATATTTTTATGAAAGGGAAACACTCAAAAATCTGTGACTTTGATCTTTTCTACAGTAAATTACTTTTCTCAACTTGGGAAAGTCCAATACATAATTTTGGGTGTATCTGTCTTGAATTTAGTGTTCTTTGATCACTTACATGCTTAATATCATTAGTTAGTATATAAAATTAAACATGGCATATGTTTTTCTAAAAGTTATGCTCTTTAATTTATCATTATATTTCTCCAGTTATTCAGTGAAAGACAATTGGTACAGAGGTATTCTCATCTGTGTTACTGTAGTATGATATTTACAACAGAGTGTGAAATGGAGAATATGCAGAATTCTTGAATGTCACAACAGTGCATGTAGAGAACTCTGAAGTATTTAATTTTTCCCCAAAGCATGCTACTCAGTGGCACAGAAGTGATTGCTGAAAGTAAGTCATCCAAACCAAAAGCAGTTGGAGATAATCCGGACATGGCATTCTGAATAAAACAAGCTTTCTTTTTTTAGAGCTAGAACACCTCTAGAAACTATTAAACTATACAAGTAAATTACCCTGTTCTTCAGAATGCTCCATTCCCAACTCAGCAGCAGATCCCAGAAACAGACCAGTAACTATCTTTGCTTGGAACTAAACTCTAGCAAGCTTAACAGCTCAGATTGGCCATCTTTCTGTAAAGTGTCTTTTCTTGTCTTTTCTTTAGGAGGAATGCCAAAACTATGTTCGCGTTCTCATTGTTTATGGCAAGAAGGTTTTCACTTGTGGCACAAATGCTTTTTCACCAGTATGTTCCAGCAGACAGGTAAATTGAACCCTTCCCTTTTCAGGATTTGCTGGAGAATAAGAATGGAAGTATGCTAAAGGATGCCCTGTTTCTTTAAAAAACAACAAATTTTATTAGTTTTACAATTAAAAACACATCAACAACTCATACACAAATAAGAAGACAAAAAAGAAAAGAAAAGAAAAAGGAGGAAAAAAAAGAATAGAAAACAATTAAAAACATTCTCATTTTCGACAGTTTGTAAGATCTTTTCTTCCCTTAATTTATGCCATATACGCACCATTGTCCTTACAAGTGTTTATATATCGCTCATGAGTTTATCTTATTCTTATTCTTTTTTGCCTTATAATGTAGAATCTCTCTTTGTTCTAGCCAATTATACCAACTGTTCCAACTACTATAATATATCGTATCTTTATTGTTTAGTGCTAGAGTTAATCTGTCCATTTCTGCGCAATTAGAAATTTTTTGAATAATCATCTCTTCTGTAGGTATTTGGGGATGCTTTCAACTTTGGGCAAAAGCTAATCTGGCCGCTGTTAGTAAATCTATTGTTATATACTTCACTTTTTTTGATAATTGTTTATCAAAAATCCCTAACAGGAAGGATTCTGGTTTGTACTCGATCTGTTCTTTTGTTATATCTTCCAACCATTTTCTAATTTTCTGCCAGTATTTTGGGGCTTCTATACAGGACCACCACATATGAAAAAAGGTTCCCTCTTTTTTTTTTTTTTACATTTCCAGCACTTTGGACTCATATTGGGGTACATCTTCGCCAATCTCGAAGGAGGAAGATGCCATCTGTAAAACATTTTATAAGTGTTTTCTTTATATACTGCGGATTTTGTAATCTTATTGTTTCTACCCCAGATCTTTTCCCATTCTATTAAGGTGATGCTACGTCCTACATTCTTACTCCAGGCTATTATATTCCCTTTGACTATTTCTTCTTCTAATTCTACTTCTAATAAATAATTATAAAATTTAGTTATTTTTTTTATCTGGTCCTAATAGAATTTTGTCTAATTGTTGAAGATTATTGTTAATTCCAGATTCTTTCCTATCCTGTTTATATCTATTGTGGATTTGGAGGTATATCCACTGATCAATTTTAAATCCCTGTTCTTTTATTTCTTGTCACGGTTTCAAATTTCCTTGTATATCCAGTAAATCTTTATATTTAATCATTTTAGTAATATCCAAATTGTTTGGATGGATCATTGCCTCCATTGTTGATATCCAAATCGGTACTTTTAAATAATGTTTTTTCCATATTTTTTCCCAATGAGTTAATCATGAGTCTCTAATTAAATGTCCATGAAAATATTTCTGGCTAACTTTCCCTACATCCCATAAAAAAGCGTTCCACCCCCTCTGCAGATCATGACCTTCTAAAAATAGAGTTCTCTTATTAGTTAAATTTACCCAATCTTTTAGCCATTCTAAAGAGGCAGCAATATAATACAGTTCCCAATTTGGAAGTGCCAATCCTCCTCTGCTCTTCAAATCTTGCATTGCCTTTAAATTTATTCTAGATTTTTTCCCTTGCCAAATAAATTTATGAGTTATTTTATTAAGTTCTTCAAAAACAAATTTATGTAGTTTGATTGGGATCATCTGAAATAAGTATAAAAATTTTGGAAGAATGTTCATTTTAATGGCAGCAATCCTACCCAGTAAAGAAAGTTGTAATCTGCCCCATGTTTCTAAATCTTTCTTTGTTTATAGCAACAATTTGTCATAATTGTTTTCTTTAAGTGTCTTACAATGTGCTGTCAACCATATTCCTAAATATTTAACTTTCTTTGTCATTTGTATTCCCATAGCTTTCTCTAAATCTTTTTTCTGTTTTTCTGTTAAATTTTTAGTCATTAATTTTGTTTTTTTCCTATTAATTTTGAGTTTAATTGTTCTATTCATTTATCAATTTTTGTCCTCTTTCTATTGGTTCATCAATAAAAAAAGCCATGTCATCAGCAAATGCTTGCAACTTGTATTCTTTTTTAACCTTTAATCCTTTTATCTCTAAATTATGTCTAATTCATATTAATAATGTTTTTAATGAAAATAGGAAGAGCAGGGGTGAGAGTGGACAACCTTGTCTGACTTCTTTTTCTATTTTTATTGGGCAAGTATATTCCCCATTTATTATAATGTTGGCCTGTTGTATATCATAAATAGTCGTTAAAATATTTTCAAATTTAGTGCCTAAATCCATATTATAAATTTTTTGAATTAGAAATTGCCAATTTAAGTTGTCAAAGGCCTTTTCTGCATCTAAAAACATAAGTGCAATTTGTTTTCCAGGGTGGGCTTCATAAAATTCTAAGATATCTACTACTGTTCTTAAATTGTTCCTAATCTGTCTATTCGGGAGAAATCCATTTTGATCTTCATGTATATATAAATTTAAAATTCGTTTTAATCTGTTTGCTATTATGGAGGTAAATATTTTATAGTATTTAGCAGTGAAATTGGTCTATAGTTGTTAATATATCTGGGATCAGATTCCTCCTTCGGTATCAACGTAATCAATGCTCCCCTCCATGAGTCCGGCTTCTTGGCTGCTAATAAGACATCATTAAAAACTTTCATCATAAGAGGTCCAATTTGTTCTGCAATTACTTTATATAACTCGCCCGGAATTCTGTCTGGCCCCGGGGCTTTATTATTTTTCTGATTCTCTATTGCTGATTTCAATTCAGACTAAGTAATGTCTTTGTTTAATAATTCTACCATTTCTTCCCCAATTACTTTATCTTTAATTTCTTCTAAATAATTTCTTATGTTATCCTCATTAATTTCTTCCTTTTTATATAGCTCTTCAAAGTATTTATGCACAATTTCTTTTTTCTGTTCTATCTCTTGTTGTGTGTCGCCATTTCCATCTGTTAGTTGGTATATCAGTCTCTGGTTTTTCTGGTCAAATTCAAATTTATAATCATTTTCTCTTGGTCAATTAAATTCAATTTATGTTTAGCAATTATGATCTGATTTTCCATTCTTGAATCTTTTGGGGTCTTCTGCAATTGAATTTCTAATTCTTTAATTTGCTGTTGTAATTTATTTTGTTGGGCATATTTTTCTTTATTTCTCCTAGCATTATAAGAAATTGTTATACCTCTTATTGTCCCAAATGTTTTGTTTCGTAGTTTCACTATTATCATTTTTTTTTGAGAAATAATTTAATTCCTCCTTAAGTTTGTCAATATATTGTTTTTCTCTTATTGAGTATTTAGTGTCCATCTTTTCTTGGGTTTTTTTCTGCCCTTCCATATTATCTGAATTGGACTATGGTCTGCCCACTCATTCGGTAAAATATCTATTCCTTTTATCTCATTTGCTATTTCCCCATTCATCCATGCCATGTCAGTTCGTGTCCATATTTTATGTGGATTAGAGTAGATTGTAAATTGTTTTTTCTCAGGGTATAATCTTCTCCATAAATCCACCAAATTTAACTCCTTCATCATTTCCTTACATATCTTAGGGAGCTCTCTTTCCCCCCCTTTTTTTTCATCCCCCCATTACTATGGTCTTTCTGATAATCAGCAATAGAGTTGAAATCTCCTATAATACAGACATTTCTTTTTTCAAATTCTAATATTTTTTTGGTATAAATGTTTAAAAAACTCTTTCTTGTCTTCATTTGGGACATAAATTACCACTAATAAAATTGAAATAGTATTAATCCAGATCTGTAAAACCAAGATTCTTCCCTCAGCATCTGACCATACTAACTCTGATTGCAAATTCTCTTTAGCATATATTGCAATCCCTTTCTTTTTCCCTTTATCAGCTGGTGCGGTAAATAATTTCCCTAATTTCGGGCAATCTAAAAGTCTTTCATCTACTTTTCTTATGTGAGATTCCTGTAGACATATTATATCAGCATTTTGTTTAATTTAGTTAATATTCTTTTCCTTTTTATTGTTGAGTTTAAACCATTTATGTTAATTGATAGAAGTTTCTTTTCATCTTCCATTTAGTTCTGTTTTGCTCTTTGCCTCGTGATAACTCTGGTCACTTCTTGTCTTTGTTGAGGTGTAGTTTCTTCTCTCTCTTGGTGTAAGTAAGTAGTCCCTTTGTTTCTTAAGGTTCCCTCTTTTTTGTTTCTATGGTAACTTTGGTCTTCTTGTGAAGACCAATTCCTCCTTACTACTTTGATCGTCCTGGCCTACTAGTTGTTCATATAATTCTTGGGCCCTTTCCATAGAATCTATTTTAATTATCCTTTCTTTCCATGAGACTAACATCCCCTCTGGAATTAACCATTTAAATACAATTCTTTTTTGATTTAAGTAGGCTGCTAAAAATTTGTAATCTCTTCTTATTTCCCTTACTCTTCTTGGGATTTGCTTGAGAATCAAAATTTCTTTACCTTTATACTTAATTTTTCCGTCCCTGGACATCCTAAATATAATATCACGAATGCTCCTTTTCGCAAAGTGTATATGGACTTCTCTCAGGCATTTATGACGTCTCGCGTAATTTGTGTTGACTCTATATACTTCATTGAATTCTCTTAATAAATCATCTTTGTCTTTGTCCAATAATCCAGCCAATATTTCCGCCATTAATTGCTCCAGATCTTCTTTCTTGGATTCCTCTACATTTTGGAATCTCAAGTATGCAGCAGCCTTGTCCATCTTTAGGAAGACTAATGAGTCTTCCATTTCTTTGCTCACATTTTTTAATTCCTCATCTACTCTTTCTAATTTCCTTTCTGTTCGTTTAGTCCTTTTCTCTACTTCTTTTATTGTTACTTCATTTTTTTCCAAGGCCTTTTGTAGTATTCCAATCTTATCTTCTACTTTAGAGATACCCGCTTTCATTTCTGCTTTTAATTTCCCCATCTCTTCTTTTAATTCATTAATATCTGCTCTTGTTTCATTATGATTTTTTATCATTGTCTCTTGTAGTTTTGTCATCGATTCCTGTAAGGTTAGCAAAATTGTTTCAATGTTGGCATTTGAGACATGAGCTGGTTTTTCAGCTGGGAGCGTCTCTTATTGTTTTTTGAGCCATGGGCGAAGCTGTTGCCAACGTAGTTTTTAATGTCGGGGTAGTCTTCCTTCCAATTTTTAAAGCTGTAGTAGTTGTAGAAGTCATTTCTTTTAAAATTTATTTCTGTTGTTGAATTATATTAATTATATTGTCCCAAATGACCAGTCAATATTATAACCCCTATGTTAGAATTGACCTATATCTAATTGCTTTATCCACCTTTCTACTAAATAGTTATATTCTTAATTAATTTAACTAAGAATAATTTAACTAAGAATAATTAATATAACTAAGAATAGTTATATTCTTAATTAATTGCAGCAATATGTATAGATTTATTTTTTCCAAATCCTAATTCTAAGTCAAATATATAATTTCATAGGCTCTATATTCAACTTCTATGCAACAGTATACAACACAATGCTACAATCTATATGATAAATATATGTAATAAATATAATAAGTTTGATATGTAATAAGTAGTATATCCAGTCCAACTAAGTTTGAGTTTTAGATAAGAATGTAAATATTTTAAATATAAATGTGTTTTTATCTAACCTTATCTGACCTTATTTTAAATATTAAATATTCTTAATATTCTTAAACACAAATAATCTTACACAAAAGCAAAGTTATTTTCATCCCAAATAAGGTAACTATATTATTTTCCTTGTATATCTAATCTGAATATAACTATCTCTATTATTAATACATTAATCAAATAAATTACTTCAAATATTTAATAATTCAAATACTTAATTCTCTAATACAGAAATTAATACTCCTTCCCTCAAAAGACAAATTCATATTCGTTATAAAGAAAAAATAGAAAAGGAGAGATAATATCAGAAAATAAGTAGATAAGCAAATTTATGCAAAAAGGGATAGCAATAGGAAAAGGAGGGGGAAAAGGATTTTTAAAGTCAGTTTTTAATTCTTTGTCTCTGATTGGAATTTTTTTTTCCTCCCTTCAAACGTATCGGAAGTGGGGAGGTAAAAAGTGCTGAATAATAACTACAGTTAGTCCATATTTCCAGAGTCTTCTAATTTACTTTTTTTTAAAAAATGTTCCTAAATTCAATTTCCTAGTTTCTTCCAAATACAACCACCTCTTCAATGAGTGTAATGTTCCCCCACAGGATAGAAGATCTATTAAACAGATACTATTAGATATATCTTTAACAGTACTTTCAGAGTTTCAAAGTATCTCGTAAAATGCCACGCTATTTCTTCTCCATCAACTTCAGTCCTCTTCTCGTCCTCACTTCAGTAAAGTTTATCAAAAGGAAGTTTATCAAAAGGGAGTTTGTCCAAGTAACAATGAAGTGAAGTATTCCAGTTCCTCCCCAACTATCAGAGTCTTTCTAAATAGTAAATTCCAAAACGCAAAGGTTTCCCTTTCAATCGTTGTAATCCACACTTTCACTTCAGTCTGCCAGACCTTTTTCCCCCACGCTTGTCTCTCCTCCGCTTTTTAGCTGTTTCTTTTCAGGCTTCTGACAGAGGTTTGTACAAAAAACTATAACTTGCCAGTCTTCTCCTCACCATTAAGTTCCCTGTGACACACTTTTCTCCAACAGTCTCACAAACTATCACTTACTCGCTTTTTGCTTCAATGACAGTCTGGACTTAGAGCTGCCTTTGTCAGGAGGCTAATTTTGCTCATTGGGCTCTGGAGGGCTCCTCTTCGCTGCAGGGGGGTTGCCTTCCCCACACTGCAGCTCAAGTATCCCCCACACTGACACGAATCTCTCCGGGATTCAAGCACCCTGTAAGGATCGCACCAACCGCAAGAAGAGATAATTGAAACCGCAGACGGGCTTCTGCACCTCTGTTTGTCCTTGCCTTGCCTAGGATGCCCTGTTTCTTATAAATCACACTAGAGATGAGATATGTTAATGTTGCATTAATTGAATTTAATAGGTGCCACTGTAAGAGACAAGAAGGAAAAAGTAACAGCAAAAGGCAGCATATCTTACAATACAAAGAGGATAATTGCAATTGTTGACATTAAAAAATGTGTTGTGCCTTTTTTGCAACATAAGCAGATGGGCCAGTTCTACTTTCTACTAAAAATTATGTCCGTATTCATTAGTTTATCATGTCTGTACGGTTATATAGAGTTGCTTGGGAGATGCTCTGAAAATGCTAAAAACTACTCTTGGTCCAAAATACCAGACAAATATTTAAAGTGAATAAAAAAACTAAATTCAAAATGTAGGATTTCATAAAAGGAACAACTAGACATGAGGACAGTTTTTTCCCCAAACACCATCACTCTGCAAAACAAATAATTCCCTCAACACTGTCCAACTATTTACAAAGTCTGCATTACTATTATTATTAATCTTCTCATCACTCCTTATCACCCATCCCCTCCCACTTTTGACTGTATTACTGTAACTTTGTCGCTTGTATCCTAACGATTTATACTGACTGTTTCCTAGTATAATTTGATTGCTTATTGTACCTTATGACTATCATTAAGTGTTGTACTTTATGATTTTTGACTCTTGATGAATGTATCTTTTCTTTTAGGTACACTGAGAGCATTCGCACCAAGATAAATTCCTTGTGTGTCCAATCACACTTGGCCAATAAAGAATTCTATTCCATTCTATATGTAATTCTGTTGCTGGAACTTGCTTCTAATTGTTTCTGGGTTAAACCCAGAGCTTTGCGATAATCAGTCAGGCCTTCCTCTGTGTGTCCCAGTGTCACCAGAAACAGTCTTGCACATTTGGAATCATTGAGTGTATCTCCAAGAGTAGGACTTACTTCAGATCCCTACCTGAGGGACTCAAATCCTTTTCCCGTTGCAATGGAATTTCAGGGGTTAGATAAAGTCTTCTATATGAAATATGAGCTTCAGCTTCAGTGTATGAATGAAGAACTGAAATGGGTGAACTACAGTCTTTTAGATGAGAACTTAGATGAGAAGAATGCATTGAACCATTTTGAGAAGATGAAGATGTGACCATAGAATTGAGATAGATCCAGGGACTGGCATAGAAAGTTAATCAGTTGAGAACCAGAAATAGCAATGGAATGGATGTTTTTAGGACAATAATACTTTGCCCAATAATCCTTATGAAAGAGATGGGGAACCTTAGACTTTCCAGATGTCACTGAACTACAGTGTTCTGTTACTTCACCCAAAATAGCTAAAACGAATGCTGCTGGAAGTTGTTCAGTAACATCTGGAGGACTATTTTCTCTGCCGTGCCCCTTAGGTCCTGGTTGTGCATGTATTAAAAATAAAAACATAATTAACTCTAAAGGACACAGGTGTAGTCTGCTACCTCATGGCAGATCATTAAAATCATTAAAATCCTTTTATCATCATTCTTGCCCTGAGTGCACATAGCACCTTCCAGAGCGAAGTGAGATATTACACATTTTGTTGGTCAGCTGTGTTTGTTTGTTTTTTCTCACTAGCCTTATTGTTTGATCTTCCGACTTTTTTTTTTTTTTTAAATACAGGTAGGAAATCTTAGCAAAATAATTGAAAAAATAAATGGGGTAGCTCGCTGCCCCTATGACCCCCGGCACAACTCAACAGCTGTGATCACATCCCAGGGAGAACTGTATGCTGCGACAGTCATTGACTTTTCTGGACGGGATCCAGCCATTTATCGCAGCCTTGGAAACATCCCACCTCTTAGAACAGCACAGTACAACTCTAAATGGCTTAATGGTAAGAACTCCTGGTGTAGTGAAGAGCATTTAGTTCAACTGGATAGTCTTAGAAAACTATTATTTCTTTTATCTCATAAAAATCCAGCCTGAATACAGTAGAAAGGAGCTTGCTCCCAGATTGAACTTCACTAGCACTGATAAAAAGGAACAGAAGTAAGACCAATAAAAATGCAGAAACAAGATTGATAGGGTGTAGGCTTTTATCTTTTCTTATTCTGAGAACTGATGCAAGGGCAGATTCTGCCAGATATTCCATTTGTGTTCTTATTGCCTACAGCTGCATAAACATGTCTACAGTATTGCTTATATCCTATCATGTCTTCAAACAAATAATATATTTAAAAGCTTGATAGCCCATGAAACCCATGTTTCTTGCACCAGAATGTCAGGCATCTAAGTTTACCCTATGATTATGCAGAGATAAGAGGCGGCAACAGCTTTCTTCCAACCTGTTGGGTGCTTTGTCTTTTAAAAATACAGGATTCCTAAGTTGTAAACCTATTCAAAACAGAGATTTCACCATTTTTGTTGTTTCCCCCAAGGGATCATATATAGGTTTTGAGGCCACATTTCAAGTAACAGTGCTTCAGACTAGTAAAAGCATGAAAACCAATCTCCTTTTATTTCATTATTTATAATTTTTCACTATAATTAATTTCCAGTTATATCCTTAAGAATGTTGTCTTCACATTAAAATTACAATTTGGTCATACAGTAACACCTGAAGCTTTCGAGAGTCACACCCAATAATTGGGAAAGTTCAATTAATCTCCATACTGAAGCCACAAAGCACGAGCTTTGCTATACTTTTCTCTATGGTAAATTTGATAACTGAAGCTCCTATGCTGGACAGCTTGGCACTTTAATGATATATGAAGTCCCAAAGGGTTGTTTTACAGTAATGGCTGCATTACAACTGTTGTTTACCCCAAACTCTTAGTTTTTGCTCACATAAATAGACGTTCTCCAGAATATTCTGTTTTGGCCCTTCAGGTTGGCCTTTTAAGTCCCTTAAAGATTTCCCCTGAACCAAATATTTTCACCTTGTTAATAGTTAATTTTTCACCTTGTTAATTTCACCTTGTTAATAATTCACCTTGTCCTTTTCTCCTTCATTCAACCTTTATTATTGACTGCTAGCCCTTCCCATAATGTGGAGCCCTTAGTGCTTGATTGTTCCCTTGCAGACATTTCATTATGCAACTAGGTAACATCATCAGTGCTTGCAAGTGTGAGGTTAATTCCTTGTTTATATACAGTAGCTTGCCTGCCATTTTTTGGTGAGGAAGTGGTTTTCTCCCTAGTAGTTTCTTGATTAGGGTATTGTTTTCGGCTCGATTGTTTCTCTAGCATTAATCCCTACTTATCTGGGTGCAAGCTGCTGGAGAAGATGTATTCTGATCTTTTTGTCTCCTTAGTTTTTTTTATTGTCTCTTTTTAATAGTGTATACATATGTGTGTTAAGTGATAGCTGGTTTGTCTAAATGCAAGCTTCTAGGAATTCTCTAGCGTTTTATTTATTTATTTATTTTGGTCTAGAGGGTCAGTTTTGGTCAGTTTCCCAGCAGTTTGATCAGAAGGAACCTGGAATATGCTCTCAATACTCGATCTGGTAGAGCTAAACTCTTCCACTAAAACCTAGCTACTCCAGATTTTAATGGAAGCAACACCCTCCCAGTGATTTTACATGGTTATATCACAAAGCTAGTACATGTCACCCCCGCTTTCTCCATCTCTTTAGAAATAAGGAAATCTGTTCTCCATAATGCCACAGTTGGCTTCTCTGTATGGCATAGGCATTTGTCATGTATCCCTCATTTCAAATATTGTTCATATCCTAAAAGTTCCAATGCTGACTCAGCTTTTTAAAGGTTTGGCCCTCTTTTCCGAAAGACATCTTAAATTTAATGTTAAGCTTTTTGTATTTGATCTGAAGTTTACATAATATCAGGGACATTTCTTTCATTTTACATGATGTCAATATGCAACATCTTTCAAGCATTGTTAATGTGCATGCATGATTGGTTAACTTTTTTGTGTTCTTCATTTGATACATTTATAATATGTTTCTCTTTACAATTGGGAACATTGTACTTAAAGCCCATGTCACACTGCACCAACGGATGCAAAGAGGATGTAAATGGCGAAAAATGCTTGCCATCTGTTGGTTAACGTGATGCATCCGTTCTGTACTCACAGCATGCGTGATTCACACGTTCTATCCATCCAGCATCCGTCTACTGAGATTTCATCCGCTCAAAAAGTTTTGAGCTGCACAAAACTTTTTGAGCAGATGAACTTTCCGCCGCGTCCATTCTACACCCGCTACACATACAGGGAACAAACGTTCTACATTTGTCATCATCCGTTACACGTCCGCTGTATCTGCTCGGCATCCGCTGCGCATCCACGCAACTCGCATCCGCTCCAGCAGATGGAAAGAGGGAGGAAGTGAAATGGACGCGGAACGTCCGCGCAGCGTTAGTAGCACAGACATAGAAAGGATGAAAGCGGATGCAGCTCGCATATAAAGCATTAAAATAGAAAAAACGTTCGTATAGGGGATGTATCTCGGATATTTAGGATGTCTGGAGGATGTCTAGAGGATGCAGAAGGACACCTAGTGGAAAACCGGTATTTCCTATAAAAAGGGGGAGGAAATCACCTGGATCTCACTATCAGTCCAGTAGCCCTGCTGTGCAGACCTCTTCAACCTTGCTCTTGCTCTTACACATCATCCAGTCATCTCCACCATGGATCGTTGCACACTCCTTTTGGTAGCCGCCATCATTCTATAGCAGTGCCAAGCCCTTTTCAGGCTCTTTCACCTGTTCTACGCAAGGAAAAGGAGGCGTCCAAGAAGTGTCTGGGTCCGAAGATGGATCACGAGAAGAGCGGAGTACGGACTGTATGACAAGCTGATGGTGGAGCTGAGGAAGGAAGACCCTCATGCATTCCAGCACTTCATGAGGATGCCACCAGCCATGTTTGACGAAGTTTTGGAGCGGCTGAGACCCAGGTTGACCAAGGCAAACACCAACTTCCAGCCCAGCCTGGACCCTGGGCTGAAGGTGGCACTGACTCTGCGCCACCTGGCCTCTGGGACCATGTACAGGAACATACAGTACGCCTGGAGGGTGCCACACAACACCATCAGCATTGTGCTCAGAGAAGTGGTGCAGGCCATCATCGAAGAATACCTGGAGGAGCTCCTCCAGTGCGCCACCACTGAAGAAGGCTGGAAGAAAGTTGCAGAACAGTGGTATCAGAAGTGGAACTTCCCACACACCGTTGGAGCCATAGATGGCAAGCACGTGGCCTGCAAAGCTCCAGTCAACTCAGGGTCCAATTATCACAACTACAAGGGCTTCTTCAGCATCATCCTCTTTGCCATGGTTAATGCTTACTACAAGTTCATGTACATTAATGCTTCAGGCAACGGGTCAGCTTCAGATGCCCAGATATACAACGCCAGTGACCTCAAGGAGGGGCTGGAACGCAACCTCATCATGGGCTTCCCAGATCCAGACCCCTGCCCAGCGACACACAAGATGTGCCCTACTTCATCGTGGGGGATGACGCCTTCTCCCTCAGAACCTACCTCATGAAGCCCTACACTTCCAGATACCTCACCCGTGAAGAGAGGATCTTCAACTACAGGCTGTCCAGGGCAAGACAGGTGGTGGAGAACGCCTTTGGCATCCTAGCCAACAGGTTCCAGGTACTTCTCACCACCATGCAGCATCTCCCAGAGACCGTAAGGAACATCGTGGAAGCTTGCTGCATCCTGCACAATCTCATGCACACCCGCTACCCAGTCTTGCAGAACAGGCTTGTGCACCTCCAACAAGGCAATGGGGACATGGAGCCTGGGGAATGGAGGCAAGGACTAAACCTGATAGACACTGTGGATGTGCAAGGCCCCAACAGAGCTTCACGTGAAGGGAAGAAACAGCGCAACCTCCTGAAACACTGGTGCAACTCCCCAGCTGGACCAGTGGAGTGGCAAGACAGGATGGTAGATGCTTAATGGATGCTTCCTTGAGTCTGTCTCATCACACTGATGAGATTGTGCCATGTATGTTGAGTGGCCCTGCAATGAACAGGGCATTTAATAAAGAGTTGTGTTTATGTTGAAATATGTTGATGAATGATTAAATTGTTATGGATAATAAAGGGCCATAGGTGTGGCACCTGGGAGGGTGGACCATACAGTCCCACTATGCTTGCACTGGAAGCTTATCTATCCCACAGCTATTACCCATCCCACAGCTATTACCCATTCCACAGCTATTACCCATCCCACAGGTATCCCTGCCCATCCCACTGCTATCCTTACCCATCCCACAGCTATCCATCCCACTGCTATCTTACCCATCCCACAGCTATCCATCCCACAGCTATCCTTATCCATCTCACAGCTATCCTTACCCATCCCACAAGCATACAAAGGCTTAAACCATTTCTAAAAGTTTCCATCAAGACTTTATTAAGTAAAAGAACTGAACCAAGTGTTTGAAGCAAATATAACCTTTATTAATAACAAACTGTAGGATTTTATTAAAAAAGCAAAAGGAACCAAGAAAAGTGTCCCAAGCAAAGACAAAGTCAACAGGTAACAACCCAGTCTCTGGCACTGTTCTCAGTCACTGAGGCATGTCCATGGTCTCAGGAGTGAAGGGTCCAGGGGCTGTGGAGGTGGCTGTGGCTGGAGTGCTGGTCTGAAGCACCATTGGGGTGCCTGGCCCCGAGAGGATAACAGGAGATGGTGTGTGCAGGAAGCTCTCAGAGAGCTGGCTCAGTCCCATGATGTTGAGATGCCCTTCCTCCAGGACATGGGGTGTCAGTCTCAAGACCAATGACAGATGTTTTGAGGCCGGGCTTGGCTGTGGGGTGGAGGAAGGAGACGTGTAGTGGGGATGTCTGGTCTGCAGCTGAGCGAGGTGAGGCATGGGTGGCATCTGTGGCGTGGGTGGCATCTATGGCATCGGTGGCATCTATGGCAGGCGAGGAACCTGTCTGGTCTGCAGCTGAGCAAGGTGAGGCATGGGTGGCATCTGTGGTGTGGGTGCCATCTGTGGCGTCTGTGGCATTGGTGGTATCGGTGGCATCGGTGGCACCTGTGGTGTGCGATGTACCTATGCCTGGACTGGGAAGGGCTGCTTGTGTTGCTGGAAATCCTGGTATCCGTAGCCTTGGTTGGTGAGGGGCTTTTGAAAGCCTTGAAAGGGCTGTGACATCGCCTGGGGTGGAGGAGCAGACCTGGACTGGATGGGAGCAGGTTCAGCTGGGCCTGGAGGGTGGTGCAGAAGACTTGTGATCCTCTCCTTGATCACCTGGTACTGGGCTTCGGGCATTTCCATGAAGGTCTGGTTCACATAGGTGAGGAAGGGCTTTCTGTTAGAGGATGGAATCTCAAAGTGTACCACCTGAGAGAGGAGATCTACGCTGCTCTTGATGGTGTCCCTGATCTCCAAGAGGACAGTGTGGCTCTGTCCCTCCAGTCTGCCTCTCTGCCTGCTTTCTGTGGAGGTGGAGCTGGGGGTGGGGGTGGGTTGATCTCTGGTGGCCGCAGCCTCCTCTTGCTCCATCTGCATCAGGGCATCCTCCATGTGATCCGGCATGGGGTGTGCAGCTGTCGGGGGGTTCTCCGTCGTTCTAAAGATACCTGCCTGGACACAGGAGCTGACTCTTGGCCAGAAGAGGACTGGCTGTCTGTGGGCTGCCTGAGAGAGAGGGTTGACAGAGGGGCTGCTCCTCAGTGGCGGATCTCACCCTCCAAGAAGCTGCACTTGGCCATCACGTAGGTCTCCCGGTCCGTCAGCTTGACCGTGGCCTGGCCAGATTTCTTGAGGTGCAGCTTCCCGTACCAGGTGTGCATGTACTTCCACCAGCCGAGGAGGACCTCCGAAGTGTAGCCCAGGCTCTCCGCCTTCTATCTCCAAGCAGCCTGCTTCCGCTTGGTGTCTCGATAGAGCCTGTGTCCCTTCCTCCAGAGGTACTCGTTCTCCCTCAGCCATTCGAGCACCTCCTTCTCATGTTCCTCTGCAATGGAGTACTGTCTCCTCTCTCCCTTTTCACGCGATTGCCTCTTCCTCCCTCTGGCAGGGCCTTCTGGGCCCTCATTAGCAGGGCTTTTAGGGCCTAGGGGCTGGTCCACCACACCACCACCACCACCAGCAGCAGCAGCAGCAGCAGTAGCACCAGCAGCAGCAGAGTCAGCACCAGCAGAAGCAACAGCAACAGCAGCACCAGCAACACCAGCAGTAGCACCAGCAGCAGCAGCACCAGCAGGACCAGTAACACCAGCAGTAGCACGAGCAGCAGCAGCACCACCAGCAGCAGCAGCACCAGCACCAGCAGCACCAGCAGTAGCACCAGCAGCAGCAGCACCAGCAGGACCAGCAGCAGCACCAGCAGAGTCAGCACCAGCAGCAGCAGCACCAGGAATAGCAGCAGCAGAAGCACCAGCACCAGCAGAGTCAGCACCAGCAGGAGCACCAGCAGCAGAAGCACCACCAGCAGAAGCACCAGCAGAAGCAGAGTCAGTGCCAGGGGGTGGGATGGTGGTCCTGTCCTTCTTGCCAGGGCTGGCAGGAGTAGGCACAGGCTTCCTTTTCTTCCCCATGGTTGTTGGCTGGAGCTGTGTCTGGCAGCAGGTCTTTCCTCTGAATGGTGACCTGCTTGCGAGCTGCTTCCCTTTATATCTGCGGGGCTGACGCAATGCATCCTCCCCGCATGCTCAGTGAACGCTTTGCATCCGCTAGGCATCTGCTAGGCGTCCGTGATGCATCCGCATCATCTGCTCAGCATCCGCTCCTTCCGCTATGCGTCCGCTTTGCTGTTCTCCCACGGAAGCCCTGCGGATGTGTCATCCGCTTCCATCCGCTAGACTTCCGTTAAGTATCCGCTAAACATCCTTGCTACGTCTGTTCCTTTCCGTTGTCCATTCTTTTTTTGCAAATTTGGGGCACTTTTGAGATAACAACGGATAACAATAGATGGAGCCACGGATGGAATTTCGCCCGTCCGCTGTGTCCTTTTTACATATGTTTTGCATCCGTCGGCCGATGTGACCTTGCCTTTAACTATAGATGAGAAAGCTGAGAAAATGTTTTTCCCCCCTAAAATTGTAAGTAGATACTGAGTTTCCATTGCTGTGGCACATTGCACAGCCATAGACCAGCAAAATAGCAGATACAAATTCAGAATGTTTATTCCTTAACCATTCTTACTTAACTATTCCATTAAAAGTTGACTCAGGCAAAAAAAGTTTTACAGGACCTCTCAGGGTTAGACTTGAACAAAATCTCATGGGAACAGCCATTTCTTAGGTGAAGGTGGCTGTTAAGAATGCCATTGTTTCTATTTTGTGGAAGTATAGTCCTTTTACTGAATCAAGATTGTGCTGTATTGCAGTTTCAGAATGGCAGCTCTGACTCAGGCAATTTCATCTGACTTTCAGAATTTTTTTAAATTTTTTTTAAAAACATTTCTAAATGTTTGGAAACAATTCCAGTGGGAAAGAGAGGAACTGAGTTTAATATACTCTTTGGCTGACTTATTCACTCAACGAACAATGTCCCCTGGGTACTTTTTTAAGACTGAGATGCTTTAAAAACCCTTCTGCTTTCTTTCATATCACTTTGATAAATGTAACTTTCTTCTATTTTTCTGTTTGTTTTTTTGGCCCAGGTTATGGAGATTTGCATTTGAACAGTTTAATTTTGCTGTCTCGAAAAAAATACATCAACCCATTTTATCATTTCCAATATTAAATAATTAGTTATTCAATCTCCTCTACATATGGAATCATTTCTCAAAAAACCTACCACAGGCCTATGGCTTTCACCAGTGTGTTGAATTATACGGACCAAATAATTCAATAATGAAATAATTAATGAGACTGCTTTTTAGGCAGTTAGGGAAAACTGCACCATTGGTAAATGTGTATGGCGATTCTTAATCATCCAGGTCATGGTTGTCCCCAAAGTACTTTTTAAAAGGCAACTGGACTTTGTTTTTTTTTCTTGAAGAAATTTCCCCTTTCACCCAAGAACCTGCTTCAGCTCTTGGTTGAAGAGCTGAAGCAGCTTCTTGGATGAGAAGCAAAACATCTTCAAGAAAAAACAAAACAAAATCCAGTTGCTTTTTAAAAAGCACTTTTGGTGCACCATTGATACAGATCCCTGGGATATAGGAGAATCAGTGCAAATAGATTTAATGATGAAAGTCAGGTATTGCTGTTTATTGGAGGTAGCTGAATGTAAGGAAAAGAATAAAATATCCCTGGAATGAAGTTGCACTTGACTAAAGGCCGTTAATGTATATTCACATTTGAGAGAAGGTATGTCTTGTGTATGTGTTAGCTGAAAGAATCTTGCAAAATGCCTTAAATACTTGCTTGTTGTGATTAATGGGGCTGTTTAGTTTAATGGCTATTCATTTAACCAATTAGCTGACTGAAAAGCAACATTGAAACACTCAGTATGATGGGCTTCCCTCTGAGGCTTGCATTAGTAGGAACCTTTCTCCTTTTGAAAGTCTCCTTGAACTCTGGTGGACTTTGCTGACAACAGTGCCACGTAGCTTTTCACATCTCCAGGGAATTTCTGTTTATCATCGATTAACATACAAGCCAACAGGCAAGCAAGTAATATTACTTGCGTTTGCTGTCTCTGTACCCACATATCTCATCCCAAATAAATCCTCAACCTAATGATTTAAAAATGAACGCACAACTCAACTCCATGAGGAAAAAAAACAACCAAAAAGCAAAAACAACAATGAGATTGTATGTGTTCTATCTCTATGTTTTGATACTGATGGCTTATTTATAACATGTAACTTATCTCTTGATGCTGAGGAATCAATTATTGATGTGCTTTTAAGTGTCAGACCGTAACTTGCTTGTGTTTCTTAGATATTTTGGAAAAGATTTGCTTTTGTCCTTCACGGCCCCTGTGAGCATTTGTCCATACTTCATACAGAAAGCCCAATTTCTTAATGTATTTCTCACTGTTTTTTATGGTTTAATTTTTCTCCAGAGCCCAACTTCATTGCTGCCTATGACATTGGTTTGTTCACTTACTTCTTTTTCCGTGAGAATGCGGTAGAGCATGACTGTGGAAAAACAGTCTATTCTCGTGTGGCCAGAGTTTGTAAAAATGACATTGGGGGACGATTTTTGTTGGAAGATACGTGGACAACTTTCATGAAGGCTCGGCTGAATTGTTCCCGCTCTGGAGAAATCCCTTTTTACTACAATGAATTGCAAAGCACATTTTATCTTCCTGAACAGGATTTGATCTATGGAGTATTCACAACCAATGTGTGAGTTTGTTATTTCTTTTGTCTTCCCACTCAGTTGTTGCTAATGCTTTGGGATTTTTTCCCTTATAATGCTATATTTATTTAAAGAAGTCAAGGATTTTTCCCCTAAACAATTACCTTCAAATTGCCTCTGTGTGTGTGTGTGTGTTGTGTTGTATTGTGTGTGTGTGTGAGAGAGAGAGTGAGTGAAGGTGAGAGAGAAAGAGAGAGAAAGAGAGAGAGCTCGGAGGGGGGGGGGGGCTGTTGATCATTTTATATTTTCTGTGCCAGTATCTTCAGCCATCTCTTGGTGAAATCCATGGGTGCCTGCAGAATAACCTGAAGATAAGCTGCAGCTTAAGAGGACTTCCTTCCTTGCTCTGTGAATATAGCTCTTTCTGTAACATCTGAAGAGGATTTGGAGTGGAGGGGTTGGTTACAATTACTGTGGATAAATTAAAAAATAAGTTCAGAGGAGGAAGTTGGTAAAATGCCTAATGAGAATATCTGTTCTACTACTAAAACTTTTCCTTCTGTATCTTGGGCGAAATGGTACATCACAGGGCAACAATTTTTGAACCAGAGTACCTCAAATGGACTAACTCTGTGAGGAGATAGGCAGTTTCAAATACTAATGACGAAAGAAACTTACAGAATGAGACCAAAGTCTAGAACTCCTGAGGGAATGTAATTTTGGGAAGTTGGGGCTGCTAGTCAGGTGTTCCTCATTTTCAGTGTTCCAGGATAGTTTCCAGACATTTTCAAATCCCTTGTTCCCTCCCTCATGCAGAGGGAGGAAACAACAACAACAGGAAGGAAGGACCCCTGCATACCTTTTCTGGTCAATGCCACCTCCCCATGTTCCTTTCCCAATTCATGCACCTCTTGCACTCTCCCAAGTACCCTCCCTGACCTTCACCGCCCCCCCCCCCCATCTGCGTGGCATCTCTTACACATGTTCACACAACATTCCTGATCCTGTTGTCGCCCTGCAACCACTCTTAGCTCCCCCCTTCCTTAAACCATGCACCACCCTTACACATCCCCAGGCTCCATTCTCTGACCTGTGCCACTTCATCTTCCCTGATCTATGCAGCAGCTTTTGCACACCTCTGTACACTATTTCCAATCCATGTCATTTACCCGAGTGCCTGTCCTGACTTATGCAGCACTCCTCACAGACTTCCAGATATGTTTCCCAACATGTATCTACTCACACACATACCTTTGCTCCCTCACTCAGCCAGCAGCAGACCCTTGCCCGCCTGCTGACCTTGGACTTGTAACTTGCTGCTGTCTTCCTCATTGACTTTCTTCCTGCAATCTTCCATAAGCAAAGTAAAATACCAGCAGGAATTTGAGGGCTAGGGGAGTTTCTTGTTGTGGCTAGTCCCAAATTCATGAACCTTGGTTTTCTAGAAGGAATAACATTGGAAATTATAGTCTGATTTATCTGTGGATGACTCAAAAAAAAAAAGCTGTGCCTGATACGGAGAAGCACAAAGCTTGTTCATATCTTGGTGTATTAAACTGTGGTGTGATTAGCTGGAAAGGATTCTTATTTGGTAACTATCCAAAGTTGATATTTCTGACGAATCAGGGAACCAGTGGTGGGATTCACAATTTTTTTACTACCAGTTCTGTGGCCATGGCTTTGTGGGCATGGTGTGGCTTGGTGGGCAAGGCAGGGAGAGGATACTACAAAATCCCCATTCCCTCCCCACTCCAGGGGAAAGGTACTAGAAAATCCCATTCTGTCCCCACCCCACTAGCCTGCTTTCCAGCTCCGTTCTCCTGTTCAGGGCAACAAAAGATGACCCAGCCGATCACTGGGACTCGGAGGCAGAGAATAGATGGGGCAGGGCCAATCAGAGGTGGGATTTGCTGGGTCTCCGAACTACTCAAAATTTCCGCTACCGGTTCTCCAGAGCTAGTCAGAACCTGCTGAATACCACCTCTGCAGGGAACAGTGTGTTTCTTTCATTGCTCAGTGTATATATAGAAGTTAATGTATTTTTCTCCATCTCACCCGTAATTGTTTACACTACACCCCTGGTAGTAGAAAATCAGGAGTTTATGTGCAATTATGTCTTATTTTTTTCTTTAATTTGAGAAAAAAAAAAAGATATTAGAGAACATCTTCAGAAGTGAATAGACAAATTATTATTGATAATAGTTGAAGTTAGTTCAAATAAGAATTTTGTGCTGTGACACAATGTTCTTTCAAATATTCAACGACAGAAAAATGTTCCAATTTGTCAGCCATCTAGATAAATAATGGTAATTATTCTTTTAACTTTTATCAGGACTTGTGTCATGCTTATGCTTCATGCATATAAATTAAGCCTACTGTTCACTCCAGTAATATGATTGATATATTAAAGGTGCCTTATTTGTATCTTAAAGCACACTTGTTTTTCAAGGATGAGGAAAATGTATCTATAATCACAAATCTTGAAGCTTTCATGTAATGAGGTCAATAGCAATTTCAAAACAAAAGCAAAAACAAAAACAAAACCCCAAGGCTTTAGCCAGTTTGGTACACTTCATTGTGGAAAATTGTGTTATATTCCAATTCATTGTACATTCTTGCATAATACAAAGCTAGGTCAGCAGGAAAAAAGGTATTTAGGGAACCAACTTTTTGAAATATTTAAAGAGTTGTTATTAAAGTTTCCAGATGGGTCACTGAAAAACATTTACAAGCTTTTGGATATGATGTGTTTTCTCATCGGCCTATTAATCTTTGGTGGGCCAGAAACTACACAGCCAAGTCTGCCTTTTAAATGAAATGGTGATCAAATATACCCATAAATGCTGGAGAGGGACATGCTGTGGATTTATTTGTTTTTTGTTTTGCATGTCCATTGCTTTCCCAACAAACTGTCACTCTCATCTAATGCGCCAATTCTTCAGAGACCCATATAACATAAATGTGATTATACAGCAGACAAAACTTCATAATAGTATATCAGAAAAGTCTTTCTTGGACTTCTTTTTTTTTTTTGAAATTTTTTTTATTAATTTTTAACAAACAAACATATACCAACAAAACACAAAACATAAAAAACATAAAATATCTTTTTGGACGGCAGTTTGATCCCGAGTTACATCTTTTTGTACAGACATAAATTCAAATTCATGCTTACTTTTATATAGCAGTTCCATTTCTTATTTACTATTTTACATTTTCTATATAGCTTCTCCCCTCTTTTCACTCTCTTAATTCTATTATATTTATTTCATCTCAATTTAAATCATTATACTTATATCTTTTGTCTGTCCTGTTTCAGCTGTCTATTATTTTTTCTCATTAACACAAAATTTCTTCTGTAATGACTGATTGGAGTATAATGCCTTGTCATACTTATCCTTCCCCTAGTTTTAAAGCTTAACATAACACATAATTTTCATTCGGATTCTGCGTAATACATTCTAAAAATAAACTCAATATTTTAAAACAGGAAAAAAAAATTTTTTTTAGATATATAATATAATTAAAACAACAATCCATAGCAATTGAAATTATATCATTAAACATTTTACACAATCCTTTCTAAATAAATATCATACTTCTATGGGAACACTTATAGATTTTGCTTAGTTACTTTCTTTAATTCAATTCTCTCATATTTAATTTCATTTATTTTATTTAAAAAAAAAATTCGCTAAGTTACATTAAATATTTTGTCCCATTTTATAATCATATATTATTCCAATTTTCTAACATTATTTCAAATACAGATACAACAACACAATCTTATGTACCTTTGCAGAATCTCTTTTTCAGTTATATGTTTACCCATTATCTCTAAATAAAATCTGTTTCTTTACATCTAGTTTCAAACCTTTGTAGCTTCTCTTCCTTTCTTTCCTCCCTTGTTTCTCCCCTCTACCCTTTTTACCCCCTTGTCTCTTAATCTCCACCCTCTTGTGTATTCCTCTTTTCTGTTGCTTTCTGATATTGTGTCCACTTTTCACCTTGTTTTTCCCTTTTTTGGTTGTTTTTTTAAGTCTTAAATTCTCCATTCTCTTTCTCCTCTTTCCCCTTTCTTCCCCAAATAAAGTTGCTTGTTCATTAAGGATGGTTTCTTCTTCATCCCAATCTTCTTGTTCTTGTAGTTTCTCATATGTAGAAATTGCCATTTCTAAAAAATGAAAAATAGAGCCAAAAGAGCCCTTCCCTTCTTGTTTCTCTTGATTATATTTTATAAATTCCATTTTCAGTTCATCCATAAGTAATGCCATTGTAAAAAAAAAAAAAAAAATTTAAACGACCCAAATGATTTTAATCATTCAAATAAGAATTTCCAAAAGTCCCAAAGTCACCAAGCAATCCAAATACACACAGTCTATTTCATTTAACACTTTCTTCTTTTTCTCACTTTTTTTTTCATTTTAATGCTTCAAAAAACTTCAAATTCTTTTTGACCTTCAATCCATCTGATAGAGTAGTCAATTATGATCCAAAATGGAAAAATCCAATAATAAAAAGGCCCAAAAAACCAAAGAAGAAAAAGGATCAAATAAAAAGCAAAAATAAAAATATTACTAAAATTGAAATATACAAAAAGGCTGGCGAGTAGAGGTTTCACAAGTATATATATATATATATATATATGGACTGCACACTGCACTTTATTTATTTATCCAAGGCTCTTATTATGACTCTCTTCTCCAGCAGCTTCAAAGCCAAGCCTCAAGTGTTGAAATATTGATAAGAGTCCAGGAAAACACCTGTAATAATATTTTTCTGTGCTCTCCCTCCATCTTATCACATTAAAATGTCCTTGAGAAGGAGTGTTTGTACATTTCTCCCCAATTCAAATAAAGTACTTTCAAGCCTCTAGTTGGCAGTGTTGCAAGGTCTCTTAATACTTTTTTTTCCCCCCCAGCCAGAAAAAAGAGTAATGTATACAAAACTCAGAGGAAAAGAAAAAAAAATCAAAGGGGGCCTCTATCCTAAAGAAAATTAAAAAATCAAAAGAAGCATAAATATATATATAAGAAAAAATTCAATCTGGTTGCCTACAAAGTCACATTAAAGTCCTCAGAAAAAAAAATAGGAAGGAAAGAATCCAAGCCTCAATTTGACATCACTTAAAAAACGCCGCTCAACCAGATTCCAGTCAGACAAAAATAAAGCCACAGGTTTCTTCTTTGTTCAGGATATCCTTTCAGGTCTCAACCAATTTGCAATACAAAAGAAGTTTCTCACCCAACCGACACACACTCGCTCCAGCCACTTTCTTTTCGGAGCTGTCCCGACTTCAGCAGCTTTGGAGGCTGCCTTTCCACCGCCAGCAAAAGGGCTTCTCCCGGATCAAACCAGAGATTTGCGATATCTCTGGGATCCTGGGACTGTGCCCTTCACAATCCCCGTCTCTACGGGACGGTTTAGGTCCGTTAGGACCGACCGGGGTGAAAATATCAGCTGAGATCTCAGAGCCCCGAGATCTCAGCTGTAGCACCGAGACGAAGCTCTGCCTTCTCCCTTTCTTGGACTTCTTCTATATGTTTAGAGTTTTTCTTTGCAATAACATTTTGCAAAATGGAATTGCAAAATAAGTTAAGCTGGGGCAGTGGTGTTGCCTGCCTAGCTCTGTGTTTATACAGTATTAGCCAATTGTCAGTTTCACATCAAGAGTCCCCTTGTAGGGGAGATGGGCTGCATAAAAAAACAAACAAGCAAATAAATAAAAAATAAAATAAAACCAATGAAGAGAATTCTAAGTGAGTTCCTGTACTGAAGGGAAATGATTTAGAGCAGTGTTTTCCAACCTTAGCAACTTGAAGCTGTCTGGACTTCAGCTGCTAGAATCTCTCAGCCAGAATGCTGTTTCAATGAACATGCACTCAATGAACAATGAACATACATCTAGCATGTTGGCTGGCTGGGGAATCTGGGTATTGATGTCCATGATCTTCAGGTTCCTGAAGTTGATTTATAGCCATTACATTGAGTTGGAGAATGCAATTTTTCTTGGCAAGGGCTCACATTTACTTTTTGAAAGGCATGCTGATTTCTAAAAAGTTATCTCCAAAACTGTTCTCCCCAAAGAGTGATAGTAGGGCTAGGCTAAAAACCAGAATTGATTTCCTTCACATCTGAATTTTGATGAAATCAGATGCAGCTTGTAGGATAACTCTTTATGCATTTAATCAGTGTTCTTGGTCACTTTAACAAAGAATTTTTTCAGAACATCTCAATCTTTAGAGGTTGCAGGCACGTTTTTTGGGAAGCAATGTACTGCCCAGGTTGACTTCAGAGGGCAAAAGTTTAGCTACTTATAGGTTAATACAGTAGCTCCTTGCTCTTCACAATTCTTATTCTTATTCGCCTCACTAGGAAAGTAGGTTCTTTGTGGGCTAGGAAACTGAATTATACAGAGATACTACATTTCAGCTGATTTGCTCAAGAAGTATAGTTGGATAAAGATTTTGAGAATCCTGAGAACAGAATCTACCTCACTCCAAGTACATTGACTTCTTCTGGTTCCATAAGGCAATGGCAGCTGATTTGAACATTTATTTGACCCCAGAAACCTTGTTGAAATGATAAAGGCGTAGTATTGGAAAAAAAGCTGACACCTACCAGAGCGCAGAACAACTCAAAGAGCTCTAATGCAAGATCAGAAGATGTAGAGAGACCGAGCCCATAGAATCTCCAAGAGTCAGACATGACTAAATCATCATCATTGTTGGAAAAAAAAATCACAATAATCATAATCATAATAATACTTAGCCACTCTGTAAGACAGTTTGGAATGCTTTGCATACTGTAACACTACAGTATTTGTATACTTCTGTGTGTATTTTTCACTTGAAATTTTGGAGTGTTTGAATCAGTGGAATATCTCTGAATCAGTTGTTTTCAGGGTAGGCTTCCTTGTTTATTATTCAAGCTCCAGTTCTTCATTTCAGCCCACAACTGCTGTACGTGCTGACAGAGTTGTCACTCAGCCCAGTATGCCATATCCAAGGCAAAAAACTGTTGAATCATCCAAATATGAGTTTCTGCTATGAAATTTGCTGCGAAACATTCAGTGGCTTGCTTTAGAAACCCCATTCCAGCCTCTAACACCAGCAGGTGTTTTTTTTTTTTTTTAGACTATTATTTTGCTTCTCCACTTGTGTCTGAAGGCATTAGGTTGTTATTTGTCATTAGCATTGTCTAAAGAGCAGCCTTCTGTGAACATGCAACATGTCAGTAACACTTAGGCAGGAATGAAGAAAGGTTCATCATGCAATGCTTTGACAAGTTCACAGCCAACTGCTGCATTGCTCAATGGAAGGGAAGGATGGCTGGGAGAGGAGAGCAAGCCTGCAGACTTATTCCTTTAACAACTGCTTTTGCTTTGGCAAGAGGAAAAAGGGATCTTCTGTTCAGGTACAGATCAAGAAAGTTCTTCAGATGTTTTGATAAGCCTGGTGGAGTCTTCCTAAAAGTGTGGCCTAACCCCTTTGTGAAGAATGCTAGACTCATAAGCAGTTCCTGCAGCACGTGCTGGAAGTTGCTAGGATACTAATTATCACACAAACTGTATTCATGCTTCTTAACACGGGTAAAGAATAATAGAAATGGATGTTTATATTGTTTTCTCCATTTCATAGGATCTCTTTCCTTTTGGCTGGACTAGGAGGGTCCTTTTTAAATACTTTACCCAAATACTTGTTTCCTACAACTTGGCAGTTGTTCCCATTGGTAAAAAAAAATGTTCTTTTCATAGAAATCCAAATTATTTCCAGTAACGACACAATATGAAAAGCAATCATTCAGATATTTGAACAGCAGGATGACATGTCTTTCATGCTGTTTGGAAAGAGCCTTCTGTATTTTTAGACACTTTTTAAAAACTATTTTGAACTCTCTGATTTCTCTTTGATGGTTGTCCTCCTTCTTCCCACCACTTAAAATAACACAGAAATGTTTTGAATCTTCAGTTTGGCCCTTCCAAGTACTTTGTCTTAAAACTGTTACTCTTCAAATTATAAAATCTCAGCTCTTTGTAGATTTCATTTGATTAAGGATAGACTATCTCAAATAGATTGAAAAGAGAGAGTGAAAAGAATATTGTGCAGAAAAGTAAAACAGATCCGGCATAGTTGAAAACTTATGTCAAATATTTTGTTTTGCTTTCTCACCTACTCTTGTATTTCAGCTGTTAGTTCCAAACTATTCTTAAACCACAAAATGCACTTATGTGTTGTCATAGCTAAGTGGTTTCCTTTTCAACTATTAATCTGATAATGACTGACATGTGCATTAAACAAAGAGCACAATTAAGTGACTGCAGTTCTTGCTTTAATTGATTTATGTTAAAGAAAACTAAATGCATGCTCCTAGAGATATAAATATATTGTAAAAAAAAGCATCATTTCAAGAAGGGAGGATCTGTAGAGATTTTGTTTTATAAGTCATTTGGATATTGAAAAATCTATACCAGAAACTTTTTGAATTTACAAAAACATACAGGAACATTGAGCGAATCATGGGAATAACCTGGGAATAAGCAAAACAATGTTAATGGAATCCAATAAGGCTTTGCTAAGATTTGGCTTGCTTCAGAGTTCTGCTTCAGTAGATCATAATATTCTAGGTCTTTGGAGTGTGTTCAGCTGCTTCTTCATGAAAGTTATATATTCTGAAGTTCTGGTAGATAACAGTATTAGGTAAAAGATTAGACAAGTTCCTTATTTCTGACATGTCTTGAGTCTCTTATGTAAATAGAATGGCTACTTTAATAGATGTGGCTGGACTTTGTCAAGAGGGTGAATTAATAGGTTGCAATGGAACCCGTGGAGCTTAAAATTAAATCTCACCTTGAAAAATAAACTAGAGGTTTAAAAATTAAACCCACTTACTACCAGTCAGGATTGATGGGGTAATATTAATATTACTATAGTATTAATACAGTAATATTCATATTACAGTATTAATATCCCTTGTGAATTAAACTGTGTGTGACTTTCCATGTCAAAATTGCTTTTCCCATTCTTAAATCACCTGACGTGTTTGGGGGGGGTGTGTGGCTTTTCAACGTCTCCTAATTGTCATCTCATCCATGTTGATTCTTTTAATCCCTACTGAGGCCTATAGCCTTGTGTGCTGCTTCTTGGCAATCTATGTGTCATTTATTTTCCTGAGATTTGATGTCTATTATGATGAAAGTGTCAATGCTCCAAAGATTAAATTGATTTTCTTCCTTTCTCTTCCCTTCTGTCCTTGTGTCTAGAAACAGTATTGCTGCTTCAGCAGTGTGTGCCTTCAATCTCAGTGCTATTACACAAGCCTTTAATGGACCTTTCCGGTACCAGGAAAATCCAAGATCTGCATGGCTCCCAACAATCAATCCAATCCCAAACTTTCAGGTATTTTAGGACAATCTCAACTCACTCAGAAACTCTTCTGTTTCATCTGCAGTAAAACATTGCAATCCATCAGCCTTGCTTGTTGACTAGCATATCAAGTTTGGACATAAGGAATTTAAGTTTATATGGGTAGATCGCATGAATTAGTGGATAGGAACAGAAGCTTTTCTCTGGCTGTATATAAAAGGGTAACAGAATATTATTTGTGTCATTTCTTAGCTTAATATAGCCAGGAAGAAAGATTATAGGAGATAATATTCACTTATGTGTCTATTTATCTATTAGGTTTATATCTTCCTTTTCTTTTAGGAATTTGAGCTGACAGACTTCCCAGTTCTATTTTCATTTCCATAACAATACTTTGAAACTGATTAAAGATAGTGGTTGGTCATCCAAAGTCATCCAATGATCTTTGATAGTCAAATGTAGGCTTCAGTTTTGCAATCCCAAATCTTACAATGATTAAGTGTGTTAGCAGTTAGGAAAGCTATACATTATTTTCCTGTATTAGCATTGTCCATCTCCAAGATTATATTTTGACAGTAAACTTTCAATTCTATTCAGTACAATACATTTAGTTTATTGGATTTTGAGGCTGCCTGACTCACAAAAAACTTTGGGCAATTTACAATATTTAAAAGACCATGTAATACTTAAAAGACCATGTAAAAGACCATGAAAAGGGAGCATGACCGCCTGTACAAAAACACATAAATAACATGTAGGAAAAAAATTGCCTCTACAGTTTTCTTCTACAAACAATCTTACCCCAGGCTAGGAACAAAGCCAGATCTTCCATGTCTAGATCAAACTTTAAACTGTCAGAATGAAGCCACCTTTGTCATTCGCCAAAAATAAGTTATTATTGGTATATGTTTCTGGTAGTAGCTGGTATGGGGTAAGGAGATTAGAGAAAATATTGTGATAGCCTGTATAAACCAAAGGTACTTACAAATGAATGACAGAACTATTTATTCAATAAAATTTTAGGTAAACTTTTAAATAATTGAGTTAAATAATATGATGCTAAATACCTTTGTTCTCCCCTTCTTCTTCTTCTTCTCCTCCTCCTCTTCCTTCTTCCAGTGTGGCATATTGAATGATGATGGCCCCAATGAGAATCTAACAGAAAGGATCTTGCAGGATGCTCAGCGCTTGTTCCTAATGAATGATGTGGTGCAACCTGTCTCTGTGGACCCCTGTGTTACTCAGGACAACATCCGTTTTTCCAAACTGGTGGTTGACATTGTTCAGGGCAAGGATACACTCTATCATGTGATGTACATTGGGACAGGTGAGTGCGCTCCATACCAGAGGAGTTTTTCTTATCATCTTCCATTAATCCATCCAGATGATCATCTAAATTCTGCACTGAGAGTTTTCAAAAATAAAAATGCTATGAAAATTGGCCTTTCTTTATAGCAATAGCACTTAGACTTATATATTGTTTTATAGTACCTTTTGAGCAGTTCACAGAGTCAGCATATTGCCCCAAACAATCCAACCTCAGAAGGATGGAAGGCTGAGTCAACCTTGAGACAGTCAGGATCGAACTCCTGGCAGTGGACAGAGTCAGCCTGCAATACTGCATTCTAACCATTGCACCACTACAGCTCCTATGAGTATGATGAATGCTATCCTTATGAGTAGGATAGAAACCAAGCAATAGTAAGAGATGATTTTAAGAAGCAGTGAATCCTGAATGCAACATATAATCTTAATAAAATAGTTACCCTGGATTCTAGAGACCTTATTTTTAGATCATTGTTTTTCCAGCTCATTCCACTGGTGGTGATTGTAGTGATGGTAATTAAGGAGGTAAAATATGAGAATGAAACTGAGTACAGGTAGTCCTCAAATTCTGAACAACAATTGGGACCCAAATTCTTATTGCTAAGCAAGGTGGTTGTTAAGTGAGTCCTGCCTTATTTTTACAAACTTTTTTTTTTGCCACGATTGTTAAATGAATTATATAAACAAATCTGACTTCCCCTGTTGATTTTGCATATTGAAAGCTGGCTGGGAAGGTCGCAAATGGTGATCGGTGATCCTGTGATGCTGCAGCTGTTGTATATAGATGCTGGTTGCCAAGCTCCTGAATTTTTATTGTAATGGGGAATAATAATGGGGAAGGTACAACAGGCATAAGTGTGAGGACCAGTCATAAGTCCCATTTCAGTGCTGTTGTAACTTTGAACTGTCACTAAACAAATTGTGGTTAAATCGAGGACTACCTTTTTATAGTAAGAGCATGTCTGATGGATTACTACAATAGTAATTAGTAGTAGCAAGTAGTTACACACTTGCCTCATTGTATTAAATTGTTTCATAAAGTGCTATGAATATCCTCCTATCCCTTCTTTGACCGAAGATCTTCAGATAGAGGCTGGATACTCCAAAAGTTGTAGCCGATCCTACATTGAACAGGGATTGAATCCAGGTCCCTCCGTTTCACTGAGTTTCTAAGAAGCATATTTGTGCTACTAGAAATACAGGAATTAAGATAACATTCTGGTGATTTATTTATTTATTTATTTATTTGATTTGTCAATTGCTTACAAGATAATAGGTATAAGTGTATACATAGCTATGAATACATGAAATGGGTACATATAAGAAAAATAAAAGAAACAATAGGACAGCATGCCCCCTACAGACCTCTTAGAAAAGGGGTGAGGTCAATAGTAGACAGTCTAAGGTTAAAGTTTTTGGGGTTTGAGGAAGAAACTACAGAGTCTGGTAGAGTATTCCAGACATTGACCACTTTTAGAGTATTCCAGACATTTTAGTATTCAACAGTTGCTTGAAACTTAATTCATTGGTCATGCTGGCTGAGGCTTTGGGAATTTTAATTCAAAATATGTATGGAACACTAAATTGCCTGACTTTAACATAATCCTGCTTGGTTTAACTTAATGTTATCTATTCTAATTGGCAACAACTCTCCAGTGTATTAGGTAAAGATCACAGATTCATTTCTCCCCCAGAAATCGAATTTGGGATCTTGGATCTGTAAAACATGCATTCTGCCATGTTTTCTATATCTCCTTTGACTGAAACATGCATGTCATATAGATAAACATTTACATAAAAATCTACACACATCTATTTAAATTTATTCTTGAAAACCACAGAACCATTTTCAATTTCTCTGAATTTAAAGCTATTTTAATGTAGTGATGTAGAAAAGTTTCCATGTTCTTAAAAGTTGCTATTCTGGTGTAATCAGTGAAAGTGCCTTATGTGATGTTTGTTACTAAGCTTTAGCTTTAGGTTGATTTTCAGTGTTGGCTTTTTTTTAAAGATAGAAGAACCTGGATAAGTCCCTGGACTATTATAAAAATAATTTACTTTGGTTAGAATTCAAGATTAACATTTTACCAAAACATAATTTATGCTGTGGCTCCATTTTTTTAAAATGGTATATATTAAGAGAAAGTTGATTTTATGTTAAGATAAATGGGTCCTCTAAGTGCTACTATAATTTATTCCATAACTACACATTACTTTCTTGAGTTGGGAAAATCTAATTGAAAGTCATACTGTGTCTGTCTGATAAAAGAATATTTTCTAAAGTACAAGTAGTGTACACTGGAGCATTTTTTTTTTAGAAAGATGCAATCCCAAACACAGTTCTCCTTTTCATTGGTTTACTCATAATATCCAACATGAGAAAGAGTCAAGTTGACAATATAAAATATAGTATCTGTATCATCATCATTTAATGACCCCATAAACCTTTGCGGGATGGAGTCTGGGCAACTGAATGGAGCTAGAGCATTTAATGGCCAGATGCCCTTCCTGTCACCAATGCAGATCTTTGTTCAGCAGATATATTCTCATTGTGCTCAGAGAGAGAAATATCTGCCTCTACCTAGTATCAAACTCACAGCCTCCTGATTGTGAGGTGAGAGCTCTACCTCTCGGCCACTGCACACTCTGAATCTATCTATCTATCTATCTATCTATCTATCTATCTATCTAT
>BLBF01000032.1:17218346-17243092 GCA_015471245.1 Laticauda colubrina
ATCTATCTATCTATCTATCTATCTATCTATCTATCTATCTATCTATCATCTATCTATCAACTGTCTCATCTCTCATCTATTTATTTATCTATCTATCATCTATCTATCCATCATCTATCTATCATCTATCCATTTATCTATCTATTGATCGATCGATCTATCGATCTATCGATCTATCATCTATCATCTATCTATCTATATCATATTTATTTCCCACACAATCAAAACTACTCTCAGTTAATATGGTACCAAAAAACAATTTGAAATATCTATGGTAATTGCAACAACAATATAAAATCAAATCTCAATTATTATTAAAAGAAGAAATTCAAAATAAGGCAAAAGAATTCACAAATAAAACACCTATAAATAAAGAAACAGAAATGGTCTGTTTCGATTAAAATGCTCTTTGGAACCGCTCTGTCCTTAGCATCTTTGCGAATGCAATCAGGGAGGATGCCAGCCTGATTTTTACAAGAGAGGGATAGGTAGATAGAGAGGGTACTTTGTTCACTCACCATTTGTTCCTTCCTCCAGGTAATACATAAGGTTCTCTGGAGTGGTAGTTCTAGAGAGAACAAATCTCCTTGTCTCTCAAGCTGTGTCTCTTAATTTAATTGCATCTATCCACTCTGTTTCTTCCAGGGAAGTGTCTGTGCCAGCAATTTGCTGTTTAGAATGTGGTTTGTTGTTCCATTCCAATTTAACTTTTAATTAGGTCCAGCAACAATCTAAGCAACAGGGGCATAGATGCAGAGAAATAACTTTCCATAAATATCTTTAACCTTAAATATATGGTTTAACCTCATTTTCCCCTCAAAGGACAGGACCCCTCCTCCAATACAGGATGGATCATCTTATCCCATGATCACCAACTTAACTCAATTTGATGATGAACTTTGACACATGCTTTCTAAAATGCCACATGTATAGCCTCAATATGGCTGCTTAATCCATGTAGTGTTATGCTATTCCAGGAAAAAGTTGGCTGTTTGCTGCATATAGGTGCTTATGCTTGCCTGAGCTCTGAAGTACATTCCCTAGATCCAAACACAGCAAAGCTCTGTCTCTGTTTTGAGTGACTCTCCTCTACACCATGTTCTCTTTTAGATATTGATCTAACTTAACTGAGTTGAGTTCAGTAAATGTGCATAAAAGAGTAGCTGCAAATCAAATTACAAATTTTATTTGATACATAATGCTCAAATCTGCTAAGTCATAATTGTCCATTCAAGACTAATGTCATAGCCACATTTGAGTCAGCTCAGAGGTCTACTATAATTTAAGCCTATATATAAGCTTCCCATCAATTATCACACATGATTGGCTCCTGGGCCATGTAAAAAACAGTTGTGTTTAGTCTGTCCTAATTTTCAGGTGGAAATCATGTACAGTGCTCGTTTTGAATTTGTAATTGTATTTTTAATGTTAGCATATTAGAGTAAAACAAACTGAGAACATACGATTATAGCTTTATGTAAGTGCAGCAAAATACATTTATGCTAGCTTGCAGTAAAGGAATACTGATAAATATAGATGCATCCAACAGTTGGTAGTCTTATATTTATCTGCTTCAGGGAGTAGCAACTTTTTGGTACTCTTTGATTTGTTCAAAATGCTTCTCCTGTATCTATGATATGTGCTTAGCCCATTTTATGCTTATAAAGCAGGAGTGCCAAACTCGCGATGTCACTTTGTCATCATATGAAGTATTGTGACTTTTTTTCCCCTTTACTAAACCAGGGGTGGGCGTGGCCAGTATATGATGCACCCAGCCTGCAGGGTGCAAGTTTGACACCCCTGTTCTAAAGAATATCAATTGTCAGGAAATGCAGTAATGCTATTTTATTTTCAGAAAATGAAAAATTACATTTTTAACCTGTGTTTTTATTTGTACATTTAAAAAGAGAAGATGTAAGAAATGAGAATGAAGTAGGGTTGCAAAACAGCTGTATACAGACAGTCCTCGACTTATGACCACAATTGGGATCATATTTATTGTTGCTAAGCCAGGTGGTTGTTAAGTGAGGCATACCCAATCTTATGACCACTTTTGCCCCAGTTGTTAAGCAACTCACTTCTTTAGTTAAGTGAACCACATGGTCATTAAGTACAATCAGCTTGACTTCACTTATCAGAAGCCAGCTGGGAAGGTCGCAAATGACAATCACATGATTCCGGAATTCTGCAACCATCATAAAAACATGCTGGCTGCCAAGTGCATGTGTCTGGGGGAATTCTGTGATAGTCTTAAGTGTGAGGAAGATTGTAAGTCACTTTTTTTGAATAACGTTGTATCTTTGAGTGGTTACTGAACAAATGGTTGAAAGTCAGGGACTACCTATAAATGGAATCTAGCTAAAATCTCTATCCTGGATGTTAAAATAAATTAACACAGTGATTTGTTTGTGTTGTGTTTCTCATTTTGCTAGAGCACGGCACTATTTTGAAGGCACTGTCTACTACCAACAAGAGCCTGAGGAGTTGTTATTTAGAGGAAATGCAGATTCTTCCCACCAGCCAAAAGGAGCCAATCCAAAGTCTTCAAATATTGCACAGTGGCAGATCATTGTTTGTTGGTTTGAATAATGGAGTGCTAAAAATCCCTCTGGAGAGATGTTCAATGTACAGAACAGAAGGGTAAGAAAATGTTTTGGTTGGATATATTTCACACTGTCTTAAAAAGAAAAGCACTAGGGAAACATATTGCTAGATTCATTTTAGAATTCTTTTTGTCATCATTCAAAGAAAGCAGAAAACATTAGCCTGAACGGATAGTCCTGAAACAAAGAGAATAATCTGAAAACCACTCTTTTTTTTTAATGCATCCTCATTAGTCCAAATTAGAAATTGATGCAATGTACAAAGGCATATAGTTTACTCCTTTTTCTTGTACGTTCTTGAATCAACACCAGTTTTATGTTTCTCCTTCTGTATTATGCAAGTATCATTCTCATAATTATTACTCTGCAGCCCTGGTCACATGATGAATGGATCCAATATAAGTGTGACTGGACTTGCCATTCTTAGTAAAGTAGGAGAAACTGCAGCAGTGGGTGGAGCCATGGATGATCTTTTTCCTACTTCATTGGAGGTCTGAAAATTTTCCAGAGTATTTCTCTTGATTCAAATGAGTCATAGCCAACACAGCTTGTTGCTTTGAATGAAAGGCAAAATTGTGGTTAATCAAAAGGCAAATCAGAAGCTTACAAACCTCTCCTCAGGGTTATGTTGGATTGCTGCTCTAATTTCATCTAATACTAAACATTTTTGAAAGTAGACAGTATGTTCGGCTTCATTCCTCAGTTCTTCTGGTTCCATATCAATGAGATTCAGGATTTCAGAGCAATTTCAGATGTTCTTCTTGGAAATGGTGGGCATGGAGTCAACCTCGTACACCACCACGGAAGCTGGTTGGCTTTCTTCTGTGCTGTAGCTTGTCTTAGAACTTGCACTGTTCTGATCTGTTCAACAGTGTAGGCACATCTTTGCCATTATCATTCAGAAGTTCCATCTTCTAGTAGCAGTAATTTTATGCAAGATTACTTCTCTATATACTACCTGATGAAGATTATGTATATAGTTGCTTGAAGACTATGTTAGCACTGAAGAAATCATTGGATTGGCAGAATTTGATAAGAAATATTCCTGCTTCACTTCAGGAATGACCATACAGTTCAGTTATGGTTTCCTTTGTAATGTTTTGGCATTCCAATTTTCAACCAACAGCTTGCAAATTCTATTTAAAATTAAACACTACTATTAATCTGGTTAACTTCATCTTTTTTCCATCAGTGGTTGGAATATAAACTTGAACAACTGTCCTATTCAACCATTGTCTGAAAAATCTAATTGATATTTTTCGGTCATTGAACACATTGTACTCAAGCACTGTCCTTCCAGGATAATTCCTGATGATAAAAACACTGTTCCTTCCTCATTTTTCATGTCTTCAGTGGATATATGACCTTCTGATTCAAAAATGTTGAATTCCAGTCCATTTTTATTCACTGATAACTATATTGCCAAACTAATCGGTTCATTTATTTAATCTTTTATTGTGTTAAACTTTTCCATGTACATGCTTGTTAAATACGTAAACATACCATGCTAGAGCACACCCCTAGTCTATCTCATCCAACTGTCTATTTTCACAGTAGTCAAACAACTCCACAAGGAAGGCCATCAATCTCCCAGAAAATGGCCTTCAAAAGTAGTCACACAGCCATCAAGGCTAATAGCCACCAATCTCCATGGTTCCCACAAAGTAGTCCAACCTTTTTTTTTTTTCAAGCAAGCACCTCATCTCCATTTTTTCACTAGAATTGTATCTTAGCAGCTTCAGATTTTCTTTCATTACATGGCAACTAGATGTCCCACAGCTTTAGACTAGTGATGTCGTAAACATTCTTTGTACTCCAAAAGATCCTCAGTTCTTATTCAGCAGCCTGTTGAAAGCCACAGTTGAATAGCCCATCATCCAACACTGTCCCCTCCATTATTTTATGTCTTCTATCCATGTTATTTTCATGGCAAAATACAGGTTGATTATCCATAGCTTTGTCCTACATGGTGTGAAATGATAATTTTCTATCTATTTCTAGCATCTTCCCATAATGCTGCTACCCAATATAGGTGACTGCTTAATTTATCTGGGCAGCTGGGATGACCTTTACACCTTGAGTAACCCTGCTGAGATGATGTATTCTTGACATACATGTCTGACATTCTTTGCTCATCTCTCCAGAAACGCCACAAAAATAAACACATGACTGTAGTGTATATGTGAGGTAACATGCCCTGCAATAAGCATATTGCTTTTGCAGATTATATTGAACAAATCCTCTTCCAGTTGAGTGTTTAAAAAATGAATTGTATTGAGGTAGAGTAGCATTAGTAAATGACTATTTTGGATTAGACAGAAAGGAAAAGCATTAACTGGGACTCCATCATAATTTTTTTAGCTGTACAAGACAATAGCATCTTTCAGTCTCTCTGTTTAAACCATCCATACTATGACATCATAGTGAAAAAATGTTCTAAGCTCTCTGAATGTTTACCTGCCAGCATCTACATGGGATATAGTTTTTCAGGTCAAAATAACCATGCCAGTTTTTTAAATGCATTTTTGAAGCCAATCACTCATTTCAGGCAAAGGTGACACTTGGAAAAGGAACATGTTTACATTGTCAGCTCATAGATGGAAAGTAGAATGATTCTTATTTGTTTTCTTTCCAATTTTTGTTCCTGGGTTTATTCCTATTGCTCAGAAGCCTTATGGACAACAGATTTGTGTACCTTTGGTGACCTTGCCTTCAAGCCCTTGCAAAAACAGCTGACAGGCTCTGAATTCACCTGGTTTCTGGAGATGGAAATGTTAGACATTTTTCAAGGTTTTTAAAGCTAGTGTTAAAAAACTAAGCAGAATTGGATCTGACTAATACTAAAATGGACACCATCAGGAAATCCCAAGGCTGTGGAAATTGAAAAGTATCCTGGAAGAAGGCAGTGTAAAACAAGCTATGTAAATAACAACTACTCTGTTGTTATTCTCGTTGTCGTTGTTATTACTATTATTAATTCAATTAGAATGTCACCCATCTTATTTAAACAACTCTGAGCATCTCACTACAGGTAGAAACAACATTCCAATAAAATCAAGACAAATGTATAAAAACCATTAACAACATTTTAAAATAAAAAGCAACTTCCAGAAACACAGCATGGAGTTTTATAAATATAAGAATTAAAGAATTAAATTAAATACTGTGATTTTGCTATTAAATGTATATAAGTAATTGTACAAATGCTCAAGAGGCTTATGTAAATAGATCTTATAATAATAGTTGATTGTAAATATGGTGATGTGGTTGCAAAAAATAATCATTTTAGGCTGCGTCAGTCGAAGTATATATTCCAAACTATGAGAAATAGTTATTCTACTCTATTCTACCTCAGTCAGAACCCACTCTGTCTATTGTGTTTAGTTTTGGGCACTTTTATGGAGCATTCATAATGCTCATAAGCCCATAGAACAGGCTTAGAAAAGACCAGTGAATATGATCAAGGGACCAGAAATTAAGGTTTGAAAAGAGTTGAAGGAGCTGGTATACTTAACCTTGACAAAAGGAAACTAAAGGGAAATGAGGAACTTTTTTTACACAGTGTAAATAAAAATACAAACAGGATATACACTGTGTAAAAACAGAAATTCTCTGCCTCCTAGAGGGGACTTAAGGGGACCATTCTCAAGATAGACTTGAAAATATCTGAGAATATGTCCGTGGGTCTCTCTTATTCCAGGCTATAGGATATAAAGTAATGGACTGAAGTTGCCAGTGTAGATTCCAATTGAACTCTTTAAAAAGACAGTAATTGTGGAACCGTTGCCCTCTCCCTGCTCAGTTAGAAATATTAAAGTGAAGGCCAGATGGCAATTTGTTTAATATGCTTGAGTTGAGATTCTTGGACTGAAAGGAGGTTGGTCTAAGCCATCACATGATGTTTTGTGACATTTTTCCCATTTATGGAGCTGGGGTGGGTGTGGCCTTCATGTGATGAATCCTCGTCTAACAGGCCCATTCCAATTCTATGATTATATGAAATCTTGGTTTGGATTTGGACGCATTCTGTTTTGTCTCTCACAGTATTCAGAAATCCTTTCACCATGCAATTTTTGAAACATCTATTTTCACTGGTGTGGAATGTAATGACTATGACCCTTAATTTCAAAACAGGAGCAGGTATAATATTCCAAACAGAAGTATTGGGATTTATTTATTTATCAAATTTGTATATGATTGCCCAACTCCATAGCAGAAAATGAGAAGGAAAAATGATGTAACAAGGCAAAAAGAGCATGTTCAGAAAAGAATAAGAAATCCAAGCCAACATATTAGTGTTTTAATATGCATAGTTAGCCCAAGGTCCATGAGACAGATAGACAGAAGACCACCAGAAAGAGCTGTAGACTATATTGGGAAGATTTTAAAAAATCCCCAAAGAAGGCACGAGGCTTGCTCTTTTGGATAGTTGCTAAGAAAAGTATTTGGACATTCCTGTTAAATCATAAAAATTCAAACTTTACTCAAACTGCTGAATTATTCCTATCTCTTCTTTCAGGCATCAATTCTAAAGGATAGATATTGTATTGACAGTTCCCAATGTCAGATGCATATGGACACTAGCTAAACCTTTATTTTCAATGCTTGCAGAACCCTGTCCTGATTTTGGTCCATTAGAAAAGCTTAGAACTATTTATTTATATATTTATTTATATATTAAGTTGAAAGTGTATAATGAAAAAATGTGTATGTAGAAAGATGATAAGGAAATTTAAAAGATGTCTTGACATTGATATAATAATTTATAAAGTTTTATTTTATGTTTTTAAATTTTGAAAACTAAATAAAATTTACTAAATTTAAAAAAGAAAAGAAAAGATTAGAACTATTCAATTGAGTACTGATAGAATTATGTAGCTTTCTCAGTTCTCATGGTTAGAAATCCTTTTCAGATGTAGTGATGCTTTCGTGAATGATGTTCATTTCTCTTGCTGAATTGGTCAGACAATAAAAGTTCCTTGAACTCAATTTGATCCCTTCTTTGTGATCAGGAAGAAATAGTGCAGCAATCTTAACTTTTATAAGTTCATTGTATGGTTGTGAATAATGGGGAATGCACTTTGCAAAAATTGCCATTTCTGCAGAATCTTTTAAGAAAACAAAGGCAGACCTGCCCTATTTTGTAGATGGGGTAATGAAAAAAACTGCTTTGTAAGGATATTTCATTCAAAACCTTGGCTTTTTTGGGGGGGGGGGAGATTCCTGCTATCCCCACCCCTGGCAACAAATTTTCTGACAAGCTTTGTATCGGTTTCAGCACTTGTTTGTATCAAGAAATATGTTTTAATTTCATCCATTGCTTTCCGCCGGCATTTTTCCTAGGTAATGATTTATAGCCTATTGTTGAACCTATGTTTAAAACATGCCAATAAATAGTTGCAGAAGGGAAGCAAGATATTCTTCCTCTTTTTCACACCTACTTCAGTCTGTATGTCTGTATCTATGTGTATGTGTTTGTGTGTGAGAGAGAGAGAGTGGGGAGAGAAAGAGGGAGGGAGAGAGAGAGAAAGAGAGAGAGAGAAGGCTTTTTACAGAAACATCATCCTCAGCACATTAACTTTTGATGATTCTTTTTAAAGAAAGAAAGGTTTTCATATAGCAGAGGACTTTGTGCCCTTAAGACAAGAATACCATAACCTGTTTATTTTCTTTTGCTTCATCTTGCCTTCAGGATAGCAGTGAGTTGTTTACACCCTCAAGGCTGATTAGAAGTCTTGATTATTCAAGATTTTTGGAATCCTCCCAATCTGACTACAGAGGAGAAAGGCTGGTTGGGAGGAGAGGAAAGCTGATCAAACCCAGGAGACAAATTGATCTTAACATTGATTAAACTTAGGCGTGCTAGTGTTCTCAGCAGATGTTAGGCTCCAGGATATCTGGGGAGCTCTCAGTGGTATAGTATGAACAAAAAGCGGGATAGACACACAGCACTATGCTGTTGACATTTTCTCCTCAAACAGTTTGCTCTTAATTCCCCTACACGGAATTGCTCCAACGGCACTGCTTGATGATGTCTCTCTTATGGCTTTGTTTTCAGAGCATATATCTGGCTTGATTTGACCATTGGGCATTTGCTACTGGTCTGTAGGGGTGGAATATCTTTCATAGCCTTCTGGAGCTACACTTTCAGAAGAGGGTATCATTAGGACAGGAATCAGGCTTATAAAGAGATATGTGGACCAGAAAAAATTTCCAGGATTAAAATTTTTCCATAGAAATGTTTCCACATGAGAATAATAAGCAGTATTCTGCTAACTCAGACTCCTGGCCCATCTAAGCCAACAGTCTGTTCTCTCAGTGGTGAACCATCTGCGCAAGGAGGCTGACCAGTTCCCAGCAGATGGCCTTCAGAGGCAGTCACACTCCAACCAAGGTTACTAGTCATTGATCTTATAACTTCCACGAATTGGTCCAACCTGTTTTTGAAGCCAGCCAAGCCATCTCCACATCACATTGTAATGAATCCCAATGCTAAATCGCAAATTGTATTTTAAAAACCCTTTTGTCTATCTGATTCTTTCAAGATGCAGTTTCATTTGGTCTAATATTTGAGGAAGAATAAAATAGTTAGTCTTTTTCCACTTTATCTGCACCATGCATACTTCAATCATTGCCCCTCTTCTTTGCCTCTCCTCTGGAATAAAAAGCCCCAAATATTGCAAACAATATTCGCAAGATGTTCATTCCTTACAGTCCCTTGACCATCTTAGTTGCCATCCTCTGAAACTTCTCCAACACCCACTTTGAGGTATGGCAACCAGAGCTGCACACAGTTAATACAGTTATAATCATGCCATTGATTTATATATGCACATTATGATATTGTCATCTCAGATTTCAATATGCTATTATCCCAAATGTGCTGTTAGACCATTGCACAATGAATGCACAGTGGGTCAGCATCTCCATTGAACTGTTCGCTGTTATCGAAGATCTCTTTCCTTACCAGCCATTGGTAGCTCTGATCCTATTAGCTGGTGTAATCTTTTCAGTTTGTCTCCATAAGGTAACTTGCCAATTTTTTAAAAAAATGTATGGACTTTGTTTTTCAGGGGATTGATCTAAAAGTTAAAAAGGAGGAGTTCCCTCCCTTCCTCACATCAAATAATGCAGCCCAGATATTTATAGAAAATGAATATTGGGTTGGATATGCTAATTGGAAATAGTTTAAACAGGAAAAATTTTCAATCCTTGGAAAACCTGTATCACTGGTATTTTGAATTCCAGCCATCAGAAAAAATAATCTGCTAAGATAAACTTGCTATTGCATATTCTTAATATTGTAATCCTCCAGTATTTTTGAAATAGTTTCATATTGTTAATTTCTTTCACAAGATATTCATGGATCCAAATAATCATGTTTAAAAAGGCAGCATGATCCAGTCTTTATTGAACAAGACTCATCTATTCTGTGAAAAGTTTACTTGTGTTAATTGATACCATCTTCAAAGACTATTCCCGGATGTATGTTTTCTTGTGTTTTTGGTTGATCACTTGGATTGCACATAGGAAGGAAGAGGCCAATTAGTTAGCCATTAGAAATAGATACCATTATTTTATGGGGCTTACAGTCATGAGAAATAGGCCCCACAAAGTCACAGTAAAAGGTCTAATGGGATACAGATGTAATTTTCCTCAAACTTTGTTACTTTATTACTGTCTTGATTGCACATCAGTCATATAAAGTACTTATCCTGACTTAACAAGGTTAGCCAAACAGAGGTACAAAAATTGCAATTCCAATGAAACCATTTTGTATAAGCTACAAATACTTCTCAATGTTTTTAATCACACCTTATCTCTCAGCCCAGCCTACCTCACAATTTGTTACTGGTGGAGGGAAATGGGATAAGGGAGTACTGTGCACACTTTCTTGAGCTCCTAAACAAAAAGAAGAGTATTCCTTCAGGGATGTCAGGACCATCAACTGCTTGGTTGGTTTTTTACTTAGAATAATGTGTGAACCATGCCACATTATGTATAAACCAGAGTTTAAGGCTTAAGAATAAGTATAGACCAGGCCATTGTGGCTTATTCAGCAGATCATAGTTAAATAAACTCTTTGGATAGTTTGTCAATTGTAATATTGAAAGGCATCCTGATTGGTGAAGATTGTTAAAAGTGCAATAAAAAAGAAAAACCCAATATTATTATAAATTTCAATGGAAAATATTTACATATGTTCTTAATATTTGTCTTATATCAGCTAGCTTACAAATGTTTGGTTAGCATATGTTGTCTACAATTTGTCAACAGTGCTGAAAATAATCAAATTGGACGTAGATATCCCATGCTGAGGGGCAGTACACTCTGTAGATTTTTATTTTTCACCAACAAAAATAATAAAGAGAACTGAGCACTAATCACCAATATTAAAATAACTTAAGCTTAGAGATGTTTCTATGGTTGCTTGATGGAGTAGAACATCTTTATCTCTACTGATGGGCTTATTAATTCCCTGGAAGATATGTGCAAGTTGTATTTTAAATGAATCGGGAAATGTAAACATGAAGGATGAGAGCCCCAAGATACACAATTGTAAATTTGAAGGGTGAAAGGGCCCAATATGAGAGGCCTTACTAATTTTATTTCTTGTTTTATTTTAGCAGAAGCCAAATTACCAGACTGAATTCAGTTGCCAAAAATTGCCTGTCATAAATCTCCATTTAGTGTACCAGCTTGGTAGATGTCAGAAGTTGAGCTGAAAGGCAGTACAGACGTTCACAACTTGACAGAATTTTGCTTCTGCACAGAGTTAGTCACTTCTTTTTACTGTAGCTGTCCACAATAAAATGGGCAGCCACAGTAATTTCCTATGCTGTAAAATAAAGCTTTTTTGTTTGTGTTGAAATGACCTATGCTGTAAAACAAAGCATGAACATGTATATTGTTGGCAGGGTAGACCAAGTACTAAATTGTATCCCTGACATTCCTGAGAGAAGTTCTAGTAAGAAGATCCCATTTGTCATCCCAGTCGAAAAGCTTTCTCCACCCACTTTATTCTTACCATTTAAAGTCTCGTTCTTAGTTACTTTTGCTCCGAAGAGAAAAAATGTGGGCATCATTCGTATCAATCTCTCCTCTTCCCCCTGCCCCCATCCAAAAAAGGGGATATTAGAATTTTTTTTAAATGGCATTGATTTTTTTGCTTTTTAAAGTTTTTTGTTGTTCTCTTTGTAGACCTGAAAATCAATATTAAAATATTTGAAAATAATTTTTAAAAAGCATTCATTAAACAACCAAGAAAGTTGTTTATCAGTCAACCACCTCCCCTCCTCCAAAAAGAACCTCCACAAACAGTTAAGCAGATAAAACAATAGCAATTTTCTTTGAGTAAAACTGATAGTTGAAACGTGTGCTATTTGTGCTATTTGCCAAAGTGTCTGGTTGTCAAAAATCATTCATAAAAGCATAAGAAAAACTGATGAAGGAGGAAGAAATAGCATCAAGAGGTTGGATTCTATGTATTTTATATTTCATGAGTTGTCAGACTGCTGATATAATGCCAATATAGATCAACCTAAGTGGGACAGCATTTTTTAAAAATTTTTTTTCCTGAGGATTGGAGGACTAAAAACTCTCCAAATGCAATTGAATTATAACTCCCAATAGCCTCCACTGTAGGCCAATCTGACTGGATATCCTATGTGTATATTTCTGTAATTTTTAACAAAGCACAACTTTCCTGCCTTGCTCCGCTCTAATTACAAACAACATGCTATCACAAGGTTTATGTTGAAAAATCTTTATTGCACATTTCAACCAGACAGGATTATATGGAAAATTCAGAAGTTCTGTTCCTTTGTAAATTTCTTTTCTTATGATTTTCCTCCATGGAATTCGGTGTCTTGAATGAGCTACTGTAATGTCTCACTCTAGTGAACTTTGCAAGATGTCCCAGATATATCCAAAATATATTTACATTTCCATCTGTCAAGTTTTCCCACAAGTCCTCTGAGAGTTAGTGGATATATTCTTTTTTCTGGTCTGCTGAAAATAAGTATCCCATAAAATCGAGGTGGGAGCCAGAGGCCCACAACAGGGTTTGGCTTATAAGATCATTCAGTTGGGCTCATAACTTATCTTGTAACATTTTACCCTCTCTTTTAGAACCCATGCTATTCCCAAGGCCTGCTACTCCATCTAATTTTATGCTCTGCTATTCCTTCCAGAGCAGTAGGAATGTTCCCACTATGCAGAATTGTTGCAACATTTGAATGCATTCAAGTGGGCCCCTCGCCAGCATCGGTTCTGTTTACAGGTGTACTTGATGGCTTTCTCATCTTAGGCAATACTCATTTAAGGAAGCCGAAAGGCAACCCTGGCAAAAACAGGCTCAGAGGAGGAGGAGGGCTCAAAAGGAACAGAAAATGAACCATGGAGCTGAGAAGGAAAGCACAGGAGGACAAAACAAATAAAAGAAGCAAGGATGGCTGTTGAAAAAGGAAAGAGAAAAGCAGAGGAGTTTGTATGTGGGGAGGAAATGGGTAGGAAAAAATAATAATATGGGTGAATGGAGGAATAAGGGTGAAGGGAGGTGGAGATAGGGATGGATGAGGGGATGGATAAGGACTTGATATTAAAATTAGTTGATGATTCCTTTGTCAAGTCTGTATTTGGGGAATACAGGTAGACCACAGTTGAGCCAAACATTTATGTGGCTTAAGTGAGACATTTGTTTGCCCATCTTACAATTTTTCTTGCCACAGTTCTTAAGTGAATCGTTGCAGCTGTTAAGTTAGTAACCCAGTTGGTGAGTGCATCTGGCTTCCCCATTGACTTTGCTTGTCAGACAGTCACAAAAGGTGATCGCATGACCCTGGGACATTGCAACCATCGTAAAAACAAACCAGTTGCCAAGCATCTTAATTTTGATCACATGACCATGGGGAAGCTGCAATGATCATAACTGTGAAGAACGGTCATAAGTCACTTTTTTCAGTGCTGTTGTAACTTTGAACCATCACTAAATGAACTGTTGTAAGTTGAGGACAACCTGTATAGCAAAATGAGTTATAAATTAAAAGAAATTTTGATTTCCCTGATAATAGTTCCAACAACCTGAAGTATTTTGGAAATATAGCAATTTTGTTTTCATCTCTTTAATTCTCATTCCCATACCTGGAGGAAGTCAAAATTGAATTGTGATGGTAATTGCAGGTGAACAAAATTTTACCCTTTTAAAGCCCCTGTCACACTGCACCAATGGATGCAAAGAGGATGTAAACGGACAAAAAAGCTTGCCATCCATTGGTTAATGGGATGTATCCGTTCTGTGCTCACTGCCTCCGTTTTGCTTCCTCTCTATCCGTCCAGCATCCGTTTATGGACGTTTCATCTGCTCAGAAAGTTTTGAGCTGCTCAAAACTTTTGTGTGGAAAATGTATCCAATTCGTCCGTTCTGCATCCGCTACGCATCCGCTAGGCATCCGTTCTGCATCCGTTACGCATCTGCTATATCCGCCAGGCATCCATTCCGCATCCGCGCAACTCGCATCCGCTCGGACGCAGGGAGGAAGCGGAACAGACACAGAACGGATGCAGAACAGATGCCTAGCGGATGCAGCACGGAAACAAAGCATTTAAAACGGAAAAAACGTTCGCAGACGGGACCTATCTCGGATATTAAGGATGTCTAGAGGATGCCTAGAGGATGCCTAGAGGATGCAAAGGGACACCGATACTGCCTATAGAAAGGGAGAACAACTCACCTGCATCTCACTTTCAGACCAGCAGACCAGCTGTGCGCACCCCTCTGCAGCCTTCATCTGCCTCTTCCTCTTCCACAGCAACCAGTCATGTCAACCGTGGATCGTAACACAGTCCTTTTGGCAGCCACCATCCTTCTGCAAGAGTGCGAAGCCATCTACAGGCTCTGTGAACTCTACTACGGGAAGAAAAGGAGGCGGCCAAGAAGTGTCTGGGTCCGAAGATGGATCGGGAGAAGAGCAGAGTACGGACTGTACAACAAGCTGATGGTGGAGCTCAGGAACGAAGACATTTGTGCATTCCAGAACTTCATGAGGATGCCTCCAGCCATGTTTGACGAACTTGTGCAGCGGCCGACACCCAGGTTGACCAAGGCAAACACCAACTTCCGGCCCAGCCTGGAACCTGGGCTCAAGGTGGCACTAACTCTGCACCACCTGGCCTCCGGGACCACCTACAGGAGCATGCAGTATGGATGGAGGGTGCCACCCAACACCATCAGCATTGTGGTCAGAGAAGTGGTGCAGGCCATCATCGAAGAATACAAGGAGGAGCTCCTCCAGTGCCCCTTCACTGAAGAAGAATGGAAGAAAGTTGCAGAGCAGTGGTATCAGAAGTGGAACTTCCCCCACACCGTTGGAGCCATAGATGGCAAGCACGTGGCCTGCAAACGCCAGCCAAGTCGGGGTCCACTTATTTCAACTACAAGGGCTTCTTCAGCATCGTTCTCTTCAGCATGGTCAATGCTGACTACAAGTTCATGTACATCGATGCTTCAGGCAACGGCTCATCTTCAGATGCCCAGTATACAACGCCAGTCACCTCAAGGAGGGGCTGGAACGAAAGCTCATCGTGGGCTTCCCAGATCCAGACCCCTTGCCCAACGACACGCAAGATGTGCCCTACTTCATCGTGGGGGATGACACCTTCTCCCTCACAACCTACCTCATGAAGCCCTACACCTCCAGATGCCTCACCCGTGAAGAGAGGATCTTCAACTACAGGCTGTCCAGGGCAAGGCGGGTGGTGGAGAACGTCTTTGGCATCCTGGCCAACAGGTTCCAGGTACTTCTCACCACCATGCAGCATTGCCCAGAGACCATGAGGAGGATCGTGGAAGCTTGCTGCATCCTGCACAATCTCATGCGCACCCGCTACCCAGTCTTGCAGAACAGGCTCGTGGACCTCCAACAAGGCAATGGGGACATGGAGCCTGAGGAATGGAGGCAAGGGCAAAACCTGATAGACACTGGGGATGTGCAAGGCCCCAACAGAGCCTCACGTGAAGGGAAGAAGCAGCGCAACCTCCTGAAACACTGGTGCAACTCCCCAGCTGGAGCGGTGGAGTGGCAAGACAGGATGATAGATGATTAATGGATGCTTCCTTCAGCCTGTCTCATCACACTGATGAGATTGGGCCATGTATGTTGGGTGGGCCTACAATGATCAGGGCATTTAATAAAGAGTTGTGTTTGTGTTGACATGTGTGGATGATTATTACATTGTTATTGATAATAAAGGGCCATAGGTGTGGCACCTGGGAGGGTGGACCATACAGTCCCACTATGCTTGCACTGGAGGTTTATCTATCCCCACAGCTATTACCCATCCCAAAGGTATCCCTGCTCATTCCACAGGTATCCCTGCCCACTCCACTGCTATCTTAACCCATCCCATAAGCATGCAAAGGCTTAAACCATTTCTAAAAGTTTCCACCAAGACTTTATTAAAAAGCAAGAAATGAAGCAAGTGTGTGAATCAAAGATAGACTTTATTGAACAACAAGCTGTAAAAGAAAAATGACCCAAGTCAAGTGTCCAAATAAAGTCCACAGGTAGCCAGCCAGCCAGTCTCTGGCACTCCTCTTGGTCACTCGGAGGTGTGCCCAGTTTCAGGGGTGAAGGGTCCAGTTGCTGTGGAGGTGGGTGCTGCTGCAGTGCTGGTCTGAAGCACCACTGGGGTGCCTGGCCCCGAGAGGACAACAGGTGACGGTGTGTTGAGGAAGCTCTCGGACAGCTGGCTCAGACCCGTGATGCTGAGAGGTCCTTCCTCCATGCCATGGGGTATCAGCCCCAGTACTGATGACAGATGTACTGAGGCCGGGCTTGGCTGTGGGGTGGAGGAAGGAGTAGTGTAGTGGGTCTGTCTGGTCTGCAGCTGGGTGAGGACAGGCGTGGGTGGCATCAGTGGCGTGGGTGGCATCGCTGTCATCGGTGGCATCATTGACATGGGTGGCATCGGTGGCATCAGTGGAACCAGTGGCAACGGTGTCGCCCGATGACTCTGTGCCTGGACTGGGAAGGGCTGTTGCCTGTGCTGCTGGACCTCCTGGTAGCCGTAGCTCTGGTAGGTGAGGGCCTGTGGGAAGCCTTGGAATGGGAGGGAAATTACCTGGGGTGGAGGAGCAGACCTGGACTGGGTGGGAGCAGGTTCCTCTGGATCTGGAGGGTTGTGAAGCAGCTCGGTGATCCGGTCCTTCACCACCTGGTACTGGGGTTCCTCCATGTTCCTGAGGGTCTGGTTGACATAGGTGAGGAAGGGCTTGCGGTTGGAGGATGAGGAGTCGGTGTGGACCAGCTGAGAGAGGAGATCTATGCTGGTGCGGATGGTGTCCCTGATCTCCAGCAGGACAGTGTGGCTCTGCCCCTCCTGCTGTCTGGCTCTCTGCCTTTCTGCGGAGGTGGAGCTGGGGGGGGGTGGATGCGGCTGTGGTGGACACGCCGTCTCCTTTCTCCCACCACACCAGGGAGTCCTCCACGCGCTCCACCACAGTTACAACACCTGTCCGCAGGTTCTCCGCCATGGCACGCTCCACAGAAACCTGCCTGGAGACAGGGACTGACTCTCGGCCGGAAGAGGACTGGCTCTCAGCAGGCTGCCGGAAAGAGAGGGTTGTGAGAGGGGCTCCTGGTGCTCCTCGGTGGTGGATCTCACCCTCCAGGAAGCTGCACCTGGCCATGACGTAGGTCTCTCTGTCCGTCAGCTTAAGCGTGGCCTGGCCAGATTTCTTCAGGTGCAGCTTCCCGTACCAGGTGTGCATGTGCTTCCACCAGCCGAGGAGCACCTCCGAAGTGTAGCCCATACTCTCCGTCTTCTCTCTCCAAGCAGCCTGCTTCCTTTTGGTGTCCCTGTACAGCCTGTGTCCCTTCCGCCACAGATAGTCATTCTCTCAGCCACTCCAGCACCTCATCCTCGTGTTCCTCCTCAATATAGTATTTCCTCCTCTCCCGTCCCCGCATACGCCTCTTCCTCCCTTTGGCTGGACCAGATGGGCCCTCATCAGAGGGGCTCCCAGGTAGTAGGGGCTGCTCCTCCACACCACCAGCAGCAGCAGCACCAGCAGGATCATCATCATCATCATCATCATCATCATCATAACCAGCAGGATCATAATCATCAGCATCATCATCAGCAGCAGCAGCAGGATCAGCAGCAGCACCAGCACCAGCAGCACCAGCACCAGCACCAGCAGCACCAGGAGCATGAGCAGGACGAGCAAGACCAGGAACACGAACAGTACGAGCAGTACGAGCAAGTCCAGGAGCACGAGCAGGACCAGCAGGACCAGGAGCAGCTTCAGCAGAGTAAGCAGTAGCAGAAGCACCACCACCAGGAGCAGCACCAGCAGAAGCTCCAGCACCAGAAGAGCGAGCCCGAGCAGCAGAAGCCCCAGCAGAAGCAGAGTCAGGGACAGGGGGCGGGAGGGTGGCCCTGTCCCTCTTGCCAGGGATGGCGGCAGGTTGCTTAGGCTTTCGCTTCTTCCCCATGGTTGTGGGGTTGCTGGCTGGCAGGGAGGCTGGCAGGCACCAAGGCTGGCAGGAAGGCTGGCAGGAAGACTGGCAGGCAGACTGGCTGGCAGGGAGGCTAGAAGGCAGGCTGGCAGCAAGGCTGATAGGCAGGCAGAGAGCAAGGCTGGCAGGGAGGCTGGCCAGGGGACTGGGAGGCAGGCTGGCAGGAAGGCTGGCAGGAAGGCTTGCAGCAAGGCTTGCAGGCAGGCATGCAGGCAGGGCAGGCAAGGACTCGATGTATCCGGCAGCAGGTCTTTCCTCTGAATGCTGGCCATGTGCGAGCTGCTTCCCTTTATATCCGCGGGGCTGATGCAATAAATCCCCCCCGTATGCGCAATTAATGCAAGGCATCCGCTAGGCTTCCGCTGTGCATCCGCTAGGCTTCCGCTCTGCATCCGCTTCATCCGCTGTGCATCTGCTGTGCATCCTCTATATCCGTTCCGTGTCCGCTTTCCTGAGGTCCCCCAGAAGCCTAGCGGATGTGCCATCCACTCCCATCCGCTTCCATCCGCTAGGCTTCCGTTCCGCATCCGCTTTCCATCCTCCCCGCGTCCGTTCCTTTCCGTGTTATCCGCTCCGGTTATGCAAATTTTTTCCTCTTTTGAGAGCGGATAACAACGGTTGGAACATTTTTCTCGTCCGTTGTGTCCTTTTTACTAATGTTTTGCATCCGTTGGGCAGTGTGACAGGGCCTTAAGATGACTAGGTTGGAACAGTTCACTTTTAAAAAAATGTCACAGCAGTTTTCATCCCTGAATTTCTGTTCTGCTGCCAAGGATGTTTTTCTGATAAGCAGTATTACATTAAGTTTTAAGGTTGTTGTGACCAGGAGTGGGAGTTTTCCCCACTACTCAGATTGATGCATGTTTTCTTTCATTAGTGCTTTTATGGCATCTAACTTTCCATTTGGATGGCTGCCCACATAGCTGGTTGAAGGAAGCTCACAACATCTCTGCTTTTATTAAGTTACTTGTGCTTGGCAAGGCAATGGAAATTTTATAGTGTTTATGAAGTAACATTTATACATATATTTTTAATTTAATTTAATTTTTAATTTAAACTCTCTTTAGTGGTATAGATGTAACTCCAGATTAATCAGAATTTCCTCAGTATAATTATTCATCTTCATATCTATGCAAAATGCTCTTTGTGTTCTGGTGTTCCTTCTTTTAACAAATAAATAACCCCATGAATGACCTGTTGTCTCAGTAAAATGATGGAAAGGTGTATGAGGAATAAGAACTGGAATAGCTGAATAATCATATTGATAAATAAACCAGAATACTGTACATGTGTGTACAAAATACCATATTACTCTTGGGTTATGGAAACCCTAAAAGATTCAGAGAAGTTCAAAGGAAACTGAAATCAGATTAATTATGCACTATTAACTTTAATGCTTTAATTGCATGTATCAAAAAGTTAAAAGTTTCAGGGCCTGTCTCTAGACTTTTCATCTTCAACAGTAACTTTGGAATAAAAATATTATGAAAAAATTCTACCCATTTACCAGATGTTTTGTTTTCTGGATTGCAGTGATTCATTCTTCACTATCCATTTTCTTTTATTCCTGCATTCACCTACTCAGTTATGCAGAAACAGGACTGGACACCAGTGGTGGATTCAAAATATTTTACTTCCGGATCTGTGGGCATGGCTTGGTGGGTGTGGCAGGGGTAGAATACTGTAAAATCTCCAGTCAGAGGTGATATTTGCCGGTTCTCCGAACTACTCAAAGTTTCTGCTACCAGAACTGGTCAGAACCTGCTGAATACCACTTCTGATGGACACCCCTTATAAATGTTATACTGTATGAGCCACGGTGGCGCAGTGGTTAGAATGCAGGCTACATTTGCTTGGCTGCAATTTGGCAGTTAGAGTCTCACTGGCTCAAGGTTGGCTCAGCCTTTCATCCTTCCAAGGTCGGTAAAATGAGGACCCAGATTGTTTGGGGGGACGACAAAAATATATTGACTTTGTAAACTGCTTAGAGAGTGCTGTAAAGCGCTATGAAGCAGTATATAAATCTAAGTGCTATTATTAACACACCATTTTTGTGTATAGCCAACACTGGGGTTAGCGATGTGTACTCCATTCTCCATTTAATGCTTTCTTACCAGCAACAGCTGTCACAATTATTAATTAGATGAGCTTGTTACTAGACAAGTTTTTGAGACAGTGAAAGCATTTGTAAATTGACAGGAAACAACACTGTTCTTGAAGACAAAATCTCTGGGGACTTGAAAGATTTCAATTTAATTTTAATTATTATTTTTTGTCTCAAGTTTACAACTATTTCATTTTTCTTTTGTCATGTTTTCTGATGAAGGGCATGGTTTTCTGTGATTTAATTCGAGGCCTCCTTTATCTCCCTGCACTTTGTGCTAAGCTGTGTTGAAGGTAGTCCTCAACTTAAGACCACAACTGAGCCCAAAACTTCTGTTGTGAAGTGAGACATTTATTAAGTGAGTTTTGCCCCATTTTACAATCTTTCTTGCCACAGCTGATAAGTAAATCTCTCCAATTGATAGGTTAGTAACCTGGTCGTTAAATGAATCTGGCTTTCCCATTAACTTTGCTTGTCAGAAGGTCAGAAAAGATGATTGCATGACTTTGGGACACAGCAACGGTCATAAGTATGAATCAGTTGTCAAGCATCTGAATTTTGATCACACGATCATGTGGATGCTGCAATGGTTGTAACTGTCATAAGTCACCTTTTTAGTGCTGTTGTAATTTTGAACAGTCACTAAATGAACTGTTGTAAGATAGGAGTCCTGTATATCCATAAAAATAGATTGACCCTTGCAATTCCTGTAGTAAATGCAATCTTGCAAATTCTTCATTTACCAAAATGAGATGCAAGTTATGTCTGTATGGAATCATTGCTTCCCTTCCCAGAGTCAATGCAGTATGTTATTATATATTTTTACTTGATTAGTCAAGTTGCTATTGTAGCAGTTTGTGTTTATTTCTTTATAAACATGCTGAGTATTTATCATATGCGTTCCTGATTTTTACATTATGCAAAAAAAGCAAACAGCTGTCCTTTGTTTACTGTAGCCAAATGTTTTATAATTTTGCAGGTTGTCATAGGATGGCAATTTTTCAGATGGGAAGAGAAAAGTTTGCTTAACATTGTTTAGATTTCCATTTCATTGTTTATTTTCTTCTGGAGTTGACATGTATAAACAGGCAACTATTGCTAATGATAAAAGTGACCAGACCAGTTCATAGCACTCCAGTGTCTTATAAGAAGGAAACAACTGTCTACATTACCAGCAGATGTATAAATACTGACTAGCGTACTAATGCTGCAATGAATGAACTGCTGTCAGTGCTGTGGCTTGACTTGCAAACAATATTCACAAGATGTTCAACTCTTTTGATTTTCACTTCTACAGAAATGAGAGACTGGACTATCAGAAACTCTGATTTCCACCACCATCCCACCATCAAGCCCACATAATAAGCCTAAAAATGTTGGGGAAGAGGGATAGTGCTCATCACAGTCTTATAATGTGCCACATGTTAGAAAGATAATCTTTACAGAGGGGAGCCTTTATTGCTACCCTAGACTCCCTTTAAATGGGGAACTGGACTTCAGTATGTTGCTGGAACTGGGTATGTCTAGTTTGATGAAAAGAAGGGCAAGGGCTGACATGATAGCAGCATTCCGATATCTCAGGGGCTGCCACAAAGAAGAGGGAGTCAAGCTATTCTCCAAAGCACCTGAGGGAAGGACAAGAAGTAATGGGTGGAAACTAATCAAGGAGAGAAGCAACTCAGAACTATGGAGAAATTTCCTGACAGTTAGAACAATTAATCAGTGGAACAACTTGCCTCCAGAGGTTGTGAATCTCCAACACTGGAAGTTTTTAAGAAGAGATTGGAGAACCATTTGTCTGAAGTAGTGTAGGGTTTCCGGCATAAGCAGGGAGTTGGACTAGGGATGCTATGCTATGCTATGCTATGCTATGCTATGCTATTCCTTCCATTTTCCATTCCATTTTGAGAGCTGGGGTATTTTTCTAAACTCATATTTGAGATATGGGAACATTTCATATAGAGCTCCCTGAACCACACAATTAATATATTTGAATGTATTCTGAAACCTTTAATCTATCCAGAATTCAGAATTTAATTCATTATGCTAATCCCATTGTTGAAACAGAATCAGTTGCCATTAAGCAGAACTGACTCTTGGTGTTCGACTGCCAGAAACATGTTGTGTTCTTTGGAAAATTTTCACTTGACTGGTCTCTGGATCAGGTTTCTAATTTCTGCTGCGGTTGGTTTTCCTGTGGGCATGAGGCATGTGGTTTCTTTAAACCTTTTTTGATTTAGTTTTTATCTCTGCAATTTGGGTTTTGGTTTGGTTTGTCTGTACTTAAAAATTGAGATTGTGGGACTTTCATAATTTTATTTTTCATAAGTCTTTGACATCCTTGGATTTATTGTCTGTTCTCTTTGCACTCTCTTTCCCATCTGGTTTGGGGCCTCGCAAAGGGAATCTCTCCGTTTTAAATGTGGGTCATTGGGGCTGTCAGCAATTAGAATGTAGCTGGCTGAAAACTAATAAGGTTGATTGTTCAGCTCATCCTCTCTTACAAGTTGATGTTAATGGCACAATAAACTAATCTTGTAAGTAGTACCTTTTTGCCAAGCTCAATTTTTTGCTCCCAACTACTTAGACAGACTTCTAACACTCCTCTGTTATTTGTAAAATGTGTTCCTTTGGCAATAGCCATACTGCTTTGTAAATGATCGCCTGCAATCAGATTTTCTTGTTTCTTTTTTACTTTTATAAAAATAATGTGTTGTTACAATATGTAATAATTCTGCATCAGATAAAATGAATATTGAATTAATTAAAATAGGAGGATGGATGTACCTATTATATAGTATGTCAGTTGGACTTAAAAGAGAGAGACAAGCCCAAATTTGTCCAGTGACTTTTCATGGCTGATTATGGATTAGAACCTGGAGTTTCTGTTTCTTCAATCAACATTACAATCACCATATCAAACCATACCATAATGCTTTCTTTTTAAATCAGGAGTGCAATCGAGGGAAAAATGCAGTGGTGGGATTCAATTATTTTTTACTACCAGTTCTGTGGGCGTGGCTTGGTGGGCGTGGCAGGGGAAGGATACTGTAAAATCTCCAGTCAGAGGTGGGATTTGCCGGTTCTCAGAACTACTCAAAATTTCCGCTACTGGTTCTTCAGAACTAGTCAGAACCAGCTGAATACCACCTCTGGAAAAATGACAATATCTCTTAGTCTTATATACTGCTCCATAGTGCTTTACAGCCCCCTCTAAGTGGTTTACAGAGTCAGCATATTGCCCCCAAAAATCTGGGTCTTAATTTTACTGACCTCAGAAGGCTGAGTCAACCTTGAACCAGTGAGATTCAAACTGCCAAACTTTTGGCAGCCGGCAATCAACAGAAGTAGTTTGCAGTACTCCAAATCACTGTACTATCATGACTCTTAATAACTATTTGGGAATAATGTAATACAGAATACTATTTTTTTATCCTTTACTGTATTAGCTAAGCTTCAAGTTTATTACATTAATGACGTATTTTAAGTATAAATGTGAACAACAGTGGCTAGGAGGCCTTAGTCAATTGTTCTAATTATGGTTTTAAAATAGCATGGCCCCAGTTACCCAGTGATGTTGTTTATGGACAACCCAACTAACCTTCCAGAATGAATTTTAGTGAAAAATAAGTGTATCCCTTGTTGCAGCAGCTTCTCTTTTAAATTTAAAATGACATTCTCAAAATATGATGAGTGTAACTGTAATTTGTCACCTAAACCATGTCTAGCAATACCTGGATTTCTGTGATTTTACTAAAAATCAGCTCCCCACTTCAAAACTTTTCTCTGCTCTCATGAGGATTTAAATTTTTTTTTTTACATAACCATTAATCAATTCAGAGGAATATTTTCTTGAATTCCCTGTCAAACACGCTGTACATCCATTTTTTCTTCCAGAATGGATGTTTAAATTTATTTTATTTATTTGCTGCATTTTAATGCTGTTTTTTTCAGCCTGTACCTTCTCAGAAGTCTCAGAGCAATTAAAAACAGAGATTCACAGAGACTAGACACACAACAGATGGAGAATGTAGAGAATGGAAGTGAAGAGAATGGAAGAGTGAAGAGAAGACAAAGAAGGGTGGTCAGTTCTTCAAGGCCAGAGAAAAGAATTGAGCTAACATTTATATGTAGTTCCAGGAGACCCTGGTTGACTTTTCTTCTGGGACTTCTTGCTTGATCAGACTTGTGGCTTCTGCTGAAGGATAAGGACCTTCAGGCCATCTCTCAGGAGAGAAGGACTAAACTTTTGTAGATTAGCATCAAGATGAAAAATTAGTTCCCTCCAGACACTTCTTCTCTGGCTAATATCAGAGATCAGTATGGTCTGTTTTTCTTTCCATGAAAGCAAAGAGTTTGCTTTCCAGCAAAGCAAAGGGTTCAGCTCCTCCATGATTTTTGATTCTCAGTCTAGTAGAAGAAGCTAAAATTGCCTTTGTCGTCTTCTTCTTCTTCTTCTTCTTCTTCTTCTTCTTCTTCTTCTTCTTCTTCTTCTTCTTCTTCTTCTTCTTCTTCTTC
>BLBF01000032.1:17243102-17273584 GCA_015471245.1 Laticauda colubrina
TCTTCTTCTTCTTCTTCTTCTTCTTCTTCTTCTTCTTCTTCTTCTTCCTCCTCCTCCTCCTCCTCCTCCTCCTCCTCCTCCTCCTCCTCCTCCTCTTCTTCTTCTTGAAGAAGGCATAGCATTTTGTCTTGAATTATCTGGGGTTAGAATTCTGCTAAATGCTATGCTCTGTGTTGAGATCAGGTGAGAATTTCCCATGATTCTAATTTCTGTACCCAGGCTAAGACTCTGTGAGAAACCCGTGTTTTTCTCCCACTCCAGGACATTTTTCCAATGGAATGAGCAGTCTGGGAGACCATTTTGGTGTACTGATAAGGTAGCAGGTTAAAAACTGGGAGACCATGAGTTCTAGTCCCACCATAGGCATAAAGCCAACTGGGTGATCTTGGGCCAGTAACTCTCTCTTAGCCCTCGGAAGCAGAGTCCAGCTCAACTGTTAGTATTTTGGCTACTACCAGAAACACATACCAATAATGTCTTTATTTTTGGCCAGTAACAAAGCCAAGAAGCTTGATTCATTCTGGCAATTTAAAGTTTGGTCTAGACATGAAAGATGAAGAAGAAAAAGACAAAGGCAACCCAGTTCTGAAATCTTGCCAAGAAAACTGCAGGGACATACCCAGACCAGTTGCCAGTAATCAACTCTATCTTAAAGATATAACACCTACACACACACACAAAAGAAAGAACAGCTTACATCCTGTGTAGTTCAGATAGCCTTGTTGACCCAAGAGAACTGACAGATCAAGCAACTTGAGAGCAACTCATTCTCTTGAGAAATTATATCTGCATGTTCAGTCATTAGTTGAGTAGAAAATGGAGCTGATTCTAGCACCATATCTGTATATGCCTAGTTGTCTCAGATCCATTCACACATTGGTTCAGTGCATGACCGTAATTTTTAATAAGGGCTAAAAGTTGTCGATGGTTTCCAAATGAAAAATTTTGAATATAATTGTGCATAGCTGCATGCTTAAGAATTATTTGTTAAATTAACTTTCACCAAGTTGACACTCATGCCCTGACTGCTTTTTCCTTGCATTAATCTGAAACGGTACCTTCTGCTTCCATTCCCTTGCATGACTTTGGAAGCTAGGATAATCAGCCAGAAGAGTCACAGCAGCAGATGGCAAGAAAACTCCTGAGGAGCCAAAAGTCCTATTTTCATGAAAATGGCTTTGGTGGCTAAAAAAAGGAGCAGGAGGCAAAATCACTCTTATATTAAAGAGACGGATTCAATTGTTTATAAACACCATGCTTGGGATATATTTTATTAAGCATCAGATAAGTCATTTATTGCAAAGTAATGAACATGGAAATGAATGCCTGTTGATGTTAATTTTTTGTCAGAATAAATCCCATCTGTTAAGTTCTTTCTGAGAAGAATTTTCTTGAATCCCCAATGGGGTAATAGCATGGTTAACAGTTAATTGGAAATATAAGAGAGATTACTGTAGCTTAAAATTTCTAACATCTCCAAGTTTGCTCTGAAATGCTGCTGGTGCTTTGTTTAATCTCTTGAGTAGGAGATTAGACTAGTTGATCTCCAAGATCCCTTTCAACTCTACAGTTCTATGATTCAACTATAATTCCACACTTTTTATAAATCTACTATGATATCTTTCACAAAATAGTTTCTGATGGCATTTAAATAGTCAAATATTTATAGAAGGTAATGTGAACATTCTGGAATCATTTGGATGATGGCCACATCCAAAGTTTACATGCAAAAAAGCAGGACATCAAGGTTTGCCACACAATTAACTGACCAATTGATAATGTTCTTTTTCCAATTCTAAACATACTTATTAGAGACTGAGAACTGTTTTGCTCATGGAAAATACTTTCAAATGATCTTTTTTTACAATGGTACTGCTAGTTAATTAAGTTTAGATTAATATGTTTATAAGTATTACAAACTACACCAAAGACAAAATATTTTATATTGTTTTTCATCTAATAAGAGGAAAAATATTTTTGCTAGATAAGATGAAGCTAATGGGTTGTTTTTTTTTAAAGTGCACCTGCAACATTTTAATAAATTTGCAGATTTTTCTGTAAGGCTGGTCAAGTTAGAAACAGACACCATAAAGACTAGGAATGTTCCATTATTGTTTTGGGTACAATAACAGAATCTTGAAAAATCTGTTAGAATTTCTCTGTCCCATCTTAAAGAGAAACAAGGCAGAGATATTTTGAATCTCCTCACACTGTTACCTTTCCAAGACAGTCATTTATTTTCTCTTCTGTAAAATTACTATTATTAACAATATTCCATTTTCAAATCAACATACATTTATTATTTTTATATTTTTTTTCCTTTTTTCTTTATGTATGGGGAACGATTTAAGCACAACAAATTAAAACATTTAAAAAGGCAAAATTCTATAATTAAAATATATTCCAGACTCATCTGATTTTTTTAAGTCTTCCAAAGGGAAAACCAAGTGTTCAATGTTCATCCAACCTGTCCCTAGAATATTTTTGATTTGCTTTCTGTTAACAGCTCTTCCATGCCTACATATTTCTCCATAGTAGCTGAAGCCTGCCTATGAGGAAAATTGGAGAAGCCAAAGAGCTCACTATGGGTGAGAGATGCATGAGTTAATGAGTACAAGGCTCTGCAAGTTTAGTCACAAACTATTTACAATTTATTTTATTTTAACAAATTATATGCCATCCACTCCCATTTGTAGCTATAGGGAAGTTACTAACATCAGTTTCCTGTTTTAACCTCTGTTTCCTATGATATAGGTCTTAATGATGTTCAGTGATGTGTGCCTCCATTCCGATGGTAATACACTACAAATATTTATTTAACCATTTTGGTATACTACATTGCAGTATATAAAAACATGAAACCAACTAAATAGAATCAAACATTTGTATCTTCACAGAGATTCTTACAGAGCTAATATATGAATGTTAGCTCCATCCGTATCCTTACTTCATATTATATACATTTTTCATATGTGTGCATAAATAAAGCCAGAATGAGGTCATAGTTCATAATCCATCTGAATGGATTACTGGATCATCCATAAAGCCATAGTAAATGAAGTTGGCTCAGCTTTTGAATACTTGAGATGCATGAGTTAATGAGTAAATATATAAAGTTCTGCAAGTTTAATCAAAAACTATTCACAATTTATTTGGAGTTTAAGTTACAGTGGCACTGTGAATAGTGACTTAATGACCATTTTTCACACTTACAGCATCTCCATGGTCACCAGAGCTGACTAGAGCTGCTTTTGAACTGGAGCAGAATTCTTGTGTGAAGGTGTCAGTTGAATTTAGTTTCTGTTCACTTTCTCTTTTTCTCCACTCATGAATTTTTCATTTTTCCTCTCCTTCTCCATTAACTCTGGTTGGAAGGAGTGGAAAAAAGGTTTGCTTTATGAATGTTGTAAGTTTCCCAGCAAAATTTATTACCAAATTAGTGTATGTGCCCCTCCTCTGCTTGTGGCTTTCCATTAATATCTGACCAGTCCAAAATGCCAGATCAAGTGGGACTTTGCTCAGTATCAGAGTGGCGCTTAAGCCTGTCTGAAGATTGAAATTATCTCCAGTCCAGTCCAGGAAGTGTTATCTCATGTGCTACTATCAAGCCTTGGAGGTATACCAGGTCAAGAAACAGATACCCAGAAATTCCAGGAATATGATTTTATTATTGTAGGGTGTAACAGCAAAAGCTAAAGCCTGACCAAATTCCTGTCTGTTCCCTGTTCTACATATAGCCCTTGGCTTACAACCATTTGTTTAGTGATTGTTTCAAAGTTACAGTAGCACTGTAAATAGTGACTTAATGACCATTTTACAGTTACAGCATCTCCATGGTCACATGATCAAAATTCAGATACCTGGCAACTGGCATGTATTTATGACAATTGCAGTGTCCTAGGGTCTTGTGATCACCTTTTGCAATCTTCTGATAAGCAAAGTCATTGGGCAAGCCAAATTCACTTAACAACTATTTTACTAACTTAAGAACTGGAACAATTCACTTAACAACTGTGGCAAACATGGGCAAAATAACTGTCTTGTTTAGCAACAGAAATTTTGGGTTCAATTGTGGTCATAAGTAGAAGACTACCATAACTAAACAAAATCAAGAGATGGTTTTTCCGAGTTTCTTTCTGACGCTCACTTCAAACTCTGGATTGTATGATTTCTTCTCTGCGTCCCCTCATAAATAGATGTTGCTTATCAGAACTGGAACTGCTGTAATAAACTTCACTATACCAATTGTGAGTAGAGTGAATTATTAGTGAGATACTCCAGTACCCAGTTGAGCTGCAAGTTTTTCTTCCTTTAAGAGCATTTTCTTACTTCCCCAACATGAACTCTAAATTCCTTAACCGTTCTGCATATTTCAGCCTCAAGCAAACTAGAAGCAATCTTCATGTGTGTGTTGTGGATATTTGCAAAATATATATAATACATCAATAGCATTCTCACTGCTCACCCAGAGGCTTTGTCTAGGCTTCATCATCCTCAGACCTGTCAGTCACAAAAACTGTCCTTTGACATTTAAACAAACACAGGTAAAATATGTTTTACTTGTGCCCGATGTCATAGTTTTCTTTAGGAAACAAACAAGATACTTTTGCTTGCCCTTTTCCTTCTCAACTGTACGATGCAAAATAAGAGGTACTGAAGAGTGGAGAATTCATTCATTCATTTCTTCTTTTTAGAAGCATGGTGTGAAGTGATAGAAAACATCCCTTCTGTAGCTGCTGCAGAAGGACATGTGATATTTGCAAAGTCTCAAAAGCTGGGCTTTTATAAAAGACAAACACCTTGCAAAGCTTTGCTTGCTGCCTTTGCCTTCTATAAAAACTCTGAGGAAATATCCTTTCCTCTACAAACTGAGCAATATCAACTTCTATTAATGGCTATCTCCTATAATATATCCACATTTGGAGACTTCCATTAAAGATGCAATCTTGAATTTTGCATAACTATAGAAATGAACTCCTTTCTTAGGGCCACCATGATGCATACTTAACTAAGGCATTTTCGGCCATAATTAGATACCTCTGATTAAATCATAGAATCATAGACTTGGAATCTATCCTTCCCAGTCTATCAAGTCCAACCACCCACATACACTCCCAAGATTCCTGACACCATTCCCAAGAGATGTTTACCCAGCCTCTGTTTGAAAATGAAGAGGCAGAAACCACTTCGTGCAGTAACCTATTTCACATCTAGATTTCCCATCCAATTATTATGTCTACAGCTAATCCTCAACTTACGACCACAATTGGGTGCCAGAATTTCTTTTGCTAAGCAAGACAGTTCTTAAGTGAGTTGCACCTGATTTTACAATCTTTTTTGTTAAGTGAATCATTGCAGTTAAGTGATTATGACACAATCATTCTTTAAGCGACCCTGGCTTTCCCCATTCATTTTGCTTGTCGGAAGCAGGCTGTGAAGATTGCAAATGTCTATTATGTGACCCTGGGATACTGCAACAGTTGTAAGTGCAAGGACCAATCGTAAGCCACTTTTTCCAATAACTTCAAATTGTTGCTAAACAAATGGTTGTAAGTTGAGGCCTACCTGTAGGCTTGTGTGCTGCCTCCTCCCTTTATTACATAGCTAATAGCAATTCTAGCTTGAATGCCTACAAGCAGCAGTTTCCTACTGATCCAACAGAGGATATCCAGATAAATCCAGATAAATTATTGTCCTGGTGACCAGTGGTGGCATTCTACCAGTTCGGCCCAGTTTTGCCGGTAGCGGCGATCAGCAGCAGAGACCGAACCAGTTCTCTCCGCTGCTCTGCTGTTGGGCCCACCCACCTGCCCAGGCTCTCATATTCACTTTTATTCTCTGCTTTTGAAGCACAGCTGCTTTGCGCAGCACAACAGAGTGCCACGCAGCAACTGCTGAAGCGACTGGGAGAGTGCAGGCTTGCAGGAGATGAGTTGGAACGCCTCTGTGCCTGTGCAAATGCCTCTCTGCCTGCGGAAAGTGCACATTTGGTGCACACACATGCACATGCACGCAAAATGAGTGCATGTGCGCAAAGCATGCCCACCAAGCCATGCCCACCAAACTGGTGGCAAAACTTTTTGAATCCCACCACTGCTGGAAACTGATACATTGAGTGTGATCTCAGGCAAAATAAGCTGAAACTAGGTTGAATTTTGAAAAGGTAACAATTGTGGACTGATAATTTCCTAGATGTCTCCTATATTTTATAGACTTGTAAGAAAGTATCTTAAGGGTTTCTTTCACCCACAAAGACAATTTTTGTTCAGTGAGTAATGAATGCTCTAAGATCATTGATTAGAGACACAAGCCTTAAGGCTCAATTAATATTTTAAAGTCTCCATGATTTCATTCTGAACTTAACTTCCCCAAGGTACATTCCTTTAGTAAGATTTTTTTCCAATTAAGAAGCATTTCATTTCTAATATCTAACATCAGCTTCCCCAGTCTGTTTTTTTTTTCTAGATAAAAAAATTGGAACTGCAACTTCCAGAGTGTCCCCAGTTTATCTAGAAGTATCAGGCTGGAGCAAGTTAGTTTAATGTCTCTTGGTGACCTAAACAGTTCTCAAATATTTTTAGCTATTTCACCAAAAAAATTATGACATGAACAGATTTTGCTCTGGTTCTCCATTATTACATTTAAGACCTTTTATTTTATGTTATTGTTGAAAAGAGGAGCTAGCATAACTTCCTTGTTATACCTGTTTTTATGTTCACAGTGTATTCTTGGGCAGTCTGTCAATTTATGCTGTATTTTGTAGAAAATCTGGCCTAAAAGATCAACATCTTCAGGGATTGTCATATACATATGGCTGCATGTGCAAGTATTGCAGATTAAAGGATAAAAACTAAAACTAGATTTTATGATCTTTTTTTAATGTAAAATTCTATTTTCAAACTCCAGCTGGGGTACTTCATATTTATATATTTTCTATATGTTAAAAATTGCTTGAATACTAAAAACTAGTCAGTCATCTCTTTATTTTTTTGTCTTTTTACCACATTATATTAATCATAACAAGTATGCATTTAAAGCAGCAATATACAAGAGGAAAAAAACTTTTTTTAATATCAATTGTATTAAATATTTAAAAAAGAAGATAAAAATAGATGCAAAATATTATATACTAAGGAAGGAGGGAGGGGGGGGGAAGGAAGGAAGGAAAGAAGGAAGGAAGGAAGATACAAAGCAATGGGTCCTGATATTCTTCACAGCAGTTATAAGTTCAATTATAACCTCTGTCTCTAAACTTATCATATTACTCTTCCTCCTATAATTTATTCTATCTTAAAATCAATGCTGGAAATCACAAGTACTTTTTATTTTTACACAAAAATCCAAAGTATATTTATATTTCAGTTTAAGCATTTATAATCCATAATTGAAACTAGGATTTTAGAAAAATGAATTCCAATAGCACCCAACATGGAATCATTTTCTATGTCTTATTATGCCTAATGTGGCATTTGTTTGGTCTTGTCTATCATTGTCACTTCCAATTGTATTTTCTCCGATAATTTTTTCCCAAAAAAATCTTGCTTTCTGCATAGAGTTCAATATAAATCTCTGATGTTTAAAAATAAAAATCACCCCTTGCAATTTACTTCATCTAAATGGAAGTTTCTTCTGTTTCTCTGTAAGGAAAAAATGCTCTTTTTTTCTTATGTAGAATTATAATTTCTCTAAGTACAATTCCATCTATATTATCAATTCTCAACCGATTAAAATACTGGTGCAAAACTTGATGTCCGGTCTTCTACCTGACTAAGGGCACAAGGATATCCCGTGGTACTTTCTTAATTTTGCAAAATGTATATTAATTCTGTATACCTTGTACATCTTAGTGCCTGTATCATTTTCCTCCCAATCAAACCAATTTCGAGACTTAACAATCTTTTGTCTAATTATCTTCGCTGTGTTCTCGAATTGTTCCAAATCTAAACCTTAAACAAAATTCTTTTTCTTTCAGTTCCAGTAATACCATGTCATCAAAATCTTTTTCAATTTCACTATTTATAACTTCTATCTTACTTTCCAAAACTTCCACTTTGTCAGTAATTTGTTTTAAGTAATTTGCCCTAGTTCAATCTTCTTAATTTCTTCTTTGATATCTTTTTTTATCCCTGCAAATCCTTTTTCCATTTCTCTTTTTACTGCTGCAGTCATCTTTTTGCCAAATTCTTCAAACATTTTCTGTAATAAATCTGGTGAAATGCCTTTATCTGTAAACTAATGAACCCTTGTATCCTCCTGCCAGGTTCGCAGCTTTTCTTGTAGGTGCCATGGGGAGAAAATAAGAGCATTTCAGTTATTATGGTGAAAGTAAAAGAAAGGTTGCTCTTTTTTTCTGTTTTGCTTCTCTCTCTTCCATACCTTAGTCTCAGTTAGCACTCCATAGTTACAGTCCCACTCATATTATCACCTTCTTGTTTTAATAATAAATTAAAATTAAAATCCTTGAAAATAACCATTTTTTATTTCAAAAATAGAGAAAATATAGAACTATTTTGGTCCAGTGATTAACGCACCAGGCTAGAAACCAGAAGAGTATGAATTCTAGTTCTGCCTTAGGTGTGAAAACGGCTGGGTGACTTTGGGCCAGTGAGTTTCTCTAAATCCAACTCACCTCACAGGGAAAATATGAGGAAGAAGTATTAGATATGTGGGCAGCTTTGAGTTACGAATAAAAATAATTAAAAAGGGGATAAAGAAGAAAGAAGGTACTCACCAAGAACCTTTGATGTTCACTGCCATTTAGAATAGCTCTTTTAGGTTGTAAACTACCGTGTTTCTCCAACAATACGGCCTCCACCAATAGGAAGGCCCAGCATGATTTCTAGGCATGAGGTGAAATTAAGCCCCGCCCCCTAACTTTAGGCCTATTAAAACCATGCGTTTCCCCGCCATTTCTCACATCATTCGTAAGAACTTCATGAGGTGAAGAGAAATGGGGGGAAAGGGCGGGTGTGGGGGGAGAAGGGCGGGTGTGGGGGTGGGGTGGGAGAAAACTTGCCTTTAGGAGTGCCCTGCAGGTAGCCTAGGCCAGAATACCCTGATAGCCGATAGAAGCTCTCTTGAAGGCAGAGTCACCAGCCACTTCGATTGGCCGGTAGAAGCAGCCTCAGAGCGAGCGCACACACACACTCCCCTTGCCACGAGGCCGCTTCTAACGGCCGATCGAAGTGACTGTTGACCGCACTTGGGGAGCTCCAATCGCCGGAAAGAGACTGCCCTAAAGGTGAGAGGACAGGCAGCCACGCATCGCCCCGAAGCGGCTGGGGACTGTGTCCTCAAGGGAGCTTTGAATTGGCCAATTGAAGCGGCCTCGTGGCGAGGGGAGTGTGTGTGTGTGTGCGCGCACACCCCAGGCCACTTCTACCGGCCAATGGAAGTGACTGTTGACCACACTTGGGGAGCTCCAATAGCCAGAAAGAGACTGCCCTAAAGGCGAGGGGACTGGTGCAGCCATGCATCGCCCCGAAGCTGCTGGGGACTGTGTCCTCAAGGGAGCTTTCGATCGGCAGATATGGTAGAAGCGACCTCACAGTGAGGGGAGTGTGTGTGTGCGCTCGCCCCAGGCCGCTTCTATCGCTGGAAAAAAACTGCTCTGAAGGCTCTTGGTGGGCCGCTCTTAGTGGGGGAGAGAATTAAGTCACCCCCGAAAAGACGGCCTAGCCGTCTTCTCAGGGGTAAAAAAAAAATAAGGCCCGGCCTTATTTTGTGAGAAACACGGTAATTAAATTGTACAGTGATTAAGAAAGTGAGGTTTTTGTCAAATGTCCAGTAAAGGATGCACAATGGTTAATGGCATATTACAGGTTAAGGACATGTTTAAATCCCTCAGGTCAGAAAAGCTCCATTTGTGATCAACCACAAGAAACTCAATTCCTCTGACCTGTGAGGAACAGCTTTTCCAGAACACAAAGTGCCAATCCCAAAGATCTCTCCTTACCTCCTGGATGGTATTCCATTGCAGTGCTTCTCAAACCAATGTCTGACTCGCCATCAATCCTCACCCAGACCCTGCTGAAAAAAATATCAATAAAAGAAAACAAAAAACAGTATACAGTTAGTCCTTGACTTACAACTGTTCAAAGTTACAACAGCACTGAAAAATGTGACTTGAGACCATTTTGCATAGTGATGACCTTTCCAGCATTCCCATCGTGTGAATATTTGAAAAGCCCCATCCTCAAAGGTCTTCTTTCATGCCTGTCCCAAGTCTGTTTCAAATGCTGATGGACTGTGAAGAAGGACTTCCATCAAAACAGGCATGCGTGGAGGAATAACTTTTGTATTAAATTGTGCTTGAAAAAAAAGAAAAGGGAGTTTCATGCCATAAATCTGCTTGGAATGTTTGGAATCAGTGAAAGTTTTAGAATGTCTTAAAAATGGACTTTGCATTGCATTATAATCATTTGAAAAATGATTTTTGAAAAAGCCATGATTAAGGCACGTATCAATGTCACATGTTTATATTTATTTATTATTAAATTTATATGCTGTTCATCTTGGTGATTGTGTGAATGCAGTAATTTGTAGGCTTTTTAAAGAAAAGTGTTATGATCTGCAAAGAGATTAAGAAGCACTGAGACTTGGGGAATTGGAGTGAGGTTAACTTTAATTCCTACACATTATCCCTTGAAATTGCTATTTTGCCTTACAAGAGAAGCTGATGGGGCAATGGGTGATCAGAGGTACAGTAGGCAATGCCCTACATTTCAAAGAGAGGACTGCAGTAGATGGAGCAAGGAGAAAATCTGCATGCATGGAGCAAAGAGGATTGAGACATCTTTTCCAAAGACCATTTTAAATAGATAAAGCTAGTTTAAGGCTTTCCATACCACGTTGATTTGTTTTCTTCTCACAGCGGTGGGAAGCTCTACTATAATTCTTCAGCTGTTGTAGTTGGAAGGAGTTTCATGGTCCACAAGTTGCCAATTGCAGGCCTCCCTCCTATAGTTTATAACTTTTCCATATGAGTGGTAATTCGGGATTTCAGACTTTATGCTTCTAAAGGGGGTGATACATGTTTTCCTTTTGCTTACTGCTTATCCCTCTTGCAGCTCTGTGTGTGTATTAAAAAAAAATCCTCATTTATTTATAAGATTTATAAGGCTGCCCAACTCAAACTGCCAGTGTCTCTGGGCAGCATACAGCCAAAAAAAACCAAACAAACAACTCACCACCTAACAATAAAGCAAAACATCCCATTATCCATATTACATTAACTGTCAAGCAACCTAACAGAATGATCAAGATGTTCTTTATCTCTGAGGGAAATGGGCAGTTCAGAAGTATGCGTATTTATATGTGTGTGTGTATGCATTCTTGCAATTAATGTTATTAGGAGGGTTTGAGGGTTATTTAATTAGGGAAGTTTGAGGGAAGATTTTGAAAATTTGGTAGACCTGCGTTTTTTTTTATTTATTAACTTTTTAATCTACCTTTATTACTTTATAAGTAACTCAAGTTGGCAAACAAACTGTACCTAATACCAGTGGTGAGATTCAATTCTTTTTACTACCGGTTCTGTGGGCGTGGCTTATTTGTTGGGCATGGCTTGGTGGTCATGTGACTGGGTGGGCATGGCCAACTCAATGTCACTCATGTCAAAGGGTGCCTTGCCTGGCCCCTCCCCTCCCAGCCATTCCTTGTCACACCCAGCCTCAAGGTATCTATAGTTCTGTAAAAATGTTGTTCGCCTTTTTTGACTTTATTATCTGCACACTATAGATGTACTTTCATGGATCACTGAAAGGAGGAAATGCCTCACATTCTTTGTCCAAGACTGTGATAGGCAACAGGCTTTTAAGGGGCTGCCAGAAAGAAGCGGGACAATGTATTTTTCAAAGCACCAGAAGGCAAATAAGAAGCAATGGATGGAAACTGAACAAACAGAGAAGCAACCTAAAACTAAGGAGAAACTTCCTGACAGTGAGAACAATTAACCAGTAGAACTGCCTGTCTCCAGAAGTTCTGGGTGCTCAATCACTGGAAGTTTTTAAGAGAAGATTGGACAGCCATTTCTCTGAAATGCTATCAGGTTCACCCCAAGGTCTCTTCTAAGTGTTATTCTGTTATTCTGATACCTTTCCCAGGACCTCTAGTCAGAGTTTAGTGTCCTCAGTTTTCCTGCTTGAGCAGGGGGGTGGACTAGAAGACCTCCAAAGTCCCTTTCAACTCTGTTAAACACACATGTATTTATGCTCTGGACTATAGACATTGAATGCATGTATTGTAAACCCTGAAAAATACCTGGGCAAAAGAAAGGCACTCAAAAATCACTCTAGGTGTAGGGACAGTGTAAAATATTGATATATAATAAATAATGGAACAATTAAAAATAATAGCACAGGTTTTTTTCTCTCTCTTTCCCTTCCTTCGTATTTCTCCTTCCTTCCTTCCTTCCTTCCTTCCTTCCTTCCTTCCTTCCTTCCTTCCTTCCTTCCTTCCTTCCTTCCTGTTTCTCTTTCTTTCTTTCTTTCTTTCTTTCTTTCTTTCTTTCTTTCTTTCTTTCTTTCTTTCTTTTTTTCTTTCTTCCTATTTGTTTTTCTTTGTTTCTTTCTCTCTCTCTCTCCTCTCTCTCTCACACACACACACACCACTCTCTCTCGTGATACACACATCTGGTCTGGGACAAACTGGAATGAAGAAAGCTCTCGGAGGTGCGGTGGCAGGGGGCAGGGCTACAGGAAGCAGACCTGGGAGTTTCTGCCCTCCCTTTTGGGGCACCGCCGCAGTTCACTCTGTTGCCCACACTCACTCCCAAAACACTCTGCCCTTAGCAACAAATACCGTACACACCCCCATGCATCCCTTGCAGCTCCCCAGGCCCCCAACGCTCATTCCTGCAGCTATGCCTCCCTGCTCACAGCTCGTCTTGCCCCAATGGGGCAGCCTCACCAGCCACGACCAGCAACAGACCACCGCCTCCTCCGCTTCCCTTGAAGTCCTTGCCCCGCACTGTCCCACACCTTTGCCAAACATTGGGGAGGAACCGGAGCTCAAGCTATTTGAATAACAAAATAATCTGCATTTTGTCCAGAGCCCAGCAGCTCGCTGGCTGGCTGGTTGGTTGCTGAGAATATACGAGTTTTTAAAAGTAGATGTGAAAAAAAGTATGGACAAAGCCTTGGTAGATATTAGAACTCGCAGCAGAGACTGTATCCTGTATTTTTGTGGCTTGGGTTGTGATGGGTTAGGCTGGGTTGAGAGACAGTGACTGGTCTAAAGACACCCAGTCAGCTTCCAATATCTAAGACAGGATTACAACCAGGGGTGGGATTCTCCCGGTTTGGACCAATTCAGAGGAACCCCTAGCTCTGAAGATCAGTTGGCAGCAAACTGAGGATCACACCCACCCACTCCTGCGCTGTACTTACCTATACCCTCTCAGTTGATTCGCATGGCAGAGCGGATTGCTGCTCCTCAGCTGTGTTATTCCCCAGTAGTAACATAGCAGGTAAGTTTTTGGGGAATGCTGTTCAGGCACATGCACACACGATTCACATGATCACTGAATCAGTTGTTACACCAGTAGTATCCCACCATTGACTATAGCTCACAGTCTCCTAGTTTCTTGGTGAGCACCTGAATCTCTACACCAAATAGCAGCAATGTAGACACCAAATCTAAGAAGTTACATCTTATTCTCATTCTGTAAAATCTTATGGAAACCAATTAGAAATTATTGCAAATGTGTGCACACCTTGTGATTTCCTGTATAACAATGCATTTCTAAATTGCTTTAGGGTAACAAAGCTATATTATTTCCTGGGGAGTTTTAAATAGCAATAGCACTTAGACTTACATACCACTTTATAGTGCTTTACAGCCTTCTCTAAGCGATTTACAGAGTCAGCATTTTCCTACAGCTTGCATAAAGTTAGTTAGAATACTGAGATGTCCCCAAAACCATTATTTCCAATGCGGAGTAGTGATTTAATTTTAGGTTATTGGCTTGCACTGGCTCCCAGCTTCTGTTCAGGTGCAAATCAAAGTGTTGATTATCCCCTTTAAATCCCTACATGGCATGGGGCCAGGACTGCTTCTCCCTGAGGATATCTGCTCACCCACCAGATCAGAGTGGGAATGCTCTAGGTGCATTCCCTTAAATCTTGCCATCTAGGTGGCTTAAGAAGTGTGTCTTTTCCATAGCTCTGTGGAAGACCCTTCCCCTAGCAATCCAATGTACCCTCATTCTTTTAGCCTTTTCAAAGGTCATAAAGAATTGGGTGTTCCCCAGGGTGCTGCGTTAGAATTAGGGTATTTGAGCTTGGCTGTTGGGAACAGTCCAGGAGGATGGCTGAGGTGTTTGCATCTTTCTTTTATGGGGTTTTATTTTTTGAGGAGGGAGGGGATAATGGGCCACCTTGTTCTAAGATAGGTAGCCATACAAATATTTTAAATCAATAAATAAAGTCTTGATGTTTTATCTGTTTTTAGGGAGTAAGACTGAGTTGCTTAGATTCATTGTTTTATAACCTTTTCACTGATTGCAACACTGCTCACAATGAATAAATCAATGCACTTAAAAGCACTTTAATTTTATTTTCAAATAAATATTTTATTTTATTATGTCTGGAATGTTTTTTCTGTGTGAAAAGGATGCCTCTTCTATTATGCTTAAGTGTATGTTCTGTTTTTTTTGAAGTATGGGTTTTTAAATGATAAATTAGAAACTGACCTTCTAACCATGATTTTCAGATACCTTTGTGCTATATTTATGCTTTACCATTCAGCCAAGTTTAATTTGCTTCTCCACATTAACACAGTTATGTTTTTTTAAGATACAGTTGCTGACCTCATAAAAAAAACAAAGAATTATTCCAATCTCTCCCTTGCAGCTTCCAAGGAGAAATAAGTAATACGAAATGTTATGCTTGGGAATCCTTGATTTTTCTCTGAGATTTGAAATTACTCAGATGTGCTCTGTTCTCTTTCCTATTTTTTAATTGCTACCAACTCATTTTTCAAAAAAATGTATTGCCATCCCTTGGATGTGGGTGTGTCTGCTTAATGGATTATATAAAACTACTGCAATATGTGCCATTAAATTTTGTAGTGACTTTTTGCAACCACATGGATAGATTTTCTCTATGATGGCTGGGATTTTTGAGTGAAATTTATTCACTTCTCTGCTAATTTTTCCTTCCCTTACCTTGAGGAGCCAAGTAACTGTCCTGGAACAACTAGGTTACTTCATGCTTCAAGGCCTGGTTATACTTCTCTTTGTCTGATCTGTCTGATCAGTAACTCCAGACAACTACAGTACTTTCCCTCTAAATTCTGTTCTAATTTATTCTGTACTGTGGATTAGAAAACTATGGGCTGACCTAGCATGCCATATTAGTCTACCCCCCCTCCAAAAAAAATCCCATGCACATTTGGTTCAGAGTCCTTGTGTTGAGAACCTCAGAATTTTTCCTACACTGTTATTTATCCTTGAGAGGTATGATTGAACTGAACTCCCACAGAAGGACTATTTCTCCTTACTTCTTCCATTACTGTGTTTTGTTTTGTTTTTTGCTGCAGAGATTCTCAAGGGCAAGAGTAGAGTATTGCTTCTTTTTGCTCTTTATTTGAAACTTCCAAGAGATTATGCCTAAATTACGAAGTTAGGGGTCCCTTTTGAATAGGAAGAACAAATTGAAGACTCATAAAAGAAAATCCTTTATCTGGCAACTGAAGGGAACATTGCTTTCAATGTTCCGCTTTTGGTAAGAGGTAGCATTAATTAATATTGCTATTAATACTATCAGTGGTAATAATTGGCATTGATGGGTATGGTGTGGTTTGCACTATGCTGTTCGAGACAAACTGTGTCATTTTAGTACCAACTCATGGGTTTTCAAATATTCCTGAATATACATGGGAGTGTATATCAATGTTTAACTTATCATACCAGCACTTGGAAAAATTCCCATTTTTCATTTTATTTTCCAAGTTATATCTTGATTATTCTTCCCCTACTCCATTCCACAACATTAATGGTTAATGGCAAAATCTTTTGGGGTATATGGATTAGAGCTGATGTGCTGATTAAATTATTACAGATCAAGCAAAAAGAAAAAGAAAAAAGAAAACAAAAGGAATATTTAGAAACAGGACTTTTAATTTGCCTGTGTATTGTTGTTTGTATGTACGCTGAGAATTTATGCACCGGTCAAATTCCTTCCAATCATACTCTGCCAATAAAGCTGTTCTATTCTATTCTATTCTATTCTATTCCATTCTATTCTATTCCACTCCACTCCACTGTTGTCATCATCATCATCATTATCATTAACAAAGCAACAACAGCAACAATAACAACAATAATAATCTGATCTGTAAGTGTGAAAATTAAGTTATTTTTCAGAAATTCGAAAGATCTTTATCCTTAAGAATAAAGGAATCACAGTTTGTCGTTTATTTTTGTTCTCTTCTTCACAAGTACTTGAGGAGGAACAGAACAAGGAAGATTATTTCTACCCCCAATAGAACTAAAAACAGGAAGAACCTGAGTCTTTTTCATTGATGAATATTTGTTAAATCCCTTCCAGATTTGCTTGTTAAATGATAGGGATACAAGAGAACCCCCCCCCCTTTTTTTAAGCCATTATGTTTACTGTGTAGTCCTGTTTCTGCTCTAAGGTGATCTGCTCTGACTACTATAGGTTACTTATATAAATGGGTAAAGAAAGCACCAACTTAATTAGCCAGTGATATATTTACAAGTGGCTCTAAGTACCAGCTTCAAATTTATTGCAGTTCATTGTAGATGAAAAATCTTCTTTCTCTCTGGATCTGGATTCAGTTTAAAACTTTCTACAACATATTAATGATAGTCAGAAGGGATTGATTCCAGGCTCACCTAAATAAGATCTAGTTCAACCTATGACTTTTACCAAATTTTGAAAGTTTTAACCAGTTATTTTCTTTCATTAAGATGGCTAAAAATAGATTCCAATAGTTACATAAATGGATAGATCATTAAATAACATTTTTTAAAATTTAAAAAAGATTAACTATGTACTGCTTACATAATGTTACATTATAAAGGCTACTATTGTATTTTCTTTTTTAAAAAAACCTGATAATTTTCTATTGATTTATTCCTGCTCCTTATGTTTATCTAACCTTTATAGGTTGTTTTTCCAAAATATATTTATTTTGTAAGAAATTGGATTCCGCATATTGTTATTTACAGCAAGATATTCTTTGATTAAATTGGCAAAAGCAGCACTTTATTGTCCTTTGGGTTTGAAATAATAGTGAAAAGCATAGGGGTTTTTGTTTGTTTTTATTGGGGAGAAATAGTGGCTTTCATTAGCCTGCTAATTTGAAAACTTTCCTTGCAGGTGAAACTTTGTTCTAAAATAAATTTGTTTCAGTTGCTGCAATTCGGCACACTTGACAGCTGTTGCATAAGAAAGTGTGTATGTGTGAATAACTTGTTTTAGAACTTCCGATCAATGAAAGAACGCCTATCTCTTTCTCTTCCCCTATCAGAGAGTGCTTGGGCTCAAGGGATCCGTATTGTGGCTGGGATAAAAAGCAAAAGCGATGCACAACCATTGAGGACAGCTCCAATATGAGCCTCTGGAGTCAAAATATTACCGAGTGCCCCGTAAGTAAAAACGTAAAATCAGAAATATAAAAATGTATGACCCATTTTGCTTTGAACCAGTCTTCATGAAATTGCTGCAGCATTATTGCATCCGTGACATGTGGGTTAGCTGACCATTAGAATTCTCATATTTTCTGTTCATTTGCATGAGAATTGATGGGGAAAAACCTAAATGCATGCAGTTTGTTTATTGCGTGGAGACCCAGGCACAATGGCAAACCTTGCTACTGAGGTTTGCATAACCTTTTCCTCAAACATAAAAAATAGCTACCTGTTTAAATTTGATTCAAATTACAGAAGTGAATTCAGTGTTGTTCATACAATTACTTTTGGTGCATTTAATCTTTTTTTTTAAGTCGATAGCAAATGAATTTCTGGAAATCGGTGTGGAATAGGAGGCTCTTGAGTTCTCATCCAAGGTTTTCATGGGGGTATCTCTGGCTCAGGGGCCTCTAGTATAATTTATTGTGGTCTTTTGATCTCCTTCAGGGGGGAAAAACCCCAAGGCTTCTTAATTTATTAGACATTTTGTAAGATAGCTCGATCATTTGGACTGATAACTGGTTTCCAACAAAGTGCTGAAACAGCAGAGTGGCATTAAAGTAGTATGATTTGCATGGGGCCTCTGAACCAGTGGTGAGATTCAATTTTTTTTACTGCCGGTTCTGTGGGCGTGGCTTGGTGGGCGTGGCAGGGGAAGGATACTGTAAAATCTCCATTCCCTCCCCACTCCAGGGGAAGGAGGCAGAAAATAGATGGGGGTGGGGCCAGTCAAAGGTTGTATTCTGAACTAGACAAAATTTCAGCAACCGGTCCTTCGAACTATTCAAAATTTCCACTACCGGTTCTCCAGAATCTGCTGAATTACTACTTCTGCTCTGAACAATGGCTGCACCAACTGTGATCAGGAATTTATCAGCGACTCCCTTGAATTTGTCTCATGGATAAGATGGATGCATATTAGAGAGAGAAAGGCAGTCTTTGAGAGGAAATAACGAGTATAGACACATCAGTTTCTTCCTCGTTTCTTTTATGTGGAAGAATCCATTCTCATCACACAGAAGTTGCAGAGCAGATTCCACCTTTTCTCAGCGTTGGCGTAGCCAGGCCAAGCTGAAGATTGCAGAGGTAGCCCCCCATTCAGAATCAGCCCTCCCAATAAAGGGTAATGCATGTAGGCATATATTTAATGACACAGATATAATGAATTGCTATTGTTACTGTTTTTGCATTCCCATTATACAGGGGTCAGTGATAGCTAAATTGCAGAAGGGTATTTTGTGTAGCTTGGATTTAAAGTTGCAGTCTGGGATTTTTCCTGTCTGTAATAACCTTGGTCACTCCTTTCTACCCCTCTCCCACTCTCCATATAGCATTGGTCATTCCTTCTTGCTCCATTTTTCTGTATGGATTTAAAGTATTGTCTGCTTATAGCCTCCTCCTGCTGTTCTTGGGATATAATGTTTATTGACTGCCAGGTGTTGTTATCTTGTCACAGCTTAATGCCTCTGTCTGTTGCTAGGTGTGTGAGGTATTAATCCTTTCCCTGAAACACAATGTCTGCCCTAGTCTGATGGGAAGCCCTCTCCTTTCTTAATCAGTCTTCCATGGTCGCCAAAAATAGCCTGTTGCAAGTCATTTGAGTTTTAGAAATGACACAAGGGATGGGAAGAGTAATGTTTAGATTTTAAGACACAACCAATAACAGCTGCCTTATATCTTAGAAACAGGGATGTCTAAGATGCATATTCAAAAGGTTGATCCAAGTGATTCTGCTTTGCCACAATGGATAGTGACTGGCTGGGTACAGACAATATGTGCAACTAAAAACCAGCCACTTTTATGGCTTAAGTGCAAGCAACATCATGACCCATTCATTTTCTACGTCCATCATGATATTGCAACCCTAAAAGGGCAGAGTTTGCACCATGATGTTGCTTTCATCAAACTAGCGAAAGCGGCATGAAGCCCCTGGGTTTGAAGCACAGTTGTGAATTTATTTTGTTCTTATTTATATGATATTTATCCTGCCTTTCTTATTGTTTATAAATAATTCAAGATGGTGATAATACTCCTTCCTCTTCCTATTTTTCCCACAATAACTCCGTGACAAGAGTTGGGCTGAGAAGGAGAGAGGGCTTGGCCCAAAATCACCCAGTCAATGTTTCATCCCAAAGTGGGTCTAGAACTAATAGTCTCCTAACCACTAGTCCAAATTTACAATTGCCTGAAGATACAGAGCAGTGGTTCCCCAACCTTTCTGCTTGGTGGATCAGCAGTAAGGGAGGGAGAGGGGTTGATTTTGCATGCGCATACTGCTTTGACAAAGGCAGCTTTGCACATATGTCACTCTTGACCACCACTTCTGTGGCCCGGTTCCAAATGGGCTGCAGCCCAGACCAGGAGTTGTGGACTCTGCCCAGGACAGTACAAAAACTGTGTTTCCAATGCCACAGAGACAAGATATGAATTGGAAACATGACTCTGGGATGTTCCCATTCCTAAGGCCTAATCAATCAGTACATTGCCACCCCATGAGTACCAAACAGAATTGCAGGTGCTGTCTTACTCTTCTCACTTGCGACGTGGAGAAGGAATGAGAAAGCTGCAGCAGTTCTTCCAGCAGAAAGGTTGGGGAAAACTGCATAAGTGGTAATCACGGGAAGGAGGAATTCAGCGATACAAGATCCAATTAGAGTTCCCTTAATGTAGCTCCTCTTGCTTCTCCTCTGTATTCCATACTCAGGGCAGCAATTGCAAAGGCACCTTGAGCAGCCATTAACACATCAACTGGCAGTCATCATGGATTATTTCAAAGTGGATTAAGACTTAATTGAACAGCACTGACGTGCACAGTATGTGGCTATCTCTTTAACCATCAGCAGGTGGGAAATTACTTAACACTGCTGTAAGGAAGAGTGGTCAGAAGAAAGGGAAACATATATGATGCAGTAATCTAATTCCCCACTTTGCTATACAGCTATCCTTTTTGCTAAGATGTGATTGGAACTATATTCAGAATACATGACTAGAGGCTATTAAAGGGAGACAAAAGACTCCCAACTCGCACATATATCCATCAGTACAGATTTCAAAACATCTTGAAGCTAACAATAGATAATCTTTCAAGTTGGGACTTGCTATTCATTTATTACAGTTAAATTCCAACTTTGCTAAAGCAACAATACAGTCTCCCTTGAGTTTACAGAGCCAATCCTAATTTGAATCCTCAGGAAAATTACTGAAGGTGACTTCAGACATTTTGGCGGTATTGGACTGGATATTCCCTAAAAGAATGAAGGAAAGAAGCCTGCTACAATCAGGAAACTGCTGGTTGTTTGTTTTTTTGTTTCTAAGGTTGGATCAATGTTCTGTGGTTAGTTGAAGACCTTCAGTTTTCTTATCTAAGTTTTTTTTCTAGGATCAAACTGCATATTAGATGCAATTTTCTGATCCTAAAACCATGTTGCATGTATTAAAAAAGAATTGCTCTTTTGGATTCTACTACCTAGTATTTTTTTTTTACTATGTGTGTTAGGCAGGCATGCCTCATAAATTATACTAATATCTTGGGTACTGGAAAATCCCATGGTGCATCATTGTATTAAAAATTGATATAAACGGGTTGAAAGGAATGGGGTGGGTATTGCAATGAATATTCCAAGAATGACGCACTGTAATTGCATTACAGTGTTATCTTGGATATATTTTCTTGGATGTATTTTCTGTTGTGAAATGCTTGCCTTCAGTTTGAGAACATGTTAAGATTTTAAAGTTATATTGAGGATGTACACAGTTTTTTTTCTTTCAGAGACTTATTCACTATGACCTCAAGCTAAATTTTTGTCTGAATTAATCCTGAAATGTCTTGCTTTCAAATAAATAATCTGTGTTTTTTTTCCTTATTTCTGTCCTATAACTTGAACCTTGCCTCTGTGGAGTCCTTGGTGCTCTCTGTTGTTTGCTTGTAAATGTTTCATTACCTGACTAGGTAACATCATCAGTCTTAGTGAATGTAGGGTTTGCTCCTTGTGCAATATATAGTAACTTTCCCTGTCAATTGGTGTACTTTGGGTGAACTATATCATATTGCATGCTGGACTAGGTACATCTTCCATATTGTCTTCAAGGGTAATCCTATGTACAGCATGTTGCAGTGTTCCAAGCAGGAAGTGACTAAGGCATGAGTGACTCATGCATACATTTAATAACATATTCTAAATTCCCAGAAGACTTTTACAATGAAGATTGTACAACAGATCCCTCACTTACAGAGATATTCATTTCCTCCTGTCGCTATAGGGCCAGTGCCACTTTGGCTAATGTAAGTCAGGAATGGCAGAGACTGAGCATACGTTGTCCACCTTCTTGAGCTGCACAAGTTGAAAAAAATGTGTACTTGTTAACTTTACACAACTCTTTCCATCCTGCTTAAATATGTAATATTTCTAAGCCAAGGAGTTCAGCTGAACAGTAGCTAGAATACAGCAAGGAAGACTGTGCAGTCTTCTCCTTGCTTGTTTGCTGGCTGCTGAATTACAGTGTGATGAAAAACAAAGCTTTGGAACAGATGTTTAAGGTCTTTCTAACTTCAATGTAACAAACATAATGACAGATCTAAATTACTTCCATGTTATATCTTGTAGTTTTTAGATGCAAGATGGAGGCTCAGTGGAAGTGCCAGGGAAGAGCTTGGCTATGGCCAAGTGAAGAAGTGGGAAATAGGAGAGAACAAGTTATGATTTACAAACCTTGTTTTGTAACTATTTGCCTGCAAAAGAGATTCCATGGTGCTTTTATGAGGTAGGGAGAGTATTTGTCTGGCCTTCATAAAAATCAGTAGCAGCTGCTGTAGGGTAATGTCCCTCTTCTTTGCAAGAAAAGTAGTTATTTTTGCTGTAAGGCATCTCTTTTCTGCAGTTATGACTTCCAGACATGACTTTTCTTGTACAAATATTCTCCCTGAATTCACCACTTTTTTCAATGAGGAGTCTCGTCTAGACCGTATGGTTTTCCTTTGTAACCTGTATTTCTTTATTGCCGCTTTCTCTTTTTTTTCCTTACACCAAAAGTCTGTAAAGAAGAAAAAGATAGACTGGTTACAGGGTGAATTTGATTTGGAGTGCAACAAACTGTCCTAATCACCATCTGTGCTTTCTGGGGAAATCGTTGTATGTAGTGAGAAGATAAATGGATAAAAGAGAAAGGATGCCATGGAGGATTTCCCTGTTTTTCTTTGTACTGGGGAAAGATGAAAGCAATATCTCACAGGGATGCATTTTGGGAGTCATAGAAGCAATGGTCAGTTTGATATAGTGGATATAAAAGACTCAAGCTGTAAATATGTTTTTAAAATGAAGATTGTTGTCACTATATTTGTAACTTTGATAATTCAAGTTCAGAATTTCCTATCAAAACTTGCACAGTTTCTTTAATCAGCCATAAGCTACAATGTTAGAAAGTTCATTTTGGTTCTATTTTCAGTTTGTATAAGATGCATTGACTGTATGTATTGTACATTGTGAAGAGTAATGGATGTTCTTGATTTGTTTTCTGATTATATTTGATTGTTTGCATGAGCCAAGAGTGCACTAAAGTGTGGTATTGTCAGAAGAGTCAGAAGGAAGATTAAAGGATTCCTAGCTTTACTGCATTATAGCAGCTTATGCACTGTGTAGACTCATCATACTTTTTTTTTTTTTAATTAGGTGAAAAATCTGATGGTGCATGGGCAGTTGGGGACCTGGTCTCCATGGCAACCATGTGAACATTCAGATGGAGATAGTACAGGTTCCTGCATGTGCAGATCACGGTCGTGTAACAACCCTCAGCCCCAGTGTGGTGGACGTGACTGTGAAGGAGCCAGAATAGAGATTGCAAATTGCTCAAGGTACTTCAGAATGTTTGTGTTCCCAGAAGGACATAACTGTTCCTTTCACCATATTATGAATTTCCACTACATTAAATCTTGATCCAACATGCTTATAGACTTTAAACCTGAGAAAGGCAGTCTACAGAAAACTATGGAAGGCCACTGAATATTTATTATAGCAAAACCATAGAGTTGGTAGAATATTGGGAATTTGAACCTTTCCAGTAGATTGCATTAGAACACTGCCTCTGAACTAAATTTGCCTCTTGTGGAAATTAATTAGTACATTAAAAAATAAAAATTACTCATTTCTGTTCTCCTGATGTAATATCTGATCTTATTACCAAGTGGCCTTTTTCTCATGTCATGTGAGTATATCCCAGTGTCTTTGCAATAGTTATTAAAAGTTTGTCTAATTTTGCACATTTAAAATGAGATACTACTCTGGAATAAATACAATACTTGATTGTGTTCTCTATCACCACTCTGGATCAGAATTTCCAATCTCATCTACTTAAAGGCAGTGTTTTTAGTGAGTGAAGAATTTGGAGGAGGAAAAGATGGTCTTAAAGGCTGTTCCAGATCCATGGTATAGTCGTAGGGTGGGACAATTTACATATTACAACTGGCCATTAAATTTAGCACTCTAAAAAAAACTATGTTTCATGCTGTGCTATGTGAGATGTTAACATTCGGGCTACTACAGCAAACTCTGGCTTCTCCATTGTGCTTGGCTGCAGAATTATTTTCTATACTGTTTGGAACCAATGTCATCCAAGATAGGGACATTTTCCATGGGAAAAATAATGACAAGGGAAAAGGTTAATGGACTCCATTAGGTCAGTAGTCCCATCCCAAATTAAACAATTATTATCCCAATACAAAAAGGCAGTTTGATCTTGGCAAGGTGTACAAGATTAAGAGACATTGTGGTTATGTTGAGTTTACCCACAATTGCATTTGATTAATTTATATTGATTTACTCATAACTAGAAGGATTTAGTGGCTCAGTAGTTAAGTTTCTGAGTCTTATTGTTGAAGTTCAACGCCTGAATGCCGTAAATAGAATGAACTCCATCCTTGTCCCAGCTGCTCCCAACTTATCCATTTGAAAGCATGCAAATGTAAGTAAAAAATAGGTACCACATATTAGTATTCAGGAAAGTAATAGCATTCCATGTTTCACCATACACTCTGTGCTGTGGCATAATACACTGACTACATGGCCAGGAAAATGTCTTTGGACAACAATGGCTCTTTAGCTTAAGAAACTGAGATAAGCACCACCTCCTAAAGTCGGTCACAACCTACCAGTTGAACCATCCTCCATCTTCCCAGTTCATTATTCTTCCCGTGTCACCAATATTTCAGTTTCTTTTTCATCAGGCTTTCTTCATTAAATCCAAGCCCTTCAAGATTTGATCCAGTTCCGATGTCTTTGATAAAGAATATGGTGTTCGCTCCCTTAACTGTATGAGTTCTAGCACTACCTCAGTATTAAAACAAAGGCAATGAGATTATTTAAAAAAAACAGAAACATGAAAGACATTAAATTTGAAACTTGGAATATTAACTTTTAAAAATCTGGGTCTATCTCCTTGAGTGAGTAAAGGATATGGGTGATATACTGAAGAACAGTGTGAGGTTATTAATGAAAAAGAAAGTGATCTTTTTTTTTTCAGTATCACTGGTAAGGTGTTTTAGTATTGAAGCAGCAGTTCTAACACATCCCTTCTGTTGGGCTAGGTTGCAGAGAATCAGATTTAATTCTGTGAAGTTACCTGAAACTGTGCACCCAAGCTATTCTTCTAGTATTATGTATTCCTAACATGTATATGTTATCAGCTGATCAAATGATACATTTTAGATATGAAGACATGCATATCAATGCATAAATAAACACACAAATTGATGCATCTACAAGTGCATTTACACTTCTCTTCTAATGCCTATGCACTCTTCAGGTAGTTATTGCTGAAAAATATGTTTAGTGTCATTATAGTAAGACAAATACACTTCATATGCTACCTTGGGTGTCTTGGCAGTTTAAGCTGTCACACTTGAAGGAGTTTAATTCATCTTTCTTTAGGATGCTATTCATACCTGTGACAAAATTAGCGAGCGAAGACGTGGAAAATTCCTTCACAATATGAACAGTTCTTGTGGAGAATGTTTCTACATATTTCAACCTAGATTAGTTCCTCTGCAGAATCTGTTCAGCCAGTTTTCTCTGACTGACATAAGAGCAGACTCAATTTGAATCTCACTGGGAAGGAATGGTTTTCCATCTCTTTGCTAGAGAACATTAACATTTGGAATAAAATTATTAACGGAGGGAATAGAACTTTATTAGTTACTTATACTCATAATATGCAAAGGTGTGTTTTGTGCTTATAAAAATGGTGTGATGAATAATTATTCTGATTAACCTGGTGCTGAAAGGATTTCTCAAAATCTCCCACTGAGTTTGTAACTCACCTGGGATATGAATATCTGTCTTCTCTCACTCCAGGATGACATATGATTAAAAAATAAAAGATTGATTAGATCTTCTAGATCCTCCCTGTTTTTTAAATTATTATTATTATTATTATTATTATTATTATTATTATTATTATTATTATTATTATTATTATTATGCAGTTTATACAGCTGGTACAACTCCACCATGTGGAGTTTTTGCAAGAGACATAAGATATTTGGTGTAATAATTTAATTATTGCCAGCATTATTATCAGTTAAATGTAGAATATCATAAGATTAGTCTGTAGGAAATAGATGAAAAATGTACTTCATGTTAACATTTAGTAACTGTTAGGAAATATAACCATATGATCATCTTACATTCTTCACAAGTCCACAATATTCCATGTTAACTGGGTTTGTATGCCATGTGATTCTTTCATCAGAATATTTAAAGGAGAGTTTTTACTAACAAAATCTAAGATTTCTATTGAAAATGTCACTGTGATAATAAAAACCTTATTGAGAAGTGAATGTAGATCAAGTCTTTGTATTTTAAGACTGGAATCTTCAAAAAAAGAAGTCTAAACATATAAAACTTTATATTCTGGCTGCTATTCCCAACATATGTCTGATAAATGGTTGAATTATTTACATATGATTATACTGACATAGGGACACAGAACTAGCAAATAGTTTTAAATTTTGTGTACGATTTTGATTTGTATATTGATGGTTTTGTTGTTTGTGTTTTTCCTGTATCATTCTGGACATAGTAAACATCTATCCATTTTTTGTTCTGTTTTATCAATACATTTTTTGATATACAATTTTTTCCTACTTGCTAAAAAAAAAAGAGGATTCAGTTACAAGGGAAAAAAGTAATTTTCAAAAATTTATTGCCCTCCAATGAAAGAGAAATAAAATACCACTGATCAAAAGTCAGCTCATTTCCAAGAGAGAATGAGAGAAAAAAATTAGGAAAGTGTAGACAAAGTTCAAGTTTTAATTCTAATACTTCTGCTACAACAGATGAACTACTAGCTACTTTTTAGTTTCCAGGCTCTTCAGATGCAACCATTTCCCACATAAACCAAGAAATAAAATAGCTTGTGAAAAAGACCTGAAAGCAAAGTTTTTAAAAATTGACCTCATTTTCCAAGGTAGAGAAAACAGGAATGTTGACATGACAGAAGAACCATAGACAGGTTCTATTTTGTGATATTTTCTTGGATAGAATAAAAGTTTGTTTCTGAAATGTATTTCTTATTGGGATTAAGAAAACGACATATCTGTGTGTAAAATAGGAAGTACAACCTGAATCTTTCTCAGATAAATCATTGCAAGTATTGGAGTGAATTTTCACTTCATTGGCTGGGCCTTAATATTAACACACGTTATGGAGAATCTATTGCCTTTTTAAAAACCTTATTGAAAAATCACACTTGCAAAAGGTATTTAAGCAATTCAAGTGTACATATATTCTGTTTCTTTCTATGTTAAACCACCATTCATAAACATATATGGAATGTAAAAATTACTTAAAGGAAATCATTAGTAGAAACATCAGTAAGATAAAGCAATGGTAGCAAAAAAAACAAACCCCAGAACCTATAATTTATATTTAACCGTGGTTTGCTATTTTAACCAATAAAAGTCCTTACAGTTATTATCTGAATCTTTTAAAATTTCTGTTGAGGTAACTCCCCGTTAGGAGAATGAGCGCATTCAGGGAGATGTATTTGAGAGAAGTGTTTGAATAATACACACATAGTACACAGATACACTGTACAGTAAATGTAGATTTTTACTTCCAGAAAGGTTTAAGCAAAGTCCAAAATAAGCAATCCAAAGTCATTCACAAGTTAAATCAGTCAGTTTGCAATCCAGGGATAATCCAAATATCAAGTGTCAAAAACAGTTCAGTATCAGACTTACATTAAATCCAGTAATATCAGTCAATTAGAAGAAATGGCAACAGCAATACTTTCCAACAGAAGGAAACAGAGAGACTCACTCAGACACACTGTCTTCTGAGACTAAGAGGAAGACTAAACAACCCAGATTTCTGCCTCCATCTTATGGCTGTTTGAGAAACCACACCCAATTGCATGATCTTGCATTCCCTTAAAGAGACAGTATTAAAATGTCTTTCCTGGTTTATATATTTCTAACCCAAATAGCTGTTTGGTGACTTATATTCCTAACAATATCCATTAAAAATATGTGTAAACGAATGCCCACTGTTCTTCTGTATGGAGTGTTAAGATTGTGAAATAATAATTTTCTGGTTTTTAGATAGCATTTTTTAAATAGTTTTTATCATTAGCTTTTTAAAAGTTCATAACTGATTCTAGCTATTCAAATGGATATACATATTGCAGAATAATTTTTTATTAAGCTTTGTTAATTAAAACAAGTAATTGGTGAGAAATCAAACTTCCAAGGCCAGGCTAACTTCCTCCCCTTTCAACCTTGTTCTCCAGCTTCTTTTTTGCAATACCATAAAATGTTGTCACAAAGTTCACAAACATGAAAAAATACAGCAAGAGTATAAATTTATGAACCATGAGGAATGTATGAGGAATTGGGTTTATACAATCTAAACTTATTTGTGTTATAATTTACTTAGACATAAATCTGCTCACAATGAAATTACTACTTTTGAATTATCCTTATAATTATAAATTTTGTAGTTGGGGGCATTTAATTCTATTAATAGGTTTTTTACTAAGCCTAGTCAGCTCTGCACACCTGCTGGTACCTCATAGCCAGTGGGGTTGGATTTGTCATAAGACTGAACAAAAACATTAACCCGGATGCCATGTTTTATCTCTCCTCCTTTCTCCTCCTTCTGTCAGGAATGGAGCTTGGACCCCATGGTCGTCCTGGGCCCCCTGCAGCACTTCCTGTGGGATTGGCTTTCAGGTCCGTCAGAGGTCATGCAGCAACCCTGCTCCGCGATACGGAGGCAGGGTCTGTGTCGGACAAAGCAGAGAGGAGCGGTGAGAGATGTTCCCCATCCTTAAACTTCTGTCAGTTTAAACCACAGCTCTGTGTTTTCTTTGGAAAGAGGTGGACACCATGTGACACAATACCTTTCACAGCTGCTTTTTTCCAGTTTAAACCTGCCCATTTGTGATGATAATGCTCAGAAGCCTCCCACCCTTGGTCCCTACCAAGGAGACTGGGGAGCTGGCAAATGTCAATAGGATTATCCCAGCACCCTTATTTAGCATCTCTTTTTTATTTTTACTTCTTAACGACTTACAAGACTTACATAAAAAATTACATTGTTTTCCCAAGCCTTTTCTGAATGATTTTAACAATTGTCCTTTTCTGTTGTTAATTCTTTTCAATCATTTCATTTGTTTTTTGTGACTTAAGTTTTACTGTGTTTTTTTTAATTGATCTTTTTATTATTTTGTTCCTAGATTGTAATCTGTCTTGCAGAATTCAGGGTGGAAATGAAGGCTAGAAATGTACAAAACTTTAGAATTATGATTCATTAAAATCAAACTCATGCTGGAAAGCACATGCATCACTGTTAAGTTGTCAACATTGCTGATTCTGGAAGGCAACGTCTACAGCTGATTCCACTCTGGTATAATATACCTTTGAACACAGAGCCCAGTAGTCATTCTAAGGCCACCTAATGCTTAAGCAAGAGGGATATTTCTCTCCAGTAATAAATTAAAGTTGCCAGTCGAAAGAGAAATGTGTGAGGAATGGCTTATAAATGTTGTCAAGAGAGGCATTGGCACTGGAATACTCTCTAAAAGTTGTCCCCTTTCTCAAATCCTCCAGAACCTCACTTCCCAAAATGCCCAGCTTATTAAGGATTCAACATGCTCAAGTATTATAGAATGTAAATGGAGGAATGGATCTTGGGAATGAATAGATTAACAGAGTTGGAAGAGATCTTTTAGAGTCTTTTAGTGCAATACCCTGCTCAAGCAGGAAATCCTATATCATTTCAGACAAATGATAGTCCAATCTCTTCTTTAAAACCTCCAGTGTTGGAGGCACCCACAACTTATAGCTTATTGGAGGTAGGCCTCGCTGACCCAAAGTCTGACCAAGAGAATTCTTAGGAGAAACTAATATTATAATATGGTATTGTATTACACAGCCATAGTTGCTTCCAGTAATAATTACACAAAAAGATAACATCTGGGAGTGGCCATAAAAATAGTCACTGATTTACAGAAAGATACATTGTCTGCATTGCATGTTCAGGAAACTGTTTTTAAGTGCAGGCTGTCACTACCCCATCACTCTGGACTTGTTTATGAATTAACTTGACTAATGAAAACAATGTTTTTTTTGGTTTGCTTCACCGATTTCCTTGAACGTAGTGATCTATTTCTATTAAGGAACTCACTAAATAAATTGAATGACATTGTATTATTTTGAAACAATCAAAAACATTGGTGTAATAATGGACACTATTGTTTGGCCCAGTTGAATATTATTGGAGGAGGTTTTTTACATTTTAAGGAGGAAATAATTTTGACAATAACTTTTTAA
>BLBF01000032.1:17273684-17317060 GCA_015471245.1 Laticauda colubrina
AATCTCATCTGCCATCATCAGGCTTCAGAAGCCTGATGATGGCAGATGAGATTCTGCTGAAACGTTGCTACAACTTTAACAGAACTACAATGACGTGGGATAATACCCGAAGGAAGCTGAACAGCACATATATATATATATATATATGTGGTTTCAGATTATTTTTTGGATATATAGGAAAGCAGAATAAAATTATGGTCCTCTGGAAATAATCCCTGTTCATGTAGAGGTAGGTACACTGAATTAAAGAATAAAAACTTTATTGGAAATAAATCTTAGTTAACAATGTCAAGTTTATCTCTGAATAAAAATGTTATTTTATAGTAGGTTCAAAAAAGTTAATGGCAGACTTGAGTTCAATTATACCCAATATATTGCTTTCTAAGCAATATTAAAAGATAGCTTTCTTCTAGTATTATAGCTCAGTTGTTATTTATGCCAATTTAATTCCAAAAAGCTGGTATTCTACATTCAGTACAAATTCCTTAAGAGTTTAATATTAAGCTAATTTGCAGCTCTGGCAATAAACATTAGTAAAATGTTAATGAAGATTCTCAATCAGCCAGGTAAAGCCATGGCAAGTGGATTTCTTTTTTTGTTGGTTTGAAATGTGTCACTGGACCACAGATTGAGAACTACTGTTCTACTTTATATACAGGCAATGAATGAATAAAAATGGTATAGTAATGAAATGTATTTTCAGTTTTTTATGATGTATATGTACATCGAATTTCTAATATCTGGGAAGCTTGACCTGGCAACCAGTAATGTTGTATTTAGCATGTTATATCAACATTGTTTCAATTTACAATTAAATAATCATAATGGTTACATTAACATAGAATCAAAGCAAAATCCAAAATGTTCTAAATCAATACAAGCCCCACTACTGAAATATACTCTGAGCTTCACCTATTTTTAAACTTGATATTATCAAGAGAGTTGCATTTTGATCAAGGAAATCGTATTTTATTCCAGTTCAATCAGATTAGCCAAAATTAGTTGAAGTTTTACTGATTGCAGTGGTTTAAACATGTTAGCCTATGTGTCCCATATTTTTTTGTGCCATTGCATTTGTGCTCAGTCTAAGATTAGCTATTTGGACTGAGATTTTGTCTTCTTGATGGTATAAGTAGATCTGAGGAACCATTTCCAATTTTTCCTTGTGTTTAGGGGGGCATAGAACACTGATTGTGTCTTCTTCCATTTCCCTTCCCATTTTTATTTGCATTCAGATTCTGCAATGAGAACAATCCATGCCCATTGCCAATCTTCTGGTCTTCGTGGGGCCCTTGGAATAAATGTAGTGCAAACTGCGGTGGAGGCATGCACTCCAGGCAGAGATCCTGTGAAAATGGAAACTCTTGCCCAGGCTGTGCTGTGGTATGTTTTCTAATTTAAAATATTGATACTGCTTTGTTGGATTATTTTGCCTCTCTTCAAGATTTCCATAAGAGCTTCATCATCTGAGACTTGCTACAGGAGAAAAAGAAAAGAAAAAAACATGTATCTCAAGAACAAAACATTGCTGGTCACCAATTTCTGTTTTTGGAGAGAATTTACCATCTCTCAACTTCTAAAATCAACAGTAGTTTTAATTAATTTTTAAATTCAAAATTAGTCTGAAACAAGTCTTACATCTTATCACAATGTAGAGCTAATAAACAACATTTCCTGGATGTATCTTGTTATCTTGACTGTTCTGCAAGCAATCACTCAAAAGGTACCGTTACTGCGGTCCAGAATTTTTCTCCTATTAGATACGGTGAAAATAACGGAGAGTGAAGGATTGACTTGCTCAAGTGTTTTGTCTTATTCCACCTAGACAATCAATTCAAGCCTACCTACATTTTTCAAAAGAAGATGCCATCCCAAATCAGAAAGTTGACTTAAAGAATAAAGGGGTCTCCTAAGAAATAATATGTGATTGAATGCAAACAGCAGTAAATGGATTCTTGAGATACAGGTTGCTTCTGCTGCTCTGAAGGAGACAGTGGTGTATCATTTCTTTAATGGTTCTAGATAATTTTTCTTCCAATCTTTCAAATTAACAGAGTTGGAAGGGACCTTGTAGGTCATCTAGTCCAACCTTCCGCCCAAGCAGGAGATGCTACACCATTTCTGATAAATTGTAGTCCAATCTCTTCTTTCTCAGTAAGGTTATTGAGAAATTCCAGAGTGCCCTAAAGTAACAAATTATCTGGACCCATTGCAATTGGGTTTCAGGAGGCAGCAAAAAACAGAGACACACTTGATCACACTGGCTGATGATTCCCTGTACAGTCAGGAAGGAAATGGTGAAACTGTCTTGATCCTTTTTGACCTATCAGCAGTTTTTGATATCACTGATAATGGTATCTTTCTAGGACAGCTAGGAATCTAGGAATGGAAGGCCTGGTGTTGCAGTTGTTCTCCTTTCTCCTTAGTCTTTTCCAGTCAATGTTTTCAGGTGGAGAGAGATCCAATCTGAAGCTTCTGGTTCAGGGTGCTTCAGGACTTGGCATTTCTTCAATAACATCATAGTGTATTCACAGAAACAGACACCATTACTGATATTGTTGATATTTTGGCTACTATTTTCTGATTCTGTTCTTCAAAAGTCCTCTTCAGTATTTTCATTGTCATTACATTTTACATCTTTCCTCCTTCGTTCCTTCTAGTGTCTAGTTTTTGAAATCATTAATTTCTGTAAGTTATGTTTTGTAAAAATCAAAACAAGATCTATTTCTCATGGGAAGCTGTTTATACTTTTTAATTAATTCCAAAACTTTATTATATAAATTTTAATATTCAAATTTTATCTGGATCCTTAGACCATTTGTAACTTTCTAGAATAAAAGTGCATTTAGCTTTTTGCTATTTATTTCAGATTAAATTCTTAACATTATGATTAATATTTCTTTTGTTCAGAATTAAAAGCAGACTCGCAAAGCCTTTACAAACTTGCCATCTCGAAGGTCTTTAGAAGTAGTTAATGAGCAATTTCTAAAAATTATCAGAAGGTGAGGTGTGCAAAGTTAGTTTCCTTTAAAAATCTCTACCATGGTTCTGAGCAATTTGTCTAGGCCTATTCCATTCAAACACATACAAAATCAATATTCTGTAGTCTCATTATGGGGAGAAGCCATTCAGAACACATATGGGTAAACTTCCATCTTCTCTTTACCCAGAGGGATTCCAAAGAGCCGATTCCTTGGATTTTGCCATGATCATTGCTTCACTTTGCCATATGTTCCTCAGAAATCCGAATAGGGTTGCACTCCACCATTCAGAACTGGTGCACAATTCAGGAATTATCTTGGACCCACAGCTCCTGCCCAATTAGGAACTGAAGTAGTTTTAATAGCACTAATGCCCAGAGTCTTCTTTGACTTGGGATAATTATATAAATTAAAATAATAACCAAATAAAACATAGCAATACATTCCTTCCCTCAATTGGGAATCTCTGTGTTACTCCAAAACATGTTGTGCTAATATTTAGCCTATTAAATATGGCAATTAATGAAGCTTTATAGCAGAGCTTTTGATGATTATGAGAAGTTGGAAATATAACAGTTATGGGCTGGAGAGTGTCAATTTTACATGGAACTATATAAATTAGTCACTGGAGTTAATATGGATATTTCAGTTTTCAGTGGATTTTTTTGCCATGGGACATGTTTGAGAAGAACTTCCTTTACAAAACAGAAAGAATTTAGCACTTTTTCCTACTTCTCCAGGATATTTCATATTCACAAGCAATGTCTAGCATAATAAGGAATGTTCTGCTAGTTTTTAACAAGTCTGAGATCCAACTATGTTTCTATGTTACCTACAGTTAATTTGTAACTCTGGTCTTATTGAGGGCCAAAATGAATATCCTCTGCTCTCAAAGTGATATAAATGTTGTTTTTGCTATAAGAAGCTAAATAGGTAACCTCTACAGCAGGGATGTCAAACTCATTGTTGTTATGTGACGTATCATGACTTTTTCCCCCTTTGCTAAAACGGGGGTAGGCATGGCCAGTGCATGATGCATCTGACCCATTGGCTGTGAGTTTGACACCCCTGTTCTAGAAGGAGTGTGATGCAGAATAATATTAGACTGCTGTATTTTTCTAATTCATTTATCAGAATAACAGAGTTGATAGGCTTGGGCGGGGGGTTGGACTAGATGACCTATAAGATCCCTTCCAAATCTGATTATCTGTTATCACTTTGGAGTCTTCTAGTCTACCTCTCTGCTCAAACAGGAGTCACTGTACCTTTCAGACAAATATTTGTCCAATCTCTTCTTAAAAACTTCCAGTGTTGGAGCATTCACAACCTCTGGAGGCAAATTATTCCACTGATTAATTGTTTTGTCAGGAAATTTCTCCTTAGTTCTAGGTTGCTTCTCTCCTAGATTAATTTAAATCCATTGCTTCTTGTCCTGCCTTCAGGTGCTTTTTCATCATTTGTTTTTACCTTGTGAGTAGAAACTGTTTACAGGAATAAACACAACACAACTGTTTCTCCTATTCCTCTCTAAGACTCGATCTTTCGATGGGAAGCTTGCCATTGATATTTTTATCCGAAGAATATTTTTGAAAGCATTAATAAAGAATAGCATTCAATCATGAGAACCTGTTTTTGAAATGACACCCCCCAATGTTTTACCACCTTAGTGAATGCTAGGACTTGTCCATAAAATTTGTGCATATATGCCTGAACAATATAGATTATTCAGCTGTGGTCTGTCACCTCAGTATTATATCCCATTAATTGAAGCACTGGGAGCAATAAGAGAACTTGTTGTATATGATTTCTGAGCTTTATTTCTGCCTCAACGATTTCTGTATTTTTAATCAAATATTCCAGATTTATATTATGACTCCTTAAATTGTGGAATTTCCCCAGGGTGGTGGTAAACTTGTAATTTCCCCAACCAAATGTTGAAGACTCTGGTTTGATCTTCCCCTTTTTTTCCTTTCTCTTGCTTTCTACAGGAGTACAAAACCTGCAGCCCGGAGGCCTGCCCAGAAGTGCGGAGAAGCACACCTTGGACCCCTTGGACCCCTACCAATATTACTCAAAGTGGGGCCCGCCAAGAGCAGCGCTTCCGTTACACCTGTCGTGCTCAGCTGGCTGACCCCCATGACCTACAGTTTGGCAGAAAGAAGACGGAGAGTCGGTTTTGTCCCAATGATGGCTCTGCCGTTTGCGACACAGATTGTATGTCTTGCCAGAAAGCAGACCACTTGAATCTCCTTGTTTCAGACAGTGGAAGCCTGGGTGGATGAGCCAGAGGGTTGGATAAGCACCAATCTGGGCTGCTAGTAGAAGACCAGCTGGTAGAGATGATGAATTCTGGGAAATTAGAGTACATGAAACTCACAGGATGCAGTGGGAGCTTCTTAATTTCTATGTTTATAAAAATGCCCATCTCAAAATTCTCCAGGAGCATAAAAATTACTCTTACTAAATAGAATCACTCCCAGTGCATAAGTTGATCGGCTGATTAATCATCCCAGCTGCTGGTTGCACTTACTTATTTTGTGAGTGAGTGTTTTATTGTTTTTTAAAAAAATTGTTTGGCTTTATAATTTTAGAATAGTAAGTTGCCCAGAGTCACTTGTAGGGTTGGACAACTATAGGCATTGAATGAAATAATGAATGAATGATGCTACATCATATATCCCAGAAGAAACTGTGGCAGTGAATGTGGCACTCTGATTACATGCAGATGTATTGTAATCAGAATCATCTATAGTCGTGGGCCTCCACCAATCTTTTTGGCACCAGAGACCAGTTCCTGGACGGCAGGTTTTCTGCAAAGTGAGGGGGGGAACGTGGGGAGTTGCACTGCCTGGATCCCATAAGTACATGGATGGAGTTTCACTCAGTTGCGCAGACTGGTTCCTAGTGAGCCATAGACCAGTGCCAGACCATAGCCTGGGGATTGGGGATTCCTGATTTACAGTTGAAGTGACTAGATGAAATCTTTTTGTTTATCTACTTACCAAACTTCCATTCTTTTTTTTTTTTCTCATTTGATGAGCAGGGCCTATATTTGCAATAGTGTGCTAACTTGCAGGTTTGACATGTTTTCGAAAGGGAGAGGTTTCATTTTATGAGAATGGCCATGAGAAACATTTATGAATTTATATCTGATTGGGATTTCTTTGTCACTTAGATGACAAAGCATCTATTAATTCTCCTAATATACTTTGCAGAAGCATTTACATGGGTTAGGAAACTGCATCCTTGAGGTCTCCTATTTATTTATTTATTTAGTCATTTGCAAATAGATAGTCTTTGTTGTCAGCAACTGACCAAAAAAACATTTCAAGATCATGATGAAAAACTCAACTAAGAAATCAGCTTGGTTGTGGAAAAGGCAATTTCCATGCTAGGAATCAGGAGGGAGATACATAACATCTAAGGTATCTTATGTACTCAGTGGAATATATTTTGCACAGTTTTGGTTGCTGTATCTCAAAATGATACTATTTTGCTGAAAGAACCAGAAGTGATTCCAAAGGAGCCATAAGGCTGAGAAAACTCCATTATAAGGAAATTTGCAGCTTTTAGTTGAGGAGATGAGGGAAGAATAATGAGAGAATTATTAGAGATTACTTTTATAATGCTAAAAACTGTTTGAAAGATAAAGAGGGTTTGTTTAAAAGGGGGTGGGACTGGATGACCTACAAGGTCCCTTCCAATGCTGTTATTCTGTATGTTAAATATTGTATAACTAAGGTGGGTATAATTATGCTGCCACAATATTGTAGAATTAGTTTGTTTTCTGTTCGTTCCCCTCATTTCTGCTGGCTGAGTATTTTGGGAACAGGATGGTAGATGAGATAGTCATGTATCTTTTCCACCAAAACTCTTAAATTTCGTCCTAGTTTTCCCCAGAGGTAATAATGCCATCTTTTTTTATGATGTCTTCATTAATGTGAAGAATGGAATACCTTTATTATCATTTTGTGCTATCAAAGCATAAAAATGTAGATGAGATCCTTTCCCTGGTGCTTACTCAGCACCAGACATTGGCAGAAAATCAGAATTAAAACGCTCCTTGCTTTGTGAGTGCAATACTAAGGAAGGTGGACATATCTTAGTTAAGACCGAGCTGAATTTGATCTATGACATACTTAAGGAAGAGGAAATTGAAACTTTGCTTCAAAATTAAGATAGCTGATCTATCAATATCTAATGAGATATAGAATGAATTATTTAACAGCTTATTTTAATTTATTATAATGGTTAACAGCTCATAATTTCTGATTGCTTTTGTATGGTAGGCCAGTTTCTTAAAAATGTAGACACAAGCCTTCCCTCTTATTACTGACTTCTTTCTGCCCATTTGTGGAAGACCAGATTACACAACCTGGCCAGAAATTTGTGCTGCCTGGGTCAGAGACCTCCTTTCCCCGTTTTCAAGAAAGAGGGGTAAAAGAGTATATCCAATATAGACAGTTTTTTTGGTGCCTTAGCATTGCATTAAACTGCAAAACTTGGAACTTGGAGCAGAGTAAAAAACAAAACAAAAACAAAGAGGGCCAAGAGACGGTCTACAATGCTTTTGCCTGCTTGAAATGGAGATGAGATGTAGTTCATTACCAGAAGGACGTTACATACCTGTCCTATCAGGTTTGCCTGTATTTTCTGTGCTATACTAGTGTGTTTAATTGCCACCTTTTATTTCTCTCCCCAACTAGCTCTAGTCGATGACCTTCTGAAAAGTGGCAAGACCTCTATCCGGATTATCAATGGCGGCTGGTCCTTTTGGGGGGGATGGTCATCTTGTACCCGGGATTGTGAACTGGGCTTCAGAACCAGGAAGCGAATGTGCACCAATCCGGAACCCAAGAATGGTGGTGTTCCTTGCATAGGATCTGCAATGGAATATCAGGATTGTAACCCCCACCCTTGCCCAGGTAAGCCCTTTTTACGTTTAGCATGTAATCAAGACCATTGGTATGCTAAGCATTGGACCACCTCTCTACAAAAGGGCTTGCTATTGCTTCACTGTACTATCTTAATTTCCCAGGCTGGTCTAAAATATACAGACCACTGTGACAGCATACTGCCTGCATTTTAAAACAATATTGAAGTTGCTACTAGTCCAGAATAGTCCAGATTGATCCTTTCTTTACCGCTATTTGCACTTTCACAAAGAACAAAGTGCTTTGTCAATTGCAGTGATTCATACATTAAAACATTGATTTTAATCCTTAAAACTCTAAATTGCTTCTGGCCAGATTTTCTCAAATACTGCTTTCCCATGTATTTTACCTACTTGAACTGTTAAGGTCATCTTTTGAGGCTTTCTCTGAACGCATTGATTCAGTGAAATGAGGGAAATAACATCTTAGGCAGGGAATATATATCCAGTTGTTGAACAGTCCCAGCTAATATGATTATGATAAGTGCTAATTATGTTGTAATTACACAACATACTTTTATATGTTGCATATACAGTATATATAGATATATGATGTACATACAACATATGTAGACCTCAGGGTTCTCATGTATACATTAAAGACCAACTATTTTTGGAGGTAGTGTCCTTGTTATTGAAAAATATTCCAGAAAGCTTCACATTATAGCATCCTGGGTACTTTCAGTGAAGATGCTTGTATTCACTCAAATATTTTTAAATGCATATCTTACAGTCTCTTTATCTGAACATCTTCAGTGTTTTAATGATTTTTTTTAGTTTCAGTAATTTATAATGTTTTACGTTGTCTTAATATTGTATTTTTCCATCTCTCAGCAAGTGAACTTGTATCAATTGGCATCTGTATAAAATATAAAAAGTGAGATTAAAATCTTAACAATAGTCCCACCTATCTGAAAAATCATTTCACTATAATATTTGGACTGTCATTAATAGCAATAGCACTTAGATTTATATACCACTTCCCAGTGCTTTGCAGCCCTCCCTAAGTGGTTTTTACAGAGTCAGCATATTTCCCCCAACAATCTGGGTTCTCATTTTACCCACCTCGGAAGGATGGAAGGCTGGAACAAGTCAGAATCAAACTCCTGGAGTAAGCAGTGAGTTAGTCTGCAGTACTGCATTCTAACCACTGCACCACCATGGCTCTCATTGCTGTTATTTGAGTTGCAGTAGACTAAACTCAGAGGTGCCTATTTGTTGTGTTCTATTTCATCTGCAGTGAAGGGCTCATGGTCCTGCTGGACTCCTTGGTCTCAGTGCTCAGCAACATGTGGAGGTGGACACTACCAACGCACCCGGACCTGCACCAACCCAGCACCAACTAATGGAGAAGATATCTGCATTGGGCTACACACAGAGGAAGCCCTCTGCAATACACACCCATGTGAAGGTAGCAAGCACTAAATTTGTTCTTCAGGACCTGATAGTATAGTGCTTCCCAAGATTACTATGCAACAATAATAGCTACTGTTTAACTACTTAGTATTATCTTTCCTATTGACATCCTCCAATTAGGTTGGAATTACAGAATTTCAATCAGCTGGAAGACTGTCTTCTCAGCTGCTGATTGTCCACAGTTCTGCTGTATGAGATCTGATTCAAACCCCATTGATGAAACATATCTGACAGGATTCTGTCATGCCATCTTTACAGGTTTTTTTTTTTAAATAAAATCAGTACATTTAAAGAATATTCAGTATTCCACAAAGAGGGTGATTCTGTTAGCTTTGAAAGTGATGTTGAAAGAGTTAGTCGTAAAAGTATGACTGTATGTTATCCATTCCCAAATGGTTACTAAAAACAACGATAGCAGGAACATTTTATTCCAAGTTAGGAACTAAAGGAGGAGGCTTTGATGAAACAGAGAAAAGCACAGTAAGAGTTTTTAGCTTACTTTGCTAAGTGAGGATGTTCTGCAAAATATGTGCTAGGCATACTTCTGAAAAGTAATGTTGATAATCTTACACTATCAATATGTTTTTGAACTACAACTCCCGAGCTGAATGTTCAGCTAAACAACTGCAATCAAATCTTTAGTTCAGTATTTTATCTCTTGCACTTTTTTCCTAGCATGACACTGAATCATCCTGCCTAATTTATCTTATTTCTGACATACATAATTTTAAGGAGGCTGGTCTGAATGGTCTGAATGGAGTTTATGCAATGAAGATAGCATCCAGTATCGTAGCCGTTTCTGTGAAATCCACAGCCCAGGATCTGTTCAATGTGCAGGGAATAGCACACAGTACCAAGAATGTCTGTATAATGAGATTCCTGGTAGGTAGAATTTTATATGTTTCAGTACACTACAGAGGCAAAAGTCTGACTAACTGATTAAATGTTAAGGATAGCTTCCTATATGAAAAAAGTGGTTGCTACTTTTAATATCAATAGGATGATGGGTACAGGTGGGTTTATTAAATGAATGATTTCTTTTTTTAATGTTTCATAAGCTTATATTCATAAGAAGATGGCATTTGGCAAAGTAAATGCCAAATAATATTTGTATAAATATTACACAAATTAATACATGATTATAGAAGATAGGTACAAAAGAAATAATTTAGGAATAATCTGTACTTTGCAGTATTATAATCATATTACAGGTGGTTATGATGAGTTTTAGCCATGCTTGATTAAACCATTTTCAAGAAGTTACTTGTCTCATTACAACTAACATCTATTTTATTTAGCATATGGCTAAAATGTTAAAAAGTACATCAGTTACATTCTTAATGAGCAAATATGAAACTATTTTCTGTATTTACAAATTAAAAAGTAGACTATATATTTATGTTTATATGGGTGGGATGGATCCTATGATTCATAAATACAAGATATTCTGCACTCCAAAAAAAATTAAATTTGCATTAAAATAAGCTGAACTTGGATGAATCAGATCAGTGGCTAGCGGAGGATAGACATGTGACAGGTAACATGAAAGTAAATGGTTAAAATACTGACATATCTTTATTCATTGCTTTGTCTGGTGCAGCAAATTCCAATACCATTATTCTTCAGTTTAAAAAATCTGAAATAAATGATGTCAGATAAAACATAAGGGTGCATTAGAATGTTTTAACAGTTTTATTTATATAGCAATAGCACTTAGACTTATATAATGCTTCACAGTGCTTTACAGCCCTCTCGAAGTGGTTTACAGAGTTGGCATATTGCTCCCAACAAGCTGGGTCCTCATCTTTGAAAGTTTTAAAGATTGAAAGTCACCCAGGATCAACTGTGCATGACTTGGATGGCTGTATAAATTTATTTAATAAATAGCTAGCTGGTTTGGTGTTGGGAGGAAAAATATAATATGTGTGCTATATTATCCACTTGTGGTATTCAGATGTTTTGTAAATGCAACTTGAATTGTTCTACTCATTTCTTCAAGTTTTTTATATGTACGTGTCTATGATTTTTGCACAGGTCTTTCTACAACAGAATTTGACTAATTTGTTGCATTTGACTAATTCTCAATCTGATCCACATTTCTGTAATAACAGGAAGCATGTTCTTTTCAGGAAGGGTGTGTGTGTGGTTTTTTTTTTGGGGGGGGGGTTATGATATTTCAGTCTGTATTTTTCACCAGATCTCTGAAAGAGCTACTTGTTTGCAACAGAACTTAACTTGTCATGTAGTGAGCAAAATCATTTTAATTACCTGTACAATGTCACAGATGACAAAAGTGACATTTCTCCCTCCCTTTTTTTTTTCATTTTGTTTAGTAATCCTGCCAGCATCAAGCATTGATGAGAGCACGAACTGTGGAGGTAGAGTACAGCTAACTATAGATCTTGCATTTATCTTAACATGACTACTCTTTTCTGGGATGCATCAACCAAACCATTAATCTGTGTGATTCACATCCTGTTGATATCCCTAATTCCACTCAAGTCTCCTTGTCAGAGTTGGAGAGGGAACATTTTTTTATACGGATGTGAAATTCTCAGAATCATTAATTACTAGGGAAATCAGAAACCTTTCTGGTGTAACTCCCTTTTCATTGAGCTAGAAAAAGATCCAGTGTTTTCCTTAGTACTCTCTTAATTGTAGAGTTATTACTCAGAGCAAATTATTTCTGTTCTCCAGTTCAGGTAAAACTTTGAGTTTTAGGAGAAGCATTAAAACAATTATTCCTTTAATTAGCAAATCTGAGGTCAATTCTATAATACTTATTTTTATAAAACAAGGCATGTTTTATTTAGAAATTCACATTAACTTAGTTCAATCAATCAATCAGTTCAATTAATTCAATCAATTCACTTAGTTATAAATTGTTAGTGACAGAAAAGTGAGTAAGTTCAAATACATTCAACCATTCAGAACCCTTCCCATGCATATTCTATTATCAAATTTATAAAAATGTATTTACCACCTATCTTATGGTTCAAGGCTCTACTCCTTTTAAGAAATGCCCATGTTTTCTGAAGAAAGAAATTGATTGAAGAAATTGATTCCTCTTACATTTTTTGCCATCTTCCATTGTAGAAAGCCCCCAAAATAGCTCCAGTGTTTTTTGGAGTGGTAAAGTATTTAGCAGATGGGGGGAAAATAGTCTGCTAAGAAATTGGGCACCATGCTTACCCATGCAATGTCATCAGCTGCTCTTCATGGGATGCCAGAGGTGTTGTCAGCTGGAAGCAGTCATATGTTTCTTTTCAAAAGCCTCAGGGGATGAGGAAGCTTTGGGTTAACCTTTATAAGCAGGCAAAGCAGAGGAGGAGTAATTGGACACAACAGCCATGATGCTTGAAGAACAAGAATGGCAGGGAGTCTTCTCTGGCCTGCAAGATTGAAGTTTTTCGCTTCAATTTTCCTTTCATAGAACTTTTAAATCTGCTTGTGTTTTAAATATTCTTTTTACATTAGCTTTTGATCTATTTAGATTGCTTAGCACAGTATTAAACCTGTTACTGACAACTGTAAAAATACTAGTTTCTAAGCTGTGGGCATTAGGATAGTTGATATAATCAGAATGCAATAATTTTTTCAGTTTCTATAACAGTGGGTCATTCTTTATCAAGATAAAATACATTGTTAAAAATCTATCTATAAATCCCAGGGTTACCAAGGCAAGACAGCCTGTGTAAGATCTGGGTTGCTTTAAAAAGTTGCCAGTCACTAAGTTTTATCTTCAAAGTTCAGGAAAAGGCATTTTCCTTGTACAGAATCATTACTCTGTTCTCTGTAGTTACTTGTAAGTTATGACCAAAGATTTTGAAAAGGGCAGAAGAAAATTTGGCTTTTTATGTTTCCCAGCATAATCAGCTGCAAATACTGATGGCTCTTTTCCCTCTGATTTTATTTTAGATGAAAGTTGCTTTTTAATGCCTGTGGTATTTCATGACTGGTATCAGAAAAAATAATCTACTTATCTACAAACAACAAACTTTATTTGGTCCTTTTAAAGTTCTGTCCATTGTTAGATTCATGAGATATATTTGCTCAATCCTTTCAGATCAATTTAATAAGCAATTTCTTTCTCCAGAAGAATCTTTAAGTTGTAGATCTGAGATGGGGGCTGAAAATTTTCACTTATCTCAACTAATATCCATGAGAAGCGCAGAGGCATAAAAATATTGCATTTTTGTAGTTACAATGCTCTTGAAAATATTTATAATATTGTGTGTTTCTTTGCTGATGCTATAACAGAGGATAGAATCTGACTATGAAAGAAAAAGAAGACCTTTGCATACCACAACAATTTCCACATGAAAAAGTATTGTTCTTTTTGGAATTTCTACTGCACATTTAAAAATTGATTTAGCTGATTCCCCTCATCAACAGAGATTTTTTTCTGTGAGATAATTGTGAGGGGATGTTGAAGGGATGTTTGTTGCTCAGAATGTTTGGTATTCTGTAATTCCACATGTTCTTCAACTCTTCACACAAGGACAATCTTACCATTTAATAAAAGTGCATTTTTCTTTTTACTTTCAACAAAATGACTCTTGAAGGTTACACAATGTATTAGAACTGTAATTGGCAGGAACAGTTTTAGGGGCATCAAAAAACACCTTTAATCCCAGCTCTTGCCCACCACAGTCACACTTCTTAGCAAGTCTCTTAGACACAACTTAGACACATATATTCAAACTATCCTATATGAGGGAACAAAGCAATTTAAAATAACCAAATGAGACAAAGTCAGGAGACAAGCTTTTAAAGGAAAGTATGTACGTCTTTGAATCAACTTTGGTGCTTAAAGTCCATCTGGATAAGTTCCTGTAGTTTCCTTGGCAAGATTTAGGAAAGTGTTTGCCATGACCTCCTTCCTAGGATTGAGAGGGAAATTAGCCCAAAATCACCCAGCTGGCTTCATGCCTAAAACAGAATTAGAAGTTCCAATCTTCCAATTTCTTTCTAAACCTCTCACCAACTGGCTCTCTAAATAGAGGAAGGCAGCATGGAGAATCAATGACCGACCTAGGGTCAATTATCCATAAATTCATACACACACAAAAAAAACATATAATGCATAAGCAAGGAACAGGTCAGAGTTCAGATTTTGAGACTTTGGCATCCTGATGAAAATGGCATCTTTTAACTCCTTGGATTATTCCTAACCCTGCTAGATCAGTAGGAATTCTGATTGATATTGTTCCAGAGTCATTTGTTGAGATACAAGTGCCATTCATACAACTGGACTAAATAAATAAATAAAAAACCAGAGGCTATTATGGCAGCCCTCCAACTTAAATATCAGGAACCAGCCCCTTTTTATTATCTAGTTTATTGTATTTCCTCCCTGGCATTTTAAGCAACCCCAAAGGCAATTTTCCTTTATGATTAGTGAAATGTGCTTTCTGTGACAGGCCCATCCTTTAGATGTGTATTGTTTGTAAACTTCATTTTTTTCAACCTGTCAACTTCAATGTTTAGTTTCGGTTTCAATCAAAGGAGAAAGGAAGACTTTTTTAAAAAAGCAAGGCATGATCCCATTAACACAGAATTGCGATAGGCAAACTAATAGGAAGGAAGGAAGGTGTATACAATGTCCTGGATGTTTTCAGAATTACGTTTTGCTTGTACCAAGAGAACAGAAAATTATTCTCAGGCCTTCATGCATTCAGTAGCCATCCAAATATGCTTTTTTATGGTTGTAATGTAAGAGTATTTTTTAATCATAAAGGGGACACCTCTTATCCAAAATTTTGCAGATGAAATTGTAGCAAAAGAACTGAGGTATCCTCTGTTGCTATGAGAAGATACAAGCTTTGCTTAATATGTTTTTGCCATCCAGTTCACTTCTCTATATAAAACTGATTTTAGGGGAATGGTAGGAGGAATATATTGAGCTATATATACATTCAGGAATATATACATAAAATTTAGAGTCTATCTGGCACCCTGTCATTTGGTGTGGCTTATAGTGTTTAAAAGCAGGAAACAATAAAAGCTTGGCAACCAATCTATCCCAAGGCCTGGGAAAATAGCCAAGTTTTAAATGGCTTTTTGAACATCGAGAGGGTGAGATCCATATGGATCTCAGAAGGCACGATATTCTAAAGAAGGCCTGCTTCCTAGGACCCAGTAAATGGCATTATTTAATCAGAGAAATCTGGAGCACATCTATTCTGTCCATGATCAGAAACTGTTGGAGATAGATGGAAGCCATGAGCCATAAAAGGCTTAAAAGGTGGTACCAGCCCTTGAACTGCATCCAGATGCCATCTGGCATTCAATCAACAATGAGTATGGTAGTACAAATAGCCAAGATAGTAATGGACAAGTATATTGTGAAAGAAGTGCCAGCATGGTTTGAAACCTTACAATATTTTTGTTTACAAATTATAGTACAAATATTGCAACTTATGATTGAGAAAGGTTGTGTTTTGCCATGTTTGTGTCACTGATCTTAGCATCCTTTTAATACATTTCTTCCAGGTTTTAGCCTCATCCATCTCATTGCCACAGGACTCTCCTGCTTTTTTGGCTCTAGCCTCTTAACCTTTGTGATCTACGTTTACTGTCAACGGTGCCAGAGACAATCTCAGGAGTCGACCGTTATCCATCCTACCACTCCCAATCATCTTCATTACAAAGGCAACACAACTCCCAAGAATGAAAAATACACACCTATGGAATTCAAGGTAAGAGACTGCATCCATAGATTGATTTCCTTTAAGTGATACTATTCATTTGCAGCAGAAATTGATAACCTGTGATCTTCCAGACTTAATAAACTACAACTTCCAGCATTTTCACCATGGATTGTGCTGGTTAGGGCTATTGAGAGTTGAAGTTCTGCAACTGAGGGCCTACTATACCTATTGCGCTCAGTGGTTCCTAACTCTGCATGTAATTTTCTTGGTTTTTTTATTTTTGCAATACACTTGAGTTGAATTTTATAATCGGTAAAATCATATGGCAGACCTATACTAACTACTGAATCTCCTGATACTTCTTTGTACAATCAGAACCTACTACACAATTCTTCTGATTCTGTTACTCATTTTGCACCTCCTTTTTAGGCATGGCCTGTTTTAGTGAGATTTGTTGTGGCTTCAAAAAGTCTGTTTTCTCACAGAGGATGGCCTTGATTTGGCCCATCACAGTCATAAACATAGCCTTGGTAATATAACTTAGATATATTTCTGAAGGGAAGAGCACTACTGGATATTACCAAGTCTATGTTTATGACCGTGATGATAATTGGATAATAAGTGCAGCCTCCTATTAAAGACTGAACATTCAGATATTTACTGTGCTTTCTTCCATTTCTTTGTTTTTCTTTAGTTTTCTTTGTTCCTTTTTCCATTCAAATTTTAATCAGTGTCAGAAAACAGTTTATTTTGTTCAGAGGTACACATTTGGTGAGCATGGGAAACACCATGTTGAACTAACCAAATGAGTTGTTTGTTTGGTAGGCTTATTCATAATAAAATATTTTCTGTTGTGTGCGCATTGATTTGGAAACCTCTTTTTTAAATTTTATCTGGAATTTCCCTGATCAAGAAATTATCCTGAGAAGCTAATAAATATTGCAGTATCAATTAACACATAATAAAGTGTCTAGCAACTCCAATCAATAAAGTAGCTTGGGGACTAGGGAAAATACCCTCAAAAGCAACTGATTAACTTGCAGAGATTATGGCAAAGTTCTTTGCCTGTAATTAAACAACAAGTAAAGAAGTAAATAGTGAGAAGGTACAAAAAGCAGGATGCACTTAAAACCAATCCCAGTTGAAAGCCTCCTTGAAAATCATGCTTCTAAATCAGGGATGTTAAACTCGCGGCCTGCAGGCCGGATGCATCACACACTGGCCATGCCCATGTCTGGTTTAGTGAAGGGGGGGAAGTCTCAATATGTCACGTTATGACACCATGACGACACAAGTTTGACACCCCTGTTTTAAATAGTGCTGATAACACAGCAATAACAATAGCATTTAGACTTATATACCACTTCATAATGCTTTACAGCCTTCTTTAAGCATTTTTACAGAATCAGCATAGTAGCCCCAATAATATGGATCTTCATTTTACCAACTTGAGAAGGATGGAAGGCTGAGTTGATCTTAAGCCAGTGAGAATCGAACTGCTAGCAGTCGACAGAATTAGCCTATAATTCTTCATTTTAACTATGCCAACCATGGCTCCTTCGGCAGATTTTCAAATTTTCAAATTGCATGAAAACAATTTTAAAATAATGTTTAGAACTGGAAAATAGAATTTGACATACAGTATCAATCCCTCAGTCCTGTTTGCTTGTGTTTCGAACCCTGTGAATCTTTATACAGGCTTCCCTTGCTCTTTCGGTGCCAGGTTGCCCATGGAAATTCTATCACTGCCAGCAAACAAATGGAAAGGAAATACTCAGTTCTACTGCTACATAATTTCATGGATGCATGAATGATCAGGTGGTATGCAGGTCAGGTGCATCAATAATAATTTTAGAAGCTGGAAGAACTAACTTTATATTGAAGAGATGGGAGGGAAACTATCCACCAGCAGAACCTCATTATATCCAGGCTGAAAGTGGAATGTCAGCTCTTTCATTCATGTTTTAGTTCCTTTCTGTGATTTAAGGATAAATCATATTTTTCCTCCATATAGAATGCCTTACTTGTTCCTGTACAGAAAAGGTGTTGCAAGAGGAAGACAATCTCTGTCCCTGCTACCTCCAGCCCAAAAGCAAGATTAAAACCTACCTTAGAAGCTATGAATAGTCAATTTTGTCTTTGGGGATCTTGATCGACCATAGAAGGAAATATAGCCTATTGCTTTAGTTCATTTTTAACAGCCCTATTAGAAAAATAATTTACTGCTTCTTCTCTAAACCTTCCCAATGCAAGTGGAGATTTTTAAGACCAGACACCTTTCCCATGTCAGACTCACTATGTCTCAGTTGGCTAAGCTCTAAATTGAATAAGAACTTTTCTCCATGATAGGTTATCTTCTTAATGCAGGAAACCATTTACAAGTAGTCTTCAGCTTACGATCCTGACTGGGACTGGGACCATCAAGATGGTTGCTAAGTGAGTCACGTCTGAATTTACAATCTTTCCCCCCCATGATTGTTGAATGAATCACTGTGCTTAAATTAAGCATGGAGTCATTAAGGAAATCCAACTTTCCCATTGACTTTGCTTGTGGGAAGCCGGCTGGGAAGATTGCAGATAGAGATCATGTGACCTTGGGATGCTCCAATGGTAATAAATTCATATCTGTTGCCAAGGGCCTGAATTTTAATCATGTGACTGCAGAGGATGCTATGAGAATCACAAGCACGAGGACTAGTCATAAGTCATTTTTTTCAGTAATGTCATGTCTTCGAATAGTCGCCAAATAAATGGCTATCAATTGAGGTCTATCTGGATGTTAGGATGATGTGCTCCTCTTCCAACTTTTGCTACCATCTGTGGATTTTCTTTTTGTTGCTCTTTAAAATGGGTCTTAACTATACTTTTTTATGGGAAGTCCCTTTGGACAGTTTTCATTAGAAAATAATGTTGAAATAGTTTGAGTACATAAATAGCATGTTTCATTCAGTTCTTTGCTGCTACCAATAAGCACACCAACTCCTGCATATAGGAAAATGGGGGGAGGGGAATAAGGAAATCATACTTTTTTTTTCTTTGAGCAAGGTTGATACTCTTAAAGCAATAAAGCCAGAACAAAATGGAAACTGCCAAAAATCTCTACTCCCTAAATTTTAATGCTAGTTCATTGCTTGCTTTTTAAAACAGCTTGACTACTTTGACAATTCCTGTTTCTGCAATAGGTTTATAGACGTACTACATATGCCTCACTGAGAATGAGAAGAGCTGAATGTTATTTGGTCTTTGGAGCAATCATCTTATCTCTATGAGCTTTTTTGTGAGATATTCTGATTTGTGGGGAAGATAATAGCTAGGTATTTTCAGTTTGCCTTAAGAGGCAAAAAGCCCTTTCATATCCTCCTTTTTTCCTAGTCCTTGACACTATGTCAAATTGTCCAAGTCATGCAGGCAGGAATTTGCAAAGGGTTATAGGTGGGAAGCTAAGGAAGTTAACCCTGTTGGAACATGAATATCTTGAAATAATAGAAAATACTTGTAGCTCAGGATTTTGACAGTGGTTTGCTTTCCAAGCTTGTTTCAATTTAGTTTCTGAACTTTTCCTTATGAGATTAGGTAACATCATCAGTAGGGTTTTCTTGTCCTATTCTCCTTAGCTTATATATGTCTTGTGATAAGACATCTTATGAATGTCTTGTGACAAGGTATCTTGTAAGAAGAATAGGGACAAGAAAATCCTGATGATGTTGTGTAGTCTGGTAATGAAACGTTCAGATACTAAACTGAAACAAGCTTGGAAAGCAAACCATTGCCAAAATGAATACCTTGAATTTAGGATTCTTCCTGATCATGGCTATCTCAGTAAGCAAGTCTCAAAGACTGATTCATTTTGTATTTCCTGAGTCATGAATTCAGTGTGGTATATACCAATTAGTATACCAGTTTGGTGTGTAGCAGTTAACTTTTACCAGTTCTAAGCCTAAAACCAGGAGATTGGGAGTTCTAGTGATGCCTTAGGCATGAAAACTGGCTAGGTGACCTTCAGCAGTCATTTCCTCTCAACCCAACTTGCCTCACAAGGTTGTTGTGGAGAAAACAAGAGGCATCTTGAATTACAAAGTAATAAAGGTGGATTAAAAATCTAATGAATACATACATGAATAAAATAAATATCAATTTGCAAATTCCATTATCATTTGTGGGTACAGCTGCAGTTAAATGACTACAGATGAAGGGCATTATATTGTCCTTTCCTGTTTATTGAACTCCTTCCAAAACTTATTATCCATTATTTTTAGATTACAGTGGCAGAAAATTGTTTGCAAGTTAATGTGGAAACATTTTTATTAAGCACAAGTCAGTTGTGAATTTGGGAAATGTAAATTATGTCAGACAAAAGAAAATCTCTACATCGCCATATCCTGTTTGGTTCAGGAGCAGCCTCATTAATTGAGTTTCCTGAATTTCTACTGACCTGAAAATATTTGCTTCTTTCTGTTCCATAATCAAAGGGAGTCCCTTAGACACCACTAAATGTTATTTAATGCCAGGATGGTGCTGAAGGCTTTGCTGAAGTTTTTGAAGATGATCCACTGGATTTTGTCTTCTACCACAGGTGCATAGACTGAGAGTAAAATATCATGGGTTATAGGATTGGGAGGGAAAATTCCAATAGGAAATAGGGGTGCAGTTAGGCTGAGTTTACAAAAGTGGGTCCTTAAAGGAGAAAACTGTAGAAAAGACACGTTGGGCTACTAGTAGATAAAGGTCTATTTAGAAAACTGAAGATGATGCTTAGAAACTCACTTGCAATATACATGTGGATTGATTTTCGACTATCACAGCTTCTCCTATTTGAAGAACTATAGTTTAGTAACTGTTCATCAGTGATGAAACATCTATTTTCCTCCACCACAGCAATTCAGTCCCCAGGCTTTATTGGGAGAATTATAATTTAAATACAGTGGGAAAGTTAATATAAATGTAGATCAGAAAAATGGAGCCAGTAGAAAGTGGGCATAACATCTGTAAGGGGATATTAAGCATCTGTTCTGAATTGGTGGATGGAGGAAGTGTGAGATGAAAGAAAGAAAATAAATTCAGTTTATTTCCCTGCACAGGTAAAGAATCACCTCATTCTCCAGATATTGCTAACTGCAATTTGGGAAGGCTGGAGAATATTGTACTTCATCAAAATCTAGAGGGCCCCACGTCCTCTGGTCTATTCAACAACAGAGTGATAAGATGAATAAGTACTGTTGAAATTAGCAGAACCTTTTATGAATACGTGATTGTAATCTTAATGTTATAAGCACTGCTGAAAACCTTCTGAGGAGGGTTTTTTCATTTTTTTTTTTTGCAATAATCCTCTCTATGATATGAATGGTTAATGCATTAGTTCCACCACATTTGAGATGTCCGGCTGAGATCCCTCGAGCTCTCCCAAAGCACAGATGAATTCAAAATTCTGAAAAGCAGGGCATCTGCTATAATTAATGAAGTGGAAAACTTTCAGTTTATTAGGAGATCTAGTCAATATGGGCATTATTTAAATGACCCTGTAGAAGAATATAACTGAATATTTTGTAATTTCAAGCTTTTGTTTCAAATGTTTGGGAGAAAAAGCTGTTATCCTAATAAGTCAGAGCCACAAGTACTGCAATAGGTTCTGTCACCCTACATTTTTCTGCTGGTGTTGTAACCCTGAATTTTAAAAATAAAAGGCATAAGGGCAGGGATGGGATTCTACCAGTTCTCACCTATTCGCTAGAACCGGTTGTTAACATTCTAAGCAGTTTGGAGAACCGGTTGTTAGAAGAAATTACTGGCCTAATCCTGTAAGGAAGGCAGGAAGGAAACATTCTGGTGTTGCTTACAGAAACTGCCTCTCTGTTAACCCTGATTACATTCTTGGCAGGACTAGACTTCCTGTCTCAGGAACATCTCTGGAGTTTTTCCCCCTCCTTTGCTGGTACTTTGCTTGTGTGGAGTGACCATTCAAAGTTACAATGGCACTGAAAAAAGTGACATGGTCATTTTTCACACTTACGACTTTTCCCACAGTCATGAGAGGCCAGGCAAGGAGATGCATGCCTCGATGTGAGTGATGTTGAGTTGGCCACGCCCAGCCAGTAACATGACCACCAAGCCATGTCCACCCAGTCACATGACCACCAAGCCATGCCCACCACCTAAGCCATGCCCACAGAACCGGTTGTTAAACAAATTGAATCCCACCCCTGCATAAGGGGAGTAACCAGTATTCGGGAATGACAGAATATGAGTACAAATGGGAACCCAGAGCTGATATATCATGTGCTACACTAGTGAAATAAAGGACTATAATTATTCAGGTATATACCTATGCACATTTAAATAGGAATAATGCAGCTTGTTATGGAACAAATAATAATAATCTGGGCCTTTGCTAAAATAAAGCATTTAACCTGTTCACAGCATTATAAAAATGCAATCCCCTTCTGTGTTTCCTGTCTCTTGCAATAACATTTGTACTTAACATTCCGAAAACATGTTTTTCACTCTGTGTTAAAGGGTTGCAAATAGCACAAGACGTATGTTAGATAGATCTGATCTGGTCTGATCCAGAGGATCAGATATGGAACCGAATATACAAAAATAGATCTGTTCGGCTTCAGACAAACCAGTTCCTCCCCACCATCAAAGGAGCAGAAGCCTATTTTTGACATTGCATTTTCATGTGCACGTGTCCGTGAACATATAGAACATGGAAGAAAAAAGAAGCAGAAAACATCCATATTAAGAGCCACAATACATAAAAAAATACAAGGATACCAAAGATAACTTCAGTGCCCATTTTTCAATCATCAGTCATTCCTGTTCACCAGTCAGTCAAAAGGTTGATAGCATTGTTTATGCTTTAATCACAACATTAAATAAGATTTAATTTCAAGGAGATTTTACCTGCCTAAGCATTAAGTTTCCGTGAAAATTCATCCAGCAGAGATAGAACTACTGCTGATGACAGTAGTGTTTCAGCACATTTCAGGATGATAAGAAGCCTGGGGACTTTACTACTGCAAGATAATCTCATCCCAGATTCCCTTCTCATTACCACCTTCTCAGATATTTTTTTTCAATAATATTCTAGGTTCTATTAGGAAGGGTAAGGAAAGCCGTTTTCAAGTCATCTTCTCAGCCATTTGTGTTTATTAAATTAGTTACAATTTGTACAGCACTTTGACAGTATCATGTTATGTTCATCATGAATGCATATTGTAATACAAGCTATTTACATCACACATTATAATAGAATTCCTTACATCAGCAGCAGCTCAGCCAGGTTGTTTGGATTGTAATACCGCAAGCTATTTAAAATAAAATAAAAAACCCCAAAGCACTGCACTTCCAGTCACTGCTTTTTAATGGACTTGCCCATCTGATGATCTCTTGATGTGTGTAAGGGTTGACAATGTGTTAGATTTCACAACTTTCACCAATTCCTAACCCACAAGCCTGCTCTTAAAAGAGCAAGTTCCAAAAGGCTCATGTATATAATTTATGTTACAACCCATGCATTAATCATGGCTGTTATAAATTTATTGGCTGCCCATTTTACCATAGGGTAACTCTGGGCAGCTTACAATCATAAAAATGTTTCTGTACATATATATTAAAACATAAAGTAAAACCAAACATTAAACTCTTTAGAACACATGGGGAATGTGGAGGGAAGTGGGATCGGTTGTTACGCATTCAGCCATCTCTATTGTACTGTTCCCAGTGGTGGGATTCACATCTTTTTAAATACCAGTTCCATGGGTGTGGCTTGGTGGGCATGGCAGGGGAAGGATACTGCAAAATCCCATTCCCTCCCCACCCCACTAACCTGCTTTCCAGCTCTGTTCTCCTGTGCAGGGCAACAAAAGAAGACCCAGCTGATCAGCTGGGACTCGGGAGGCAGAGAATAGATGGGGGCGAGGCCAGTCAGAGGTGGGATTTGCCAGTTCTCCAAACTGTTCAAAATTTCTGCTACTGGTTCTCCAAAACTGGTCAGAACCTGGTTTATACCACCTCTGACTGTTCCCCCCTTTGGGGCCCCAAACCAGCTGGCAGAGCCATGTGTTTAGGATAGGAGAATTGGGACCAACTTCACATTTGGGAGGCAAGATAATCCATGGTGGCTGACCAATTTTAGTTTTAAAAAATGCCAAATTGTTGTGTGGATCTCTTAATAGAATCTGAATCTCCACTAAGAACGTTCAAAATGCTGAAACCCCCAACAGGATCAACAGGATCTGTGCTAATTGCTCCATTTGAGGTTCAAGCTCTGGCACTGGCAGTTAAAAGCTTTCATAGTTTGCAGGTTTAGGCAAACTTCCTTTCTGAAACATTAGAAAACAGGCCACATGAAGTAGTAGGCTAAAGTGACCACATTACAGAGAGAAAGAGACACTTGAATGAGTATGAATGAGTAGTGTTCCCTCCACCCAAAATCCATCTCATCCATAATATCTGTCTAACAATGGTTAGTCCTATGTTTCCAAGAAGAGTCAAGCAGATAACTTCCTTTCAAAATATCCCACTGTCAATTCAACACGTGTGTGCGCCTGTACGCACACACACACGTACATTGAGCATGCACTATAGCTATTCCATGGGGAGAGATGGACTATTTGATCATATTGGAAATGTTTTGAAGTGGCATGTTACACACTCAAAATAGTTCTGTTGCGCCCAGGGGTATTTCAGATTTGAAAAATTTTGCACTCTCATCATTCTGTCTCTGTTTTCACCACCTAAAACGGCTATGTGGAATAATTGAAACTGAGATAAAATATTGAAAGGATCTTGGAGGATTAATGAATCTTAAACCTGAATCATTGGGCTGAGATCTTACATTTAGTGTTTGAGGCAATCTTACGTTGCGCATCAGTTGCTGAAAAACATTAAAAGGAGGGTGCATTTTTTTCACCTCCAAAATGTTGGCTTTCCACAGTCTAAGATGAAGGAAAAGGTTGACTTTCTGCGTGATCAGCATAACTCTAAAGTGCTCTTGAGGCAGTTAAATATGTATTAGCCAAATTTGAAATATTCAGTGCAAGTACTTTTTCACACACTATGTAATTTAGTCATGACTGCTGGTTTATAGGTGGTGTAAAAAAAAAAAAAAAAAGGGACCCGGCAATGGATAATCAGTGTTAAAAAGAACATTACACTCGTTAGTGCTGGCCATATATGGAACATTCTTGGAATTGCTCAGAAGATGTAACAGAAAGATTAATCATTCTCCAGGTCTTTAATGAGATTGACCAAAGAGAGAAACAATTCAATTAAGAAGAATTCAAGGAAGACAACTTCCAAACTTTAGGGATGCCCCTGGTGTTAGCCATATATTTAGTGGGGTGTGGGGAGAAGAGCTGAGCTGAGAAATGAAAGGATGAAATGGCTGAGTTTAAAAAATTGCAACTAGGAAGACTTAAGTGTAGGAAATGTCAGCAACTCTGAATCAAGCAAGATTAAGCAGAAGAAAGGCTTGTCTGTCAATGAAAACCAGACACATGATATTCATAGAAATGACATCCTGAGGCATAGAAGGAATGTTGTTGTCTCTGTAAGGTAACCTTCCCATCATTAACAATATGAGACCCATTTTCATCTGGTTAGCACAGTATGTACCTTAGCCCTTCATTCACCATTGAAAGACATTTTGCTGCAGGCAAATATCAGTGCCATGGACCAGAAAACATCCTCTGTTTTTTCCCACCTTCTGTATTTCTATTTTGGAGGAAGTTGAAATCTTAGGGCAAAGAAAATCAGTGGATTTTTCAGCTGGGAAATGAGAATAGAAAGAGAATGTGATGTTTCAAACATCACTTGACAATGTCTTGTTCCTGGCAGATAATCATTTTGGCTGCTCCCGAAAATAATATTTATTCCACCTCATTTTGCATGATAGTGATAGCAAAGCAGGTTTTTCTATTTCAGAAGTATGTGACTGAGCCGGGCATGCATTTGTAGATACTTGTTTTGCCCTTCCCAATCACATTTTCCTATCTTTTAGCTTGCTCTTTTCATTGTCACTGCCTTTTCTTTTCCTGCTTCCTTTATTATACCTATCTCTGGTGTAGGAGACATAGTCATTTCTCTGCAGTATGCCCAGATGATCCATGAAGGCATCAAGAAGGGAGATGGTACCCGATTCGGCCTCTAGTCCAAAGTTGATGAATTGCAGCAGTTTGGAAAGCTAGTATTGGCTTCTCTTTGATGCCAATTTTTGCACCACCCTCTAAGCAACCCAGACTGTTTTGCTGCTCATGAATTGCATTTGGAGCAAAGGATTACCCCCGCCCAACTTAGAAAGCATTGACAGACAAAGTGGAAAAGCAGATGTTGTCAAGGGACAGAGGCTGATTTGAAAAGGAAAGGGTTTGGCGACAGCTTGAAAAGGCTCTGGGGGGGATGGACAGAAGATGCATTCTGTTTATGCTCTCCTCTTGCAACGCTAAATATCCCTTCCAGGGGCTTTTGATTTATATCATGTCAGATAGGGAGGGAAAGCAAGGAGTTAGCAGTACAGTTTAGTCGAATGCCATTAGTGCCTTCTCCCAACCCCCTTTTAATTCATTGAGCAATCAGCCATGCTAGGAAGGTGTGGTTACCTGTGCAACGAAATGACTCTGGCAGAGCAGCGATACATCTTGCAGAGTTTTCATTAGCTTTATGCTGGAGCAGCAAGCCCAGTAGATTTGTCACATTTTTTAATATCAACGGATGCCACTACTTAAAGCCCATGTCACACTGAACCAACGGATGCAAAGAGGATGTAAAACGGACAAAAAAGCTTGCCATCCGTTGGAAAACGCGATGTACTCACTGCCTCCATTTTGCTTCCTCTCTATCCGTCCAGCATCCATTTATGGACGTTTCATCCGCTCCAAAAGTTTTGGGCTGCCCAAAACTTTTGCGCGGAAAATGTATCCAGTTCATCCGTTCTGCATCCGCTACGCATCCGTTACGCATCTGTTACACATCCGTTACACATCTGCTATATCCGCTAGGCATCCGCTACGCATCCGCGCAACTCACATCCACCCGGACACAGGGAGGAAGCAGAACGGATGCAGAACGGATGCAGCATGGAAACAAAGCGTTTAAAACGGAAAAAACGTTTGCAGGGGGGACCTATCTCGGATATTAAGAATGTCTGCAAGATGCCTAGAGGATGCAAAGAGACACCTATACTGCCTATAAAAAGGGGGAGCAACTCGCCTGCATCTCACTTTCAGAACAGCAGCCAAGCTGTGCAGACCTCTACAGCCTTCATCTGACTCTTCCTCTTCCACAGCATCCAGTCATGTCCACCGTGAATTGTAACAAAGTCCTTTCGGGAACCACCATCCTTCTGCAACAGTGTGAAACCATCTACAGGCTCTGTGAACTCTACTACGGGAAGAAAAGGAGGCACCCAAAAAAAGTCTGGGTCCAAAGATGGTTCGCCAGAAGAGCAGAGGACGGACTGTACAACAAGCTGATGGTGGAGCTCAGGAGGGAAGAACTTCATGAGGATGCCTCCAGCCATGTTTGACGAACTTGTGCAGCGGCTGACACCCAGGTTGACCAAGACAAACACCAACCTCCGGCCCAGCCTGGAACCTGGGCTCAAGGGGGCACTCACTCTGCACCAACTGGCCTCCGGGACCACCTACAGGAGCATGCAGTACGGCTGGAGGGTGCCACCCAACACCATCAGCATTGTGGTCAGAGAAGTGGTGCAGGCCATCATCGAAGAATACAAGGAGGACCTCCTCCAGTACCCCTCCACTGAAGAAGGATGGAAGAAAGTTGCAGAGGAGTGGTATCAGAGGTGGAACTTCCCCCACACCGTTGGAGCCATAGATGGCAAGCACGTGGCCTGCAAAGCTCCAGCCAAGTCGGGGTCCACTTATCACAACTACAAGGGCTTCTTCAGCATCATCCTCTTCGCCATGGTCGATGCTGACTACAAGTTCATGTACATCGATGCTTCAGGCAATGGCTCATCTTCAGATGCCCAGGTATACAACGCCAGTCACCTCAAGGAGGGGCTGGAAAGCAACCTCATGGTGGGCTTCCCAGATCCAGACCCGCTGCCCAACGACACACAAGATGTGCCCTACTTCATCATGGGGGATGACGCCTTCTCCCTCACAACTTACCTCATGAAGCCCTACACCTCCAAATACCTTAGCCGTGAAGAGAGGATCTTCAACTACAGGCTGTTCAGGGCAAGACGGGTGGTGGAGAACGCCTTTGGCATCCTGGCCAACAGGTTCCAGGTACTTCTCACCAACATGCAGCATAGCCCAGAGACCATGAGGAGGATCGTGGAAGCTTGCTGCATCCTGCACAATCTCATGCGCACCCGCTACCCAGTCTTGCAGAACAGGCTCGTGGACCTCCAACAAGGCAATGGGGACATGGAGCCTGGGGAATGGAAGCAAGGGCAAAACCTGATAGACACTGGGGATGTGCAAGGCCCCAACAGAGCCTCACGTGAGGCGAAGAAGCAGCGCAACCTCCTGAAACACTGGTGCAACTCCCCAGATGGAGCAGTGGAGTGGCAAGACAGGATGATAGATGATTAATGGATGCTTCCTTGAGGCTGTCTCATCACATGGATGAGATTGGGCCATGTATGTTGGGTGGGCCTACAATGAACAGGGCATTTAATAAAGAGTTGTGTTTATGTTGACATGTGTGGATGATTGATTACATTGTTATTGATAAAAAAGGGCCATAGGTGTGGCACCTGGGAGGGTGGACCATCCACAGCTATTTATCTATCCCACAGCTATTACCCATTCCAAAGGTATCCCTGCCTATCCCACTGCTATCTCAACCCATCCCACTACTATCTTAACCCATCCCACTGCTATCTTAACCCATCCCACAAGCATGCAAAGGCTTAAACCATTTCTAAAAGTTTCCAGCAAGACTTTATTAAAAAAAAGAAATGAAGCAAGTGTGTGAATCAAAAATAGACTTTATTAACAACAAGCCATAAAACAAAAATGAGTCTCTGGCACTCCTCTTGGTCGCTCAGTCCCAGGGGTGAAGGGTGCAGGTGCTGTGGAGGTGGCTGGTGCTGGAGTGCTTTTCATCAGCTCCTCCAGAAGCAGAAGCAGAAGCAGCAGAAGCTCCAGCCCCAGAAGAGCGAGCCCGTGCTGCAGAAGCCCCAGCAGAACCAGAGTGAGGGCCAGGGGGCGGGATGGTAGCCCTGTCCCTCTTGCCAGGGCTGGCAGCAGGTCTTTCCTCTGAATGGCGACCTGCTTCCGAGCTGCTTCCATTATATCCGTGGGGCTGACGCAATGCATCCTCCCCGCATGCGCAGTTAATGCCAGGCATCCATTAGGCTTCCGCTGTGCATCCGCTGTGCATCCGCTTCATCTGTTCCGCGTCCGCTTTGCTGAGGCCCCCCGGAAGCCTAGCGGATGTGCCATCCGCTCCCATCCACTTCCATCCACTGGGCTTCCGTTCCGCATCCGCTTTGCATCCACCCTGCGTCCTCCCCGCATCCGTGTTATCCGCTCCGGTTATGCAAATTTTTGCCCCTTTTGAGAGCGGATAACAACGGATGGAACATTTTGCTCGTCCGTTGTGTCCTTTTTGCATCCGTTGGGCAGTGTGACATGGGCTTAAGGGTTTGAGTGTGTGGTTGTCTCATGTTCTGCAGAATAATAGGGAGCAACCTTTCACTGGCTTCAGCCACTTTATTGATCGATAGAATATTTGCTATGAAGTGTGGGCTTTTAGCCACTTGCTGGGGTAGGGGGGAGGAGGTTTAGCAGAATGTAAAGAGTGTAGCTTACTACACCCATCATTGCAGGTATTGTGTAAGATGGCCCACAGGTGGCCTCCAAATTCTAAATAGGCCTATGTAACCCAAAATGTTTTCTTTCTCAACAACACTGAAATGGATCTTACACCCAGATTTGGATTTGAATAGAGATAGAGTTAAGCATAAGAGCCAGTAATCAGGAAAGAGTAAATAGGCTAGTTGGAAAGCTTGGGCACTTGTCATCAGATGGTTTGTGTTCCTGCCACAGTAAGATTATAAATAGAGATTATAATTTGGCTTTTGAGCTAGAATTTTCTGAAAATCTCCCTAAATTTGGAAGAGTAATCTGGTCCATAGCTTAGGTAAAGTTTGGCCTATTTTCAACTAATCCTAACTTTCATTTTTCCGCCCATAACATTTCTCCATAAGTGTAATTCAACACTGTTTAAACTTTCTAATTTCTACTTGCTTTATATTTAGTAATGTTAAAAAATAATCTTGGATGTAAATTTTGTCCTTTATATACTTTATTATGCTCTTCTTACTGTCCATACTATTTGGGATGAAAAATTGATTGCTCATGTGTTTTATTTTGTTTTTGAAGGAAAGATAATAGTAATATGTTTTAAGGAGACAGCAGCTGAGAAACAGACTGAGAGCCAGATTTAGGAATTGGAATGCAACTGCCCAATTCAGCTTCCAAATACAAAAACATCGGTGGGTCTTGGTTTTATAACAGTGGTAGAGCTCAATTTCTCCAGAGCCAGAGGCCTTGTATCCCAACCAACAAAAAGTTTGTACAGAGAAGCAGAGCTTAGCCAGAGGGAAATTTGTAACTGGAAGTGGTACTAGAGAACGAGAGACAAACATTATGTAACACAAAGAAAAGTAGGATCTTCATCTATATCTAAAATTATTTTGTTCTTCTTTTACAGACACTAAACAAGAACAATTTAATACCAGATGACAGGACCAACTTCTATCCTCTGCAACAAACAAATGTGTACACAACAACCTATTATCCCAGTACACTGAATAAATACGACTACAGGCCTGAGGCCTCCCCTGGAAGGACCTTTACTAATAGCTGATGACGATCTGCCTAAGAACTGGATTACTTCCAATATGATTTTTATTTTTAAAATTGAGTTTATGGACCAAATATTGGCCCAATCTATAGATGTAAATATTATAAGTGGGCCTTTTATTTTCTCTCTTATTGGTGGTCTTACTTTCAAGTAGCACATCTCCTTAAGTGGATCTTCTGCTTATGGATAATGGGTGGTCTAGGATATTTGATGAGTATTCAGCTAGAGATAGCAGATCCTGTTATGGATATCACAGTTTGATTTGTCCCTTTGGTGTCTGATACCAAGATAATCCTGGAACCAGCCCTAATGTGCTAAGTTTGTGTGGAATTACATGACTGCCCAGTACAGCTTCAGAAGTTCTGTGGACATTGGAAGACAAATCCTAGCAAAGCGCTGAGACTTATTCTTCATATGCCTACAGGTTAATAGTATTAGGAACATCATTCATCCAGACAGACTTGTGGAACACCATATTCAAGAGTTTGGCTTTTAAGCTTCAGGATCATCAGCATTTTTTGTGACATGGCGACATATATGCAAGTAACCTTTAATGGGAAAAATCCTGTCAGATTTATAAAACAAATGAGATAACTTCACGCAAGAGAAATGTTTTGAAACATTTCTTAAGCAAAGTGGTAAGACTTTTAAGTTTGGATACATAAAGCATGGGCTTTGGATACACAAAAGATGGCTGATTCTCCTGGACAATATGAAGAGAGTAAAACAAGAGCCATGGAAGATCCTGATAGAAACTTTTCTCTTCTTGCTCTCTTCTTGCTCCAGGAGATTCTGAAGACACCATTGGAGTGATGGCCTTCTGCCCTTGTTGAAATTACCAAGCTTTGTGCTAATGCTGATTTTATTTTTTATAATTTTTTATTCACTTGAACAAAGAAAAGAATATTGATTTCAGTATGTCTCTAAAGAATGTCTCCATAGTGTAGCCTAACCCAGAAAGCCTACGGCAAAGTCCTTTAGTGTCTTCCAGCCAAGAAAGAAATACAATGTACATCAGTAGCTGCCATTGTTCACTAGTATTGGAGCAAGAAAGATAATTATTCTGCTCCAATTAAAATAAACTGGGGTCTGTAGCATTTTGAAACAATCCAGTCCAGCTTTGAAAGATTATCTTTTATGCTGTGTTAGACCAATGAGTCTAGTCATGTCATTTTGGGCTAGATGAGTCTCTTGTTAATGATACTTTCTCATCATCTAATGTATAAAATCTTGGTGCTAAGCAATGAAGATGGCCGCAATATATATAGCATGTGATAAGAATGTCAGCCAGTTCCTACATGAGTTCTGATCTGTTTGCTGTTTCTGGGTTGTCTGTGCTTTAAGCCATTGGTTTCCAACTCAGGTTGACTAGCATTGAACATAGAATGGGCAGCTGCTGGTAGTACTTTCATAATTATCTATTGAAAGAATTGTCTGAGAGGGGGGCACAGTCTAGACCCTACATCCAAGCAAGAAACCCAGACTAATAAGTGATTCTAAAATGACTCAGGATGCTGTTTTAAAATGAGAAAATGATCCAGGACTGATACCAGCATCTCATTCTACCTTATAGAATCAGAAGTCACAAAACAAGCATTAGTGCCTAAGCTATGAAAAACCCTGGCTGAGTGCATGGGACAGATATGATTTAGTGATTTAGGTAAGATGTCCTCTATGGATCTTTCTGTTGGCTAATGAAAGAGAGAGTGATTGGGCAGTCAAATTGCTACAGGCTCCTAACCTAAGCTAGTCCTTGTAGGAAGGTATGTCAGGTTCCTGTGAGGAGCACACTGTGTATATTTCACCAGCAGAAGCTGCTGCTTGTGCAGATCTGTAATCATTGGGATACTTGTTATTAACTAATTAACACTTGAGGTCTGTAAGAAATTGTTGGATCAAGACCAGAGTGAAGCATTGTTTCAGACAGAGTTCCATTTTTTTGCAAGAATTCATTTCACAGAGGTGACTGCAAATTAAGTATTCATTATCCTGTTGTTTTGTTTGATTTTTATTTTTATTTTTTATTTTTTGCCATGAGGGGATCCAGGTGGATTTTTTTCAGTGACTTTAAATAGTGGGTTTTCATTCTCTTACATATTTTTCTTCTTCAGATATGAGAAATCATGGCATGTTTCAGGGCAGGGATATTTTTATGTACTCTATTGCAATTCTTTCTTCCCAGGGACCCAAATGTGAAAAATGATAGGCTTTCAAAAGTAAGAACCACCATTCTTAAATCAGTTGCACATGCTCCTGAAAAGAAGAAAATCAAGGAAAGCAGTGGGTGAAAAGTAATCAGAGTTATTACCACGCAGCGTCTGCTTAAGTGTGTCATTTTTTTCTAGCCCGCGTTAATGCTCCCTAATTCACAGGGAAGGCTATTGACAGGAACATACTTCTGTCTCCAATGCCTTTATGCTTTAGGCACAGGCTGCTGGTGTTCTTGGGGATCAGTCCTTTCCCCTGTGGAGGGATTGTCTAAATGCTTGATTTTCCATGTGCTGACTGCAATACTAGCCCAATGGGAATTCCATGCATTTTGCAAACAATGTTTTCCCAGAAAAAAAACAAAAAACAAAGCTCTGGCCCCTCGGTGGGACAATCAGATTGTCTTGCCTTTGATGTGGCAATAGGCCCATGTGTATTGAGGTGTACTTCAGCCTTTTGCTGCATGAAAAGAAAAACCACCTTGGAGCATTCCCACGCTGACCAGATCATTCTTCAGTGCTGCCCAGAAAACTGCTTTGGAATCTCAGTCCAGTATATGCAACAACAAGGAGCAACGTTGGGGGTGTGTGTGTGAACTAATGAAATCAAATTTTAAATTACATTAAATGCAAGCTTCTGGGAACTGGGTCTTAATATTCTTATGGTCAGGCATGAAGGAGATGTTAGCAAAAGTCTACTATTAAAAAAACACTAGAATGAAAGCCAAATGGATTAAAAGCCTTCCCAGTTCTTACCCTTGATAATTTCAGCCGCCAATTTGGGTGACTTTAGGTGGCATCTGCAAAATCTAACCAAGCAGCTGTGAAAACTAGTTACTAAAGCTAGTTATAACTAATAGTTATTCCAAAGGGCTGTACAGAGTCCGAGTAAGTGGCTGAAGTGAGCACCGCAGCCATTCAGATGTTTAGAAGTGAGATTTGAAACTTTTCACTAATTCTGATCTTCACTTAACAGTTTGTTTCCTTCATTAAAGAGGATTGGAAGAGCAAGTAAGTTTTCATATTTGGATAGGACAGTCTATTAACACCTTTCTTTTTCATAATTAACTTCTGTGATCTTTTGGGTGTGAGAAATTATTGCTATACGTGTTTCATTATGGTTCATTGTCTTATTACATTAGCTTTTAATAGGTATGGTTTTTAGAGATTTGGCAATTTGCTATTACACACTCTGGTTCAGCAATTCCTTACTGGCAGCTCTAAAAACTTTCTTCCCAGAAGAGCTGATTCATTTAAATGGAATTGACAGCCCCTGCTGCTGCCATTCTTCCAAGGAAGCCATATTGGCAGGAGAATGTGAAGTGCGCATCTTGGAAAACCTTCCAGGTTCTGAATTGGAGCCAAAGGGTCCAGTGAGTCAAAGGAAGAAGAGCTGATCAGCCTGTTACAAAGTTGTCCTTCAGTTTCTCTGTGTTCCTGTGGTTTTCTTCAGTGTTTGTCTTCTTCCATCATGATAGGAATACAGAGCATGTTTACACTGATAAAGCAACTGAGCTTCATCACAACTCTATGCCAACCATGTACTTAATCTGCTGTCTATTTCTGCCAGGGCACCAAAATGCAATGTGGGTCATTTGTGTTGTCTCTTCTCTCACTCGAGGAAATACGGTCTCCTTTGCTGAACTGTCGTGACACCATCCTGAACTGCCCACCAGTCTTGAGACTGTTCTGGAGCTCGATCCTGAATTGACTGCTGGGAGTTCATTTGATGTGTATTGTTCTTAAATAAAGAGGCCTACTATCATGGGGTTAAGAAAAACTTGGAGAAGGAAATGTCATTCCAAGGGAGAATGCGTATTTCTATGACTCACCCACATCTGAGATACACATGTATACCTATTGCCTTATTATTTTTTTTAGAGAATGATACATTAAATTAAGATCTATATAAGAAGTGGGAATGATTTGAATTCTATTCAAAGCATAATTTAGGACTATAATTTCCGAGCATTATGAAATCTATTGTGACACAAAGATCATTCAGAGTTTAATCTGTGTAATCATTACTCACACTGAATGTGAAATTTTCTTACCCATGCAAACTATAAATGCCATGAAATCCTCTTATTCAAACACTGGTAAATATATTGTTATATATTTATAACAGAAATGTTATATATTTACTGCTGAATGTCTAAAAATAAATTTAGAATAAAATGAAAAAGAAAAAACAGAATCCTCTTCCAGCAAGATTTTAACAGAAACTTGATTTATCATAGTTCAATGATTTTTTTCATTGTTGAATGAAAATTGAAAAGTTGACTTTTTAACTAGAAAAGTTCATCTTCCCCTGATAAAAAAAATCCATTCCTATTCAGAATGGCAAAGTAAACAATGTTTGTATTTGCTCATACTTTATGAATAAACAGCCCAAATTTACTTAGTACTATGTTGCTGTTGTCTTAATTATCAGTAGAGATAAAGCTAGAACGACAAAGTTAACTATTCAAGCTTCTTTTCAATTTTGTTTTTGTTCTTTCGCAGACAGCTATGGCGTTATGCAATCTCACTTGGCATGCAAAGTTGACCCAGAAGAGTCAAGTCACAGCGTTAGTTGGGTGATCACTTTCTTTGGTTTTCTGTACCCATATGCAGCCATTCAGTGCTGCCTGTTGGGAGATGTATTTGACAATGAGTGGGGTATGAGTGTGCAGTGAAAGCCGGTTTGGTGTGATGGTTAAGGTATCATATTAGAAACTAGGAAGTTCATGAGTTCTAGTCTTGCCTTAGAGCAGGCGTCTCAAACTTGCATCACGTCCCTTGACATATTGCAACTTTTTTCCTCTTTGCTAAAGTGGGAGTGGGCTTGGCCAGCGCGTGATGCATCTGGCTTGCAGGCCACAATTTTGACATACCTCCTTAAGATGAAGACAATTTGAGTGACCTTGGGCCTGTTTGTTTCTGTCAGCCCTAGTACTAGAGTTAAGGAAAGGCCATTTTTGAAATCTTGCCAAGAAAACTAAGGGATTAATCCAGGTAACCATTAGGAGTCAAGAACAGTACAGAACAGAACTTTACTGTCAATTTAAATATACACTAATCAGCAAACATTAAAATGAAATTTTGTTGCATTCAGCTCTCAAAGGATAATCATTACGAATATGCACATATATGACACAGAGAAACATCACAATCTGACTTGAAGGGACAAGGAAAAAAGTGTGCACATTACCTGTGTCAGTAATGAGACAAATGTAGGGAAAGGTAGTTGAGGCAGTTTTAGTTATATTGAATATTGATGATAAGGTGTGGTCTCAGTTGCAAAAATTTAAACCATCATAAAGCTGGTTGTCTAATATAAACCTTTATTCCTGTGCTAACAGCTGATATACTTCTCTGTGATTAGAAGGAAAACCAAAGGCAAGACTTCTGTTCTCTCTACTAAAGAGCTAGTAGCAGTAATACTTTAAAAACACATTCAGATCCAGTTTACTTAAATCTGCAAACATAGATCAGTGCTTCTGAGTCTCAGCAATTTTAAGAAGTGTAGACCTCAGCTCCAAGAATTGTGGCTGGGGAATTCTGGGAATTGAAGTCCACACATCTTAACATTGCTGAAATTGAGAAAACATTGATCTATAGTGACACAAAGTGAGTGAACTAAATAACACAGTGATACAATTCGCACAGTACATTGGGCTATGAAATGAGCTTTCCTTCCAGTTTAGCAGTTTGAGCTCAGTTATTGTGCCTTAAGGCTAGGTCCCACTGGCCGACGGATGCAAAACGTATGCAAAAAGGACACAGCGGACGAGCAAAATTTTGGGGGTGGCTCCATCCGTTGTTATCCGCTCCAAAAAGTGCCCCAAATTTGCATAAACAATGGAAAAGAATGGAAAGGAACGGACGGGGGGTAGTATGTAGTGGGGATGTTAAACGGATGTTCGTAGGAAGCCTAGCGGATGGAAGTGGATGGAAGCAGATGACACATCCGAAGGGCTTCCGGGGGAGAATAGCGAAGCGGACGCATAGTGGAAGGGGTGGATGCATAGCGGATGACACAGATGCATCACGGATGCCTATAGGAAGCAAAGCGGATGCATAGCAGATGCATAGCGGATGCAAAGCGTTCACTGCGCATGTGGGGAGTATGAATTGTGTCAGCTCCGTGGATATAAAAGGATGCAGCTCGCACGCAGTCAGCATTCAGAGGAAAGACATGCTGCCACAGACATCTTCGAATAACACTATGGTTCGTCAGTCAGGGAAGAAGAGAAAGCCTGTGCCTACTCCTGCCAGCCCTGGCAAGAAGGACACAACCACAATCCCACCCCCTGGCACTGACTCTGAACCTGCTGGTGCTGCTGTTGCTGGTGCTGCTGGTGGTGGTGCTGCTGTTGCTGCTGGTGCTTCTCCTGCTGCTGGTGCTGCTCCTGCTGCTCCTGCTGCTGGTGCTGCTCCTGCTGCTCCTGCTGCTGGTGCATCTCCTGCTGCTGGTGCTGCTGGTGCTTCTCCTGCTGCTGGTGCTGCTGCTGCTGCTGCTGCTGCTGTGGTGGACCAGCCCCAAGGCCCTCAAAGGCCTGCTGCTCAAGCCCCTGAAGGCCCTGCTGCTGAAACCCCAGCCAGAGGGAGGAAGAGGCAAGGGAAGGAGAAGGGAGAGAGGAAACAGTACACCGTTTCCAAGGACCATGAGGAGGAGGTTGAGGGAGAACGAGTACTTCTGGAGATAGGGCCACAGAATCTATCGCGACACCAAGAAGAAACAGGCAGCTTGGAGAGATAAGGCAGAGAGCCTGGGCTACAATGCAGATGTACTCTGGATGGGGGAAGCACATGCACACCTGGTATGGCAAGCTACACCTGAAGAAATCTGGGCAGGCCGCTGTCAAGCTCACTGACCGGAAGATATACGTCATGGTCAAGTGCAGCTTCCTGGAGGGTGAGGTCCGCCACCAAGGAGCAGCCCCTCTGACACCCCTCTCCCTCAGACAGCCCACAGACAGCCAGTCCTCTTCCAGCCAGGAGACAGCTTCCCTGTCCGGGCAGGTGTCTTCGGAGAGCCCCAAGGGAGAGAACCTCCTGACAGCTGCACTCCCCATGCCGGAGGACTTGGAGGATCCCCTGTCACAAATGGAGCAAGAAGCGGCAGCCACCAGAGACCAACCCACCCCCACCCCCAACCCCAGCTCCACAGGATGCAGGCAGAGAGGCAGACTGGAGGGCCAGAGCCACACTGTCCTGTTGGAGATCAGAGGCACAATCAAGACCAGCACAGAACTTCTCTCTCAGCTGATCCACAGCGACATACCATTCTCAGACCAGAAGCCCTTCATCACCTACGTGAGCCAGACCCTCATGGACCTGCCCGAGGCCCAATACCAGGTGATGAAACAAAAGATCACAGCATTTCTGCACAACCCTCAAGGCCCAGCTGAACCTGCTCCGACCCAGTCCAGGTCTGCTTCTCCACCCCAGGTGATGTCACCGCCTTTCCACGGCTTTCAACACCCCCTCACCTACCAAGGCTACGACTACCAGGACTTCCCATAGCAGAAACAGCCCTTCCCAGTCCAGGCCCAGGTTCATTGCACGCCACAGACGCCACACCTCACCCAGCTGCAGACCAGACAGCCCCACTACACTCCTCCTTCCTCCACTCCACAGCCAAGCCCCTCAACGGACAATCTGTCATCAGTCTTGTGCCTGACATCCCAGGTACTTGATGAAGGGCCTCTCAACCTCGTGGGACTGAGTCAGCTCTCTGAGAGCTTCCTGAACACACCATCCCCTGTTGGACTCTCGGGGTCAAGCACCCCAATGGCGCCTCAGACCAGCAGTCCAGCCACAGCCACCTCCACAGTCCCTGCCCGCTTAACAGCTGAGACCATGGACATGCCTCAGAGTGACTGAGAATCGTGCCAGAGACTGAGTTGTTACCTGGTCACTTTATCTTTGCTTAAGACACTTTACTTGGTTCATTTTGCTTTTTTAATAAAGTCATACAGTTTACTTAAGACAGTTATTAAAAAAAGGTTATCTTTGCTTCACACACTGTTTCATTTTATTTACTTAATAAAGTGTTGGTGAAAACTTTGAAAAAATGGTTAATCCTTTGCATGCTTGTGGGATGGGTAAGGATAGTTGTGGGCTAGGTAAGGATAGCTGTGGTATAGATAAACCTCCAGTGCAAGCATAATGGGACTGTATGGCCCATCCTCCCAGCTGCCACACATATGGCCCTTTTTTTATCAATAACAATTTATTCATTGATCAACACATTTCAAAATAAACAAAGCTCTTTATTAATGCCCTATTCATTGTAGGACCACTCAACATACATGGCACAATCTCATCAGTGTTATGAGACAGGCTCAAGGAAGCATCCAATAAGCATCTACCATCCTGTCTTGCCACTCCACTGCTCCAGCTGGGGAGTTGCACCAGTGTCTCAGTAGGTTGCGCTGCTTCTTCCCTTCACGTGAAGCTCTGTTGGGGCCTTGCACATCCACAGTGTCTATCAGGTTTAGTCCTTGCCTCCATTCACCAGGCTCCATGTCCCCATTCCCTTGTTGACGGTCCACAAGCCTGTTCTGCAAGACTGGCTAGTGGTGCACATGAGATTGTGCAGGATGCAGCAAGTTTCCACGATGCTCCTCACAGTCTCTGGGTGATGCTGCATGGTGGTGAGAAGTACCTGGAACCTGTTGGCCAGGATGCCAAAGGCGTTCTCCACCAACCGTCTTGCCCTGGACAGCCTGTAGTTGAAGATCCTCTCTTCACGGGTGAGGTATCTTGAACTGTAGGGCTTCATGAGGTAGGTTCTGAGGGAGAAGGCATCATCACCCACAGTGAAGTAGGGCACATCTTGTGTGTCATTGGGTAGGGGATCTGGATCTGGAAAACCCATGATGAGGTTGCATTCCAGCCCCTCCTTGAGGTCACTGGCATTGTTTACCTGGCTATCTGAAGCTGACCCATTGTCTGAAGCATCGATGTACATGAACTTGTAGTCAGCATCAACCATGGCAAAGAGGATGATACTGAAGAAGCCCTTGTAGTTGTAATAATTGGACCCTGAGTTGGGTGGAGCTTTGCAGGCCACATACTTCCCATCTATGGCTCCAATGGTGTGGGGAAAGTTCCACCTCTGGTACCACTGTTCTGCAACTTTCCTCCAGCCTTCTTCAGTGGTAGGACAATGGAGGAGCTCCTCCACGTATTCTTCGATGATGGCCTGCACCAATTTGACCACAATGCTGATGGTGTTGTGTGGCACCCTCCAGGCATACTCCATGTTTCTGTATGTGGTTCCAGAGGTCAGGTGCCACAGAGTCAGTGCCACCTTCAGTCCAGGGTCCAGGTTGGGATGGAAGTTGGTGCTAGGCTTGGTCAACCTGGGTCTCAGACACTCTACAACTTCGTCAAACATGGCTGGTGGCATCCTCATGAAGTGCTGGAATGCATGAGTGTCTTCATTCCTTAGCTCCACCATCAGTTTGTCATACAGTCCAAACTTCATTCTTCTCCTGATCCATCCTCGGACCCACACAGCTCTTAAATGTCTCCTTCTTCTCCTTGTGTAGAAAAGGTGAAACAGTCTGAACAGGGTTGGTTCTGATGTTGAATGATCGCAGCTACCATAAGGACTGTGTGATGATCCATGGTGGAGAACAGTGGATGATGTGGAAGAGCAAGACCAAGGGTGAAGAGATCTGTACACCACGGCTGCTCGACTCATACTGAGATCCAGGTGATTTCCTCCCCCTTTTTATAGAAAATATTGGTTGTCCGCTAGGTGTCCTTCCACATACTCTAGACATCCTCTAGACATCCTAAATATCCGAAATACGTCTTATATATGAACGTTTTGTCCATTTTAATGCTTTATATACGAGATGCATCCGCTTACATCCTTTCTATGTCTGTGCTACTAACGCTGTGTGGACGTTCCATGTACCTTTCGCTTCCTCTCTCTTTCCATTTTCCGCTGCAGTGGATGTGAGTTGTGCGGATGGCCAGAGGATGCTGAGAGGATACATCGGACATGTAACGGGTGACAACGGACTTAGAACATTTGTTGCCCACATGTATTGCGGATGTAGATCGTACGCGGCTGAAAGTTCATCCGCTCAAAAAGTTTTGTGCAGCTCAAAACTTTTTGAGCGGATGAAATAGCAGTGGACGGATGTTTTACAGATAGAGCGTATGAAACACATATGCAATGAGTTCACAACGGATGCATCGCATTTTCCAATGGATGGCAAGCTTTTTTGTCCATTTTACATTCTCTTTGCATCCGTTGGTGCAGTGGGACATGGACTTTAGAAATGACTTGTATTATGAAAACTATGATAGCTTGATGTGATATTTGAATTTCCCGTTGAATATCCCCACCCCCCAAAAAAGGCAGTGTGAATTAGTTTTGATAATTTAGGCCAGAAACAAATATCTGAGGAAGATGGAGTGACATTGTGTGCATGATGATGTTGTATGCAAATGACATGGATTACGTATTTACTTTATTTGCAGAAAGATGTCATGATTCACATAACCTTTTGACATAACTGTGGTTTCTATCAGATGTCTGGGACCAGAAATGCAAAGCAATACATCTAAGCTATGTTTTAGTATTATAGATCCTCATTAGAAAACAAGGGCATTTCTATTTAAAGATTTACATCCTATGTATGTTTGCCTGAAATAGAACACATAAGAGGACAATTTTTGCAAGCTTGTGTGTTAATTTCAGTGCAATCAGCAGGTTCTGTGCATCAAACCATTGTGGTTCCACTTTTATTATCTCATTGGAATTCATACAGAAAAATCCTGTGGCTCTGAAAGATATTATTTTTATAGATTAATATTTTAAAGTAATAACGGTTTCCAGAAGATAGCAGTGTAAAAACACATCTCATGCTGTCTTCAAAACTGAAGACTATTTTCATCAATTGCATGAGGCTTTATCTCAGAAATAGTTTTTGTTGCAATAGTTCAGCCTTGAAAATAGGAGAAAAGAGTTTTAACCATTGCTTGGCCTAGCTCCCACCCATTCAAAGTATGGCAAAGGGAAGAAAACAGAAGTGTGACTCATTTTAGCAACAGAGCGTCCTCGATTTCACAATCACAATTGAGCCCAAAATTTAGGTTGCTCAGCAAGACAGTTGATAAGTGAGTAGCACTGCATTTTATGCCCCTTTTTATTTTATTTTTTAAAGCAAATTATTGCAGTTAAGTGAATCACTTAAGTGAATCACTCATGTAGTTGTTAAGTAAATATGGCTGCTGCCATTGACTTGTCGGAAACCAGCTGAAAAGTTTACAAATGATGATCACATGGACCCAGGATAGTGCAACTGTCATAAATACATGCCAGTTGTGAAGTGCCCAAATTTTGATCACATGACCATTGGAAAGCCGCAATAGCATGAAAAACAGATTTCATTTTTTTTCAATGCCATTATAACTTTGAATGGTCACTAAACAAGTGGTTGCAAGTCAAAGACTACTGTTCTGTATATTTACTAACTTAACGTAGTAAAACCAAGTCCAACATATTAACTCTGTTACCATAGAATGAATTTCCTATATGTCTGAGCATAATGGAAGTGAATGTCTTGGTGAGCCACAAATATTTTCTACCATTTCTGAAGTGAAGATTCTCTGCCTATATAAATTGATAAATGCATAGTTATTCAAGGACAGTTCTTGAAAGTATCAAGACAGCGCTGATAAGGAATATGTTTCAAGATTACATGGAGACTAGAAAAGTACTCCATAAGTAACACAAATAAAAAAGTGCATGTAGAAAAATGAAAACAATTTTGAAAACAGTGAGCTTTCCCACTCAGTATTTAAATGGATATATACAATACTTGAAATTGGATCCGTTCCATTTTCAGAAGAAGAAATAAGATCATCCATATTCCTATTTGTCTCTGCAACTAAAACAAATAGGAACGACTACCTGTTGAATTATATAAATACAAACAAAAGTAGATAATAACTTGTGAAACAGACAGGAAAATACTCCAGCCTGATATAGATACATTGAAGAGTTTGTAAAAGCCCTATTAGTTTAAGGTGACATAATCACAGCTATTAAACACTAAATTATGAGAAAGAGCTGGAGCTCTCCCTCTGGTTCATTTTATTTATTATGTAAAGAATACTTCAAACAGAAAATCCAGCCACACTGCTAAATTCCAGATTTTGTTGACTGTAAAAAGACCAGAATGTTTCAATTCTGTGTTAAGCAAAGGTATAATTCAAAATCTGTTTTGCTTTGTTAGAGATAAATTTGTTGTCAGCCTTCAAGATCTTCTACTATTGCTTTGCATCTTTCGGCTGTCATAGAAACGGGGGGGGGGGGGGGGGGGGGGGG
>BLBF01000032.1:17342060-17358863 GCA_015471245.1 Laticauda colubrina
TAGTTGTGCTTTTAAAGTTGTAGCAACGTTTCGGCAGAATCTCATCTGCCATCATCAGGCTTCTGTATTGAGTTCATCTGTGGGTTAGACTATCACAGCCGTTAGTTTTAAATTTTAAAGCCGTTTGTTTTAAATCAGGCTGTGATAGCCTGACCCACAGACGAACTCAATACAGAAGCCTGATGATGGCAGATGAGATTCTGCGGAAACGTTGCTACAATTTTAAAAGCACAACTACAATGGCGTGGGATAATACCCGAAGGAAGCTGAATAGCATACATGTAAGTACCCGCAAAAACTTTAAAAAACATATAGATACATACACACACACACATATATATTCCTTATTAATATTATATATTAAAAATAATATATATTATTATGCCTTATTCCCAAAGAATAGATTCTTCCAGTCAGAAAATAAGACAAACTCTCCCATCAAAAATCTTCCTGCAGCTCCTTATAAGAGCTCATCATCTACTTCAGTGAATTTAAGTGCAAGCCAAGCCCTAGGGCTATTGTCTTCATCATTCAAGATTAGAGCTTGCCAAAGTGTAGCAGTGGGAAAGATGACAGGATGAGAAAAAGTCTTTTCTGGCTATTTGTCCACCAAAATTGTCCATATTCAACTTCACAATCTCCACCGCTGACCAGATCTTCTCAACCTATGCCCAACACATTAGTCTATGTTTAGCACCAGGTCTTGTAAACATGGTATTCAATTGTCTTCCCTCCCCCCATTTATGGCATCGAGAATCTCCATTCACAGATACATTAAAATGATGGCCCAATAACTTGTAGTTATATACCCTGAAATGCATTTACTCAGTTTCAACATGCACACCTGGATTCCTCCAATTTCTGTCACATTTAAACCGAGGCAATCAATTTATTTCAATGTTCCCTTGCTGACAAGATGTACTTCCATAAAATAAATTGGTTGTAGAAAGAAATCAAGTATCAAGGCTTATTCATTATTTCAGCATTAATGTATTGTGATGTTAAATTTTGGTATCTTCTCACTCCCTTAAATCCTGGCTTCTAAATCCTGACAACAGAAATGTAAAAAACTAAAGTGAACTTAACAACATGTGTGGAATTTCTGTCATCTACAAAAACCAGATTGTTATGAGCTGTGTCTCTCAATGTTGAGCAAGAAGCATTTGAAGCCAATTGTACCCTTTCATCTACTAGTAGGCTTTTATAGTTTGTGCTACTTTTGAAGATCATCTAGAACAGGGCTGCCAAACCCTCAGATTGCAGGCCAGATGTGTCATGGGCTGGCCACAGCCATGCCCAGTTTAGCAAAGGGGGGGAAAGTCCCAATATGTCATGTGATGCCGCCATGACGTGAGTTTGACACCCCTGATCTAGAAGCTACATCTGGTTCAAAATGCAGCAGCATAAGCAATCTCTGTCACTTTTCTTTAATCCCATGTGTCACGAGTGCTTTGTGAGCTGCATTGGTTGCCAGTTGGCTTCTCGGTACAATTCAAGAGGCCAGTTATAATATTATAAAAATAATAAAACATACACTGTGACATCTATAAAGTCCTTCATGGCATTGGACCTGGACACCAGAGAAGCCACCAAGCTCCCATTTTTTCTGCCTGCCTGATATTTCAGGTAGCATAGGCACACTCCATGTTTCCTCAGATTATGACCTGGTAAAACCAGGGAAGGGATCCTTCTTTGTTGCTGACCCCATCTTCTGGAACAACAGCACACACTCCCTATGATACAAATGGTGTTCATTCTTCTGGGATTTCAGAAAGTCCTTAAAACCTGGCTCAGTTACCAGACTTGGGGTTAATATATGTTGTGAGGCCCCTTCGAAATTTTATGGTTTATAGTTGTTTTTAATCAAGAATACTGTCCATTTTGCTTTAACTGTTTTAACTACTTATTTATGTTAGCCTCCCAGAGTCTACTGAGTAGGCAGACATAACAGATTTAAATAAATTAACAAATAAAAATAATAAAATGAAGGTTAAGCTATTTTGGAACCACCTGACAATGATGCAATTTGATATTATCAGACCATTGGCTAGGTTTTAATTGAAAACTTGGTAAATTAAGAAACAATGTATTGGGTGGATCACCTTCACCTACAGAATATTGAAGCTAGGACAAACATTTTGAAGTTTTGTGAATTTGAATTTTAAACAAGGTTGGTTTCCTGGCTTCTCTGTCTCAGCTTTGCATTTTTCACTGTTGTAACAAAATCAAAGGACTTGAATTTTTAATGATGCTTTCCAAAACCCAAAGCTACATGACTCAAATTTACAGGCTGAAAGATTAGTCCCAATGGACCTGACTTTTCATCATTGCTTCATATTACTAGAAAAAAAAGATCCATATTCATTGAGAGTGTTTTTATTGGCAAAATGTTGTAAACTCTCATTTATTAATAAAACTAAAGACCATGGAAAATGACAATGCTCAGGGACACATTAGTTTACATTCCACCATCTGATGATTTATATCATGGTCTTGTACTAAAAAATTATACCATAATATAATAAAAATAAATAGACTTTCTAATAATTCAAACTCAGCTACACTTGCATGCATAAGACCTCATTTCTGGTCTATTACAAGATATCATTTTGAGACTTCATATTTGCAAGTGTATTAAGAAAAATTTCTTGTTTTTAAATGCAGCTCATTACAGTTCAAAGTAATTGAGAGGCATCAGTTCAGGAAAAAATTGAGTTAAAATTTTTCTCACTGGAATCATTAACCCTTTCCTGCCAGATTTCTAAGAATTAAGTTCTTAATCAGGATGTACCAATATACTAATTAACATCCAGCTATAAACCTAGTGATAACTCATCTGTGATCTAAAGTGCACTAATTTGCATTGTATTTAGCCATAACTTTCCTGAGAACTTTAAAAACATTCTGCATAATATATATTTAAAATTCTGTGCTGTGAAGGAACTTCTCTACACTTATAGTTCAGTCTAAGACATTTTTAGTAATCAGATAAGAGGACTAAGAAAAATATCTCAGAAACTTTGTCTCAAGTCAGACCTCTGCCGTGGTGGTATTCGACCGGTTCTGCCCTGTTCTGGAGAGCCAGTAGCAGCAATGATCAGCGGAGACAGAACCAGTTCTCTCAGTTGCTCTGTGTTTGGCCCACCCACCCGTCTGGGATCCCATACTCACTTTTATGGCCAGAATTCAAAGCGCAGCTGCTTTGTGTGGCACAGAATAGTGCCGCACGGCAGCTGCTGGAGCGACTGGCATCATGCAGGCTTGCGGGAGGTGACTTAGGATGCCTCTGCACCTGCACAAAGTGCATGTTTGGTGTACGCATGCAAGCAAAGTGTGTACACACGTGCAAAGCGCACTACCAAGCCACACCCACCGAACTAGTGGCAACTTTATTTGAATACCACCACTGGACCTCTGTCTCCACGATAAATCTCTTGTACAAGATTTCAGAGCTGTATTTTATATATTAAAATATATTCAAGAGACTATACAAATGGAGAAAAATTATTTTATGACCATTCCCATGTTGTTGTCTTTTTTTCCCCCCTCTGTTGCATCAGTATTTCCTGGATAGGAGTTCCCAAATCATTTTGCATTCAGATAAATCCTGTGTAACTTTATACACTGCTCAAAAAAATAAAGGGAACACTTAAACAACACAATGTAACTCCAAGTCAATCACACTTCTGTGAAATCAAACTGTCCACTTAGGTAGCAACACTGATTGACAATCAATTTCACATGCTGTTGTGCAAATGGAATAGACAACAGGTGGAAAACATAGGCAAGACATAGCAAGACATCCCCAATAAAGGAGTGGTTCTACAGGTGGTGACCACAGACCACTTCTCAGGTCCTATGCTTTCTGGCTGATGGTTTGGTCACTTTTGAATGCTGGCGGTGCTGTCACTCTAGTGGTAGCATGAGACGGAGTCTACAACCCACACAAATGGCTCAGGTAGTGCAGCTCATCCAGGATGGCACATCAATGCGAGCTGTGACAAGGTTTGTTCTGTCTGTCAGTGTAGTGTCCAGAGCATGGAGGCGCTACCAGGAGACAGGCCAGTACATTAGAAGTGGAGGAAGCCGCAGGAGGGCAACAACCCAGTATCTGGACCGCTACCTCCATCTTTGTGCAAGGAGGGACAAGAGGAGCACTGCCAGAGCCCTGCAAAATGACCTTTAGCGGGCCACAAATGTGCATGTGGCTGCTCAAACGGTCAGAAACAGACTCCATGAGGGTGGTATGAGGGCCCGACGTCCACAGGTGGGGGTTGTGCTTCCAACCCAACACTGTGCAGGATGTTTGGCATTTGCCAGAGAACATCAAGATTGGTAAATTCGCCACTGGCGCCCTGTGCTCTTCACAGATGAAAGCAGGTTCACACTGAGCACATGTGACCGACGTGACAGGGTCTGGAGATGCCGTGGAGAACATTTTGCTCTCTGCAACATCCTCCAGCATGACCGGTTTGGCGGTGGGTCAGTAATGGTGTGGTGTGGCATTTCTTTAGGGGGACACACAGCCCTCCATGTGCTTGCCAGAGGAAGCCTGACTCCCATTAGGTACCGATGAGATCCTCAGACCCATATGATGTGAGACCATATGATGGTGTGGTTGGCCCTGGGTTCCTCCTAATGCAAGACAATGCAAGACCTCATATGGCTGGAGTGTGTCAGCAGTTCCTGCAAAACGAAGGCATTGATGCTATGGACTGGCCCTGTAGTGTTTTTTTCCATTTTAATTTTGAGTGTAAATCCAAATCCAGACCTCCATGGGTTGCTAAATTTGATTTCCATTAATAATTTTTGTGTGATTTTGTTGTCAGCACATTCAACTATGTAATGAACAAAGTATTTCGTAAGAATATTTCATGCATTCAGATCTAGGATGTCTTATTTTTGTGTTCCCTTTATTTTTTTGAGCAGTGTAGTTCTCTGTTTCATTTAATCATGTAACAGTTACTGTAGTAAATTGAACCACATGATCTTTTACTAATTTTAGTAGCATCTTTGGCCAATACGGCAATATCTCTTGAAATTGGAGAACATTTCTCTAGTACATGAACATAGTGTATCTGATTTCCTACTATTCCAAATATCAATTATACTTTCTTGCCTGAACAGCAAATAAGCCTGGCTATATACATCATATTACAAGCCCAATCATTGATGAAGACCTCCAGATCAGAAGAATTACAAGCCCGATCATTTTGAGACCTCCAGATCAGAAGAAAACTGGGAATGGGAAACATACTTTCATAATAATTTCTCTCCCTGAGAATAACTTAGTGAGAGTGGAATTTCTGGAAGAGGGTTCATCGTAACAATGACTAGTAAGAGGAAATTCTTGCAGATCTTTCCCCACCCCCTCCAATTCTTCAACATACAAAGCTGAAGGTTGAAGACTCTATAGCAAATCTTCTTCTTGTAGTACAGGACTTAACCACAAATCTTGCTGGCACCAACATATTTACCAAAAAACCCCAGATAATGTCTGTGCAAGGCCAATAGAAATTAAAGACAGAAATGGCAGCATTCTCATGAAGTTGCCAAAATTTGTAAGATTTCTCACAAAGTCATAAGCAAAAGGTATAAAATCTTGCAGGACTTCTACACAAGATTATAGGACTCGATTCATAAAAGTCATACCTGAGATTTTGGGCCATTTTATAAAAAAACAACAACGTGGTACCCAGTCTTGAGAAAGAATACCAATCTCTGTTGGAACAATTGGAAACAAAAAATGCCAAATTTGACCAGAGATTTGATAAACCAGTTGGGATGTCTAATGATTGATTCACATGAAATGATTAACACATTTCGAACATAACTTTGCTAAACAGTTTGGAATAGATAGCTGTTTAGGAAGAAAGCGAATAACCCCAGGATGAAGTGATCTGCTTACAAAGACTTTATTGAAAAAATAATTCATTTTTAAAAGATTCCTTGCAATATTGAACAAGACCAGAATACAGAGCTTCAAGAAGCACTCAGAAATTACTGAACTGCTTTGCTTCCTGCAAAGCTTTTCATCATTGAGGCCTGACTTTTATCCCTTATGGGAGGGACAATCAACTCCCAACCTTACTCCCGAGTTGCCCCCTCTGCTTCAGCTGCTCTTGCCTTCTAGCAGCTCTGTGCATATGCGCACTGGGAAAAGGCTCCCCAGTCCTCTGCCTCACTGCTGCCAGCTCCAAAGACTCCAAAGGCAGCACCCCATTCCCAGATGGTCCTGGCCCCATCCCTGCAGCGGATGCAGGACCCTTGTCCAAGTCCTCTCCAGACTCCCTGACTTTCTCCTCACTGTCTGACTCTCTGCCATCTGCACCGAACCACAACATTACCTCCTGTTGAAAGACAGAGTATCCATAGTATGGAAACTTCAGTGAAGGATGAAAAGTTGTTCTGAAAAAGCAATTTATGAAATTCATACATGGGGGGAAAAAAACTCTACAAAATATTTAATGGCCATGGCAGTTACCAAGATTTGCATGGTGACCTGGAAGATGTTCCCTGTTTTAGACTGGTCTTAAATTTAATCTGTTTTACATATGTTTCTTTTAAAAAAAATGTGACTGACATGTTGGATGAGTATAACCAGGTATATCCAGCTTAAATAAAACTATCAGCTACAATATTCCTCCTCTTCCTCCTCCTCTTTTTAGCCATTGTCTACCCACTGCAGGATGGAAGCCTCTTCCGCATGTTTCCAACAATATGGTCCTGAGCTTTCTTTTGCCAATTGGGCCCACAATACTTGCTGATACTTCCACATATTAATGAATAATAAATTCTAGGATATGATCTTGTACTTGACAGGAAAAATAATTCACAGGCCATAATTAACATCTTTTAATGTATGTCAAGTATTACACATATTAAAACACAACATTTAACAATAAGATTCTTGCATTAAGATAGCTCTAATACAGGAAAATTTATTTTTATAGTATATTAGACAGTGGTTTTAAATAACTTCTCTTTATAAAATAATAGGCATTTTAGGCACAACATATGAGAACTCTATCCTGCTAAAGTTCAAAAAAAAGAAGATGAAGGAGGTAGGGCTTTTTCCCAAATTTCAATGAGATAAAAGCAGGATGTACTTCTGACAGATTGTGCCGCATATCAGTATATTACTTACAAAAGTAGAAGCTTAAAATAAAAGTATCATTTTTTTTACAAAATTACAAAAAGTAAATTATTACAAATCCTAATTTAATAGTTCTCACTTCCTTTAACAATATCAAGTTTAATTTAATCTCCCACCTCCAAAAAAAGAATTGGCATTTTAGTTTTCATATATTCATGCCACCAGACTTTGTTAAAATATACCAAGCTAGGTAATTAATACAACTGTAACATATAAAACATTTCTCAAAAACAGAGTTAGAAATATTGCACATAGAAGAACATGCAGAACAGGTGAGCTTATACACATGTTTATGAAGTATTTAAATAAGTGAAAAGGGATTGGAAAGGGGATTGTTAAATGTTAAATTAATGAAGCATTGAGATTAGCTTTAAATGTATTACAATTAACTTAGGTCTATACCAAAACATTTTGTAAGTATCTAGTAAAAAAATAAAATAAAGGTGTAAATTTTTGATCTTCATACATCATTATAAAAAGATGAAGTTATTTATGAAAACGTTTTCATTATTTAGTGGATGGTAGGCATGTCAGAATAAGCAGTGCACATTTAACAGAGAATAACAATTAAACTTAAGATGTCAGATGGATATCCAAAACTGTAGAAATTCAACATTCTCAAAGGTACTCTGCAATGCCACCAAATGACACGAAAGACAGTTCTAACTTAATAAAGAAAGACACGCTTGAGAATGTATTAACGAGAAAAAGTATATTTCCAATGTCAAAAAAGAACAAAATAAAATTTCCTTTCCAAGAAGGGAAGGAGGCCCTTGATACCTCTTTATATGGTTTCCTGCTTAGTGGTGGGAATCATACAAAATGGAGCAGATTATGTAAAATGAAAATGAGTTAAGTTGTTGAACTACAATTAGTTGTAGCAGATTATTTTTTTACTCAGAGATTACACATTTGACCATGTTTTCAGGTCAGGTAACACAGATTTTTTCACAACACCAGGACAGATGGTAATGGGCCAGATTTCTTATTTTCTCAATAAAGTTTTGGGAATCATGCCACCCTTTTTTCCTTTCCATGTATCACAGGCTCTGCACATTGCTATAGGCTCAAAGTGCTTTGTGTATATTTGTGCCAAAATCTGCAAGATTGATGGCACGGCATCCACCCACCATTCCCTTTTGTATCCATATACAGACAGATGTACCAAAAGGGCAGGGCTTGGATTGTGAAACAACACCCACCACTCACAGATTCCACCACCAGCAGGTGTTTTAAAAACATGCTAACCAATCAAATTCATTGTTCAGATGTAATAATGGGCATAATTTGTTCATAATATGAAGGCTGAATTGGGTGTTGGATACATTTCTTACGAAGGCTATTGAGCAGCTGAATAAATGCACACCAGAAAATGATTTATTCAGGAAAAAAACATATATTTTAAAATGTGTAGTGTAGGCAGTACTTGTCCAGGGACCCCAATTGGGATCGGCAACTTAGTTGTTAAGCAAGTGGTAGCTAAAGAAAACCATAACTGTGCTTATGATCTTACTTACACAAATCTTTCGTTAAAGATCTATAGATCTATGATCATAAAGATCTATGAAGGCTGGAAATGCAAAGATTGACAGCAAATTTATTTTTTTTCATCATCCTTATTTGCAAATTGCCTCTAAATGAGGAAGTCACCAAACAAGGACTCCTGTAGTACTCATCCTGGAAGAAACTTATTCTCTCCACATATAAAACATTTGTACAAAGATAAATCTCGCCATCTTTAGTGGCTCATAAATATTTTAAGTGCTTTATATTTTGTATGTACAATGAAATCATATGATTACAATTTTTATCCTGCATGTAAAAATACTTTGCTGCTCATTTATTTTGTAAATTTACAATGCAAGGATGGAAATCACTGGCCATTGACAGAAAACAGGTTTGTTTAAGTCAAAAAACTTTTTGCATGAAAACTATATATAATCTGTTAATATATATTCCTGAGGCTTCTGTTACTTCAATAATAAATATACATGCTTGGAATTAAGTCCTTTTATTTATTCTGATATCAAACTAATCAATATCTGAAATATTAGAAGTCATAAAAAAGAAATGCCTATTGGCTGATAATGCATGTAGTCAGAGAATCTAGACAGAATTAAACTGAAAGTCAATATTCTTGTCTAATCAAAATAACTGCATTTTTTCTACTTGTTTTATTCAGAAGAAATGTAGCAGAGAATGAAATCTCACTTATAAAAGTTTATATCTTGGTACCTCTCTCATCAAGGCAGATGAAATACAGCCCACTGAGATACAGGTAGTTCTCAACTTATGGCTGTAATTGAACCTGGAATTATGGCCGTAAGTCGTGGCAGTAGTCAAATAGATCACATGACTGTGTCCAATTTTACGTCCTTTTTTTATGGCGGTTGTCAATCAACCTAATGGGCATATTTTTCCCAGAAAGCAGAAGTAAATGCTGCTTTCTAGAGAAAAAATGCTGAAAATCAGGGTCTCCACATAACCATGGGACAACTGCAAATGTCCATAAATGCGTGCTAGTTGCCAAGCCCCCCAAATGTGATCATACAATTAGGGGAAGTGGGCAGATGAGCAGCCATTAGAATTTCCAGCTAGGCCATAAGTAGTTTAGGGGAGGTTCATTCTAACTTCAAATGATTGCTAAGTAACCAGCCATAAGTAAGACAATTATCTGTACTTCCCTTTAAAAGTTATATGGAAATGAATGGCATTAGGCCAAGATCAGGGGACTTAGCTACTTCTTAACTTTTCGAATTGAATTTGCATGAGAAAAAAAATTATATGTCTATTTAATAGTTTATAGTGATTCTTCTATCCCTTACTATACATGAAATATGAGAATTTTTCATGCTACTGCTGGAAAATAAAATAAGATGTCTGTTATATATGTAATTATACCACAAAGAACAATTTCTGCCCTGCCGGCAAATTAGAAATTAAAAATAGTTCTCCATGTCATTATCAAGCAAGATAATGAATAAATCACAATTGCAACCATAGGAAGTCTTTACAGACAATTTAGAGAAAATGGTTAAGATATTTCTTAACTTCAACTAATATGTATTTAGTTCCATTTTTAGTAAGTCACACACACAAAAATTTTCTCATGCAAATTCAATTAGTAAGAGATTTGTCTGCAGACTGTTTAGTGTTCTTTACATTATGTCTTTTCACAATACTGCATTTTTTGAATATAAGGTGGGCCAATTTGTTGAAAAGAAGATACATGCACTATATAACAGATCAACAAGAGATAATCACATTATCCTAGATATTGTTATGTTTCTGATGCATCAAATAGCAGTACAGTTTAATTTACACACATCATAAGAAAATGCCAAGCTGAATCCTAAGGGCATATTAGTTGCTTCCCTTCACTGAATTGAAGATTCTATTCAGAAATAATTGAGAATTGTGAACAAGGGTGCTAATAATTCTTTTGCTGTGAATTGCACCACTTTTATACCTAAGACATCTTTTTCTTTGTGTTTTGTAAGTCTAATTCTTAAGCTCATTTTAAAATAGAGTTTAAGGTAAAAATGATAGAAGCTTTAACACACTTTCTAAGTAACATATTACATAAGCCAGAACAGACTGCACGGTGGCAGGGTCTCCTATGCAACAATTTACTTTTAAAAAGAAAACAATTTCAACATGAAAAACAGGAAGACTAAAAATGCTTAATTCTTCATCCACTTTTCTTTTCTTTCTTTTTAGAAATCATGGAGGAAAATAGCAGAATTGAACAGACAGAATAAAAGCATGGAAAAGTTTAGCATTCCTTCCCCTGTCTCTGGGTGAATATTTTCTTTTCTTTCTTTTTTTAAGTCCAAGAATTCTCTGTGTAAGAGTAGCTTGCATGAAACTTAGTATAAAATGTTTTATAGCCCTAATATGTTTTTATTGTATGTAGAAAACGCACACATCTATGATGGCAAGCTTGCAGAGATTCCAATAAAAATTATGCATTTTTCAAATCCTACTAATTTCATTAGGATACATTAAAGCTAAAATAATAAATTAGATAATAATAAAGTTCAATAAATACAATGGGCTTTACCTCTCAGCAAACATATTGCACTATGAAGCAATGTGACACAGTTCACATTAAGTAAAGTATTGTTAAATTCTTTACTATGACTAACTCATCCTTTCAAGATGCAGGTTGTCTCCCACAACAAACTACAGTAATCATAACGACAAAAAACAACAACAAAACCCCTTATTCCAAAGAAGTACTTTCTCCTTTATTGATTTATTTTAATGCTAACCAAATTGTCACGAGTGCAGATGGAATTCAACAGTACTTGAAATTCCCTAATTAGTTATATGTTGATTAATTATGTATGGAAAAAGTTATGCATCATGGCACATGAAACATTGCAAATGTAACCCTACTTATGTTACAGCATAATCTCATGCTGATTTCTACATACATTGTACTGAGTTCGTAACTTTCCAGTCTTATTAATCTGTATGCTGCTAAAATTCTAATCACTTTCATTTTAAACTGGGTAAAACGGTGTATATAAACTCAAGGAATGCCTGTTCCTTTTGTTGTTAAACTGGAAAAACTGGAAAAAATAAACCTAACCCAGAGAAAGACAAGTCTCCCTGGGCTTGGCCATCTTCATAGGAATTGAAATTTGGCAAATTGTATAAAACATTTTATGACAAAAACATAACCATAAAACAGTTTGTTACATATTACAAAACGTCATAAAACATTTCCTGTGTTGATGTTGGTGCCATACAGCTCAACTTGGGCTATTTTCGAGGAAGATACATCTCTGAATGGATGCCAGTTTTTCCAGTGGAGACAGAACTTCTAATGTTCTGTCTTCACTGGAAAAATTGGCATCCATTCAGAGATGTATCTTCCTCGAAAATAGCCCAAGTTGAGCTGTATGGCACCAACATCGACATTAGGAGTTCTGTCTCAGTTGAATTTGGTAAGGGAATATTTCTGAAAGGATGAGCCAGCAGATCACAGGTTGTTTATTAACACAGATATTATGCAAGACTACTAAATTTATACACAAAAGTAGAGTGATTTTACTCAATATTCCATATTGCTGCTGATCCATGCAAATTATAAGTTTGGGGTAGAATTAATACTGGACCAGCCCTGGGAATTTGAGAATTCAGAGCTAATTTGTCAAATGATGCAGGGTTTTTTAAAAATTAATTTTACAGAATCATATAGAATTGTGCTTAAAATTGCTCCATTTGCAGATGTTTTGAAATTAGACAGGACAGGCAGGCAGGGTTATTCAGTAACAATTACAGACAAGCTAGTAAAAAACTTGTGGAACAGCGGCATAAAGTTATCGCAAACTGTCAGCTACTGCTTAATAATGTGAAATATTTCAAGTTTGAATTTCCCTGACCTCCTGCGGAGATCCCCGACTGTAGTGCTAACGTGTCTTTCCCTGAAGCTCCAGTAACAGAAATGGCAGAGAATGCTGATGAGAGAATATTTAATACATGAGCTCTAATCTGATACGAGGGAGCAAATGGAACAGAAGCAAAAATGAAACATAACACATGACAGAAAGTTTATGCGTACAATAAAACATGGGCTATTTCTATCATACATTTAATGTATATGGCTTTACTTCAGTCATAATCCAACTTGGGGCTTCTTGGCACTGCTCTATCAGGCAAATTCTTCACAGCCCCTTATTACTGTATAACAGGGGTGTCAAACTCACGTCATCACAACAATGTCATGTGATGTATTGGGACTTTTTTCTCCTTCGCTAAACCAGGCGTGGCCGTGGTCAGCACATGATGCATCCAGCCCACGGGCTGAGAGTTTGACAGCCCTCCTGTATAACAATGATACAGCAATTTACTTATTAATTGATTTTATTTATTTATATCCCACTTTGCTATTTTTACAAATAATTCAAGGCAGTGAACATATCCAACACACCTTCCTCCTCCTGTTTTCCCTACAACAACAACCTTGTGAAATGACTTGGGCTGAGAGAAAGCAACTGGTCCAAGATCACTCAGCTGGCTTTGTAGGCTAAGGTGGAACTTGAAACTCGCAGCTCTTGTTTTCTAGCCTGATGCCTTAACCTACCTAGACCAAACTGGCTGTCTTTGTCTGAAAAGTTTTTAAGAAGTTAAAGTTTGTTTATTATCGGCAGCATGATTGTACCCTTCTTGTTTCCCGAAAATGTGGGATATATACTAAGAACTACAAAGCATTACTTTTTATTGTTTATTATTATATTATAAAGTCTTTTATCTTTCATGAGCTTTCAAGATTCAGCTCATACAACCAGCACAGCTCACCCTTTAATGTGGCCTTTGACAGCCTCCATAGGTACCATGGTAGCCCACTGTACCAAGAGCCAGGTCATTAAAGCATGCAATAATATCTTCTTTCTAGCCCATCAAGTACTGTGGCCTCATTCTATAATAAGATATCATATAACTCAACATTTGTGAAAGTTAATCTAAAGAAATAGTTCACTTATATATAGGAAAAATGACAAACAAAAAAGTGCTATTTCTGAATCATAATGAACCACATGATGGTCATCTGGGGGACAGCACAACACATCACTTTATGTGTGTCAAAATCCACACTGAGAAAAACAAGCCATCTTCAGCAATGTATAACTTGTTTTAGATTTGGTGTACAGGAGACTTTGAAAAATTAATTGAAGATGAAAGAAGATTTGAAACAAGTCAAATAGAAATTGTCCCTCTTAAAATAGGATGCAGGAACAGCAAAGCATTATATTTTCCAGCTGATGCTAAATTTCAGAAACTGGGTATTCTGCAATTTTGATCTTGCAATTCTTATGGCCACTGAGACCACCAATAGGTCTCTTTACTAAACAGTTGTTAAAAAACAAAAGCAGAGCCTTTACATTGTAAACAAGTTTGAGGAGAAGACTAGCCTACGATAGTAAAACTGTAATCTTTGTTTCATTGGCTTTGACAGATTTTGGGAAGAGAGCTTTTCTTCCTGATGGAAGGACACACAAATAAAAGAAATTCTTAGGAAACCATGTAAGAATCTTCAATACCAAGCCATATTTATAAGACATTATCAGTCCTTAAGAACAGAAATACCAATACCATGACTGCAATTCTATCCACTCACCTATCCACTCATCCACCTAATGTCTGTATTAGGCTATAAGGCAATTACATTTAAATAATTTCAAATAATTTATAGCACCAATTGCCAAGAACCATTTAGTGAGAAGTCTCTCTCTCTTCCCCCCCAACCCCATGTGTATGTATGTGCCTGTCTGTCTGTCTTTTGGAGAAGAAAATAAAAGAATGGTATCTCTAGATTAAATAAGCAAAAATAGCTTTAAATAGAAAAACTAGGGAGATGTTAAAGCTTTTATCTTGTATTTAACCAATCCTAGTGTAATTTCCTCTTAAACAAGATGATTCACAGTGAGAAAACAACAATTTGTTCAGTCCTGACAACTAAGTTGGAAATCTGGCACCACGGAAGCACTAGCATGAACATACTACAATGAAGAAATTACATGTTATTACAAAGCAAGTCAAATGTGGGATTATCAGAATTCTCATTAAAACATCAAACAGTTAAAAAAGAAAAAGAGTTAAAAAGAAGCTTCATCATTAGTTCCTAACTGTGATGATATTGCTATGATACTTTTGTAATAAGTAGTTTCAGTTGGCACACATTTTTGCAGTCAAACAGCTTATTAAATAAAATATCACAGTTCATATTTCTTCTACCACACATTCTTCTGAATAGGTATTTTTTTAAAAAATATTCTAATTCCATTCAAATACAAGACTCATCATAATAATCTAAATGACAAAAAAAAACATATTATTAGGAATTAAAAATAACCCTTTTTGTTTGTAAATTCAATCAAAAAATCCCAGTGAATTTGAATGTATACTGTAAGCTTTAGTCTATGTGTTTTCTAAGAAAACAGGTCAAACCCAGTACTATTTTCCATCCTCTTCAACTTCCTTGGTTTTCAAACTGAGACAATCACATCCAGATAAAGTCTGTCATAGGATTCCCTGAAGCATAAGATGAGTAGAAGGCTTAATAAGCAGGAACCTGGGAGGCACCAGTTAAACCAAGAAAATTCTATAGAAGAAAAAAATAGTTTAGTTATTTGTGTAACACTGTACTTCACTTTAATAAAGCAGTAATTCTAAAATCAGGCTCACAATCTAGACTCCACAATACTTTCAGAAGGGATGGGGGAACACTTTTAGCCTCAAAGCTAATCTTCAGGTGAAAATCAACCATCTCAAAATGAGTACTTTTACCAGATCAACAACAGATATTGGGAGAAATCATGTCATTAGTGACTTCTGAAAGAAGGACTGGGAGAGGTTTTTCTATTCGCTATCATATTTGAAACAAACAAAAAAATGTGTACAAAATTATGTTTCTGGAAAAAAACAAAATTGCAAATCAGAACCCAAATTTTAAAACAACAATTCTATCATTGAGCGAAGGGCAATGCAACAATGAAAAGTGAAGAAACATCCACTGAGTTCTCTATTTCTCTAATTCTCTCTACACATTTATAGATCTAAAAACCCTTCAGGTATTATGGATAAGGCCAATCCTATATCCACAGGCTAAATATAAAATACAATGTATTTTCTTTAAAACCTCCATGTTAAAGAGGAAATATGTAATAAACCATTGCTACCAGGGACAATTACATATCTTAATGAATGGTTAATAATGCTATTATTGCTTTTATTAAAAATACCACTTAGGGAGCATTACAGCAATAAAACTAAAGATAAAAAAGAAAGCATAGCCATAAACTTTAATACAATTAAAGTCAAAATCAAACTTTACATCAGGATAATTAAATTTGGAATGCAGTATCCGAGAACTATGGAACTGATGAAAAGCTCCCATTGGCATCTCCCAGCAGTTTTACACAGAGTTTAATAACCCTGACAACAAGTGCGAATATCTGACTGGAAGTTCCAAAACCATTGCAAAAATCGGCTTCTAACAGCCATCCCAGCAGATGCTCACAGGGAGATATCATGGTTGAAAGTAGTTCTATTAGCTGAGCATCTGGTATGCTCTCAAACATACACCCAAATAAATTATCTGAATTTTTTGCATCACATTACCATGAGATATAATTAAGTACACACCTCTCTAAAATACATCGAACAATCATTGGCACAGCTAAGATAGCAACGTGGAAGTTAATGAGGATATTTTCAAACTCTCTTTACCCTATTAAAGCTACATAAGAATGATTGACTTGGTTGGGCCAACAAATGATTTGAATGCAAGACAGCCATCTTTATTCGCATTCCAATGACAAAGTAATGAAAATTAATAGCTCCAATTTCCTCCAATCTTTTTAAAACTTACTATTAAGTACTTGCTAAGGTAAAGTTTTGTATTTGGAATTTAAATGAAGTAATCTGATAAGAATACACACAAAACATGAACATAAGCATACTTTTTCTTTAACAAATTGTTTTGCATATGTGTGTGTGTGTATGTATGTATGCATATACCGATATCTATCTGTCTGTCTATCTATCTGTCTGTCTATCTATCTGTCTATCTGTCTGTCTGTCTGTCTGTCTATCTATCTATCTATCTATCTATCTATCTATCTATCTATCTATCT
>BLBF01000032.1:17358873-17394442 GCA_015471245.1 Laticauda colubrina
TCTATCTATCTATCTATCTATCTATCTATCTATCTATCTATCTATCTATCTATCATCTATCATCTATCATCTATCTCTATCTCTCTATCATACAAATACAGCTGTAAAACACTTATTGCTACATTGGGAAATTGATAAGAGACAATTTAGAGGAAGAAAATAATTGCATTGTTGCTTCCCCCCAGAGGAAATTAGATTATTGAAGTATGATACTGGATTAGTTTTATCACAGGTTTAGATTGCCAGCTACAAATGTGATGGGTAGCAATAGCATTGCAGCTGATCCTTATTAAAATATGTACATTTAATAATAATCTCCACAGTGTTTAAAGATATGCTACAATTCCAATTTCAAAGGAACGCTTCCACAAAGATGTCAGTCTCTAATTGACAGACAGTTAGACAAAGAGATGGCCCAGTTTCAACATCATTAGCATTAGTAGACGATGTTATGTAGTCTACTTTGGTGAATGAAATATATCCCACTGGTAAATTTATATGAGCAAGCATTCACTTCTTACCTCTATGGTAGAAACTAAAGAAAAACAAAAGAACTCCCATGAACATGTTATTTAGGAAAGTGACCACACCGCAGGTAATCCCTTCAGGAACAGGATAGACCGTTTCCACAAAAAGTTCAAAGAAGATAGGGACACTGCTATTCAAGAAGACACCCAGCAAAATGCAGGAAGTATAAAGTGTGGCTGCAATGAAAGTACACAAGTTCAGTTAGTCTGTATGACTACTCTGCTACTGTTCTACTGTACAGTTTTGTAATAATAATAAACTGATATGAACCTTTTTGATCAGATTTTTATAACTTTAAATATGAGGCATATATAGGGCTTTCACATGAACCATTTTTAGTTAGGAAAAGAGAAAATAAATTTGCCAACTATAAATGTAGATATGCAGATTTCCTGCTAGCAAGAGAAATACAATAATTAGTACATTTGACCCAGTATGCCAGAAATGCAATCTAAATCAAGTTTTATACCATGCAAATGTGTGTATTCTATGTAAGCCCAGATCTCTGATCTTGAGATTACCTTACTAGCTGACATACAATTGTCCATATCCCACTATGCTTAAACTAGTTATTGACATTATGAAAAAAGGGTTAGAATCAAGAATAGGTGCTACACAAATATAGATTGACAAGGAATGTGTATGACCAGTGCATGAAATATATAGAAACAGTTTGGTCATACAAACTTAGAGGAAAGGTAAGACCAAAAAAGTCATGCCTGGATGAAGTTACAAGGCTGTCAAAAAGAGAAACAAAACCTTAAGGTTTAAAGGCAATACATGAGTCCATATATTGATGTGGCAGAAGCAAAAGTGATTTAGAAGGATAAAAAGTCACAGAAAGGTGTATTGTAGGATACAAACCAGATTTAGCTATATTTTCTTTCTGTGTTTCTTATATGGTATCATTAATTTTGTTTTCTCACAACTTATTAATGTTCCCATGCTTTGCACAGTGCGGCTTATGTAAAAAGAAAATAGCTTGAGACAATACAGTATATGCGTGTGTGGTTTGTGTATGTTTGTGTGTGTATGTGTCTTAACTATATTATTTGAAAATGTATATGTATAAATTTGTATATATATACAAATATGTATAAATTTGATCCAAATATATTTGATCCAAATGTATGCAATGATATATTGTACAATCATAGCTACCTGAAGGACAAAAGGGAAATTACTTTGTTCACATAACATATAACTGAGTAGCCCAGCTGTACAGAAGAAAACTGGAGCTTCTGAATCTACCTTCTGTAACTGAGCAGAAGAATTAAGACATCATTTTTATTTCTCTTTTTAATGGGCAGATGTCACCCCGTTGTTTGTATATGCTTACTTAATGAGCAGAGAATTTACTGTTGGACTAACAAGTGGACCCAATTGAAAATATCTGTAGGCGCTTGTATGAATCATCTATGCATACAGTTGTGTACATATTCTCAGAATTATTCTGACATCCTTTAGAACTCAATTAGTGCAAATATATTACAACAATAAATGAGCTGTTACATAGACAGACCTGCAAATGTTCTTGCTGTCTTGAGTAAATATGTCTCTGATGGGCATTGGCTAGCTTAAACTTCTTTTTCAGAACAGTAGAAAAGTACACGAATACCATCTAATAAAAATAATTTCCCAATTTAGTAATATAATTCATTCTCAGGTTTCTAAACCTCAAGAGGCCTCATTTTTCCATGACTGAACATTCAAGTAGTATTTAATTGAAAGAGACCAATTTAATATTTTTACACAGACTCTTCTTGTATCAGAATAATGAACTCTCAATGAGTTTTGTGCTTTTCCATTTCTGCTGCAGCATTGGCTCTGGTGAGATAAAGCTAGATCATCCAAAACAAAACAAATCAAGTCAATTCAACAAATGTGGTCTCAGATGGAGCAAAATAAATTTCTTGATGGTCCAAAACAAAAATCTTAGCTCCTGAGCTTTATAAGTTGTTAAGAAGAATAACTTTATTCTCTTTGTCATTCTACTGCTATTGGATGGATATAAACAATAATGGTATCCTATCCCAAACACTATGTGTCTGCTTTACACTTAGGTAATGTGCAGCCTCATTTGCATACAGAAAGGTTTTACTTTTTAAAGAATTAGGTCAGAGGGTCTGGATTGTGAATTCTTAAACTGAAGCTATTATTATAAAAAATGTAGCTTATTCCTTAAATATAAACATCTATATTTATTTTAATTTTCATTACTGAGTTCATCGTTCCTAATATTCACTAAGAATAATATTTAAAATTTGTGTAGAGGCTAAGAGAAGGGTGGGAAATCAAATTAAATCCAAAAGCTCTTTCGGGATAGGGAAAGGCTAGACTGCAAAGTTACAATGACGTTCCTATAAAGGCAAATATAAACCAGAAAACAAATGTTCAACATTGCATTTTTGCTGTGGAAACTTTGTGTCTAGCATTGTCCTAATGTAATTAGATAGTTAAGGCAGAAGGCTTTTTATAATTGAAGGCTAGTGTTCAGCCCCCTCAGTTTCAAGTCCTACTAAATAACAAGTCTTGAACTGTATGCCAAGACTGGTGCAAGTGGAATATTTTGCCATTGTACTAACCTACTAATTAAAGTGGCATTGTTAAATGAGCTAGGAAAAAAAATGTCAAATAAAAAGATTTCAACTATCTGGTCCAATCCATCCTTTCCTGTCTATTTCTAATTTTTTTTTAATCTCATTAATCCTGATTACCACCACTTGCACGTACAGACATAAGATACACAAAAACATACAGATAAAAACCCCCACACCTATTCTGGTAACATGATTACCCTCATGAAATCTTAAGCAAGCTGAATAATATTGAATAATATTGTATCTTTGAGAGTGGCACACCAACAAAGATCCCCATTCACAAATATATAATAATTTATGAAAAACAAAGATTAGAAGGTAGGAGGCACAGCAATTTTACTTTTTAACATGTGCTTGATTCCCCCCCCCCCAAAGAAAACATTAAAAAAAAACATGACATGCTGAGAAAAAAAAATCTGGAAAACAAATCACATGAATAGAACAAAATAGGCTAGTTTTTATATGCATTGTGGCTTTATGTTATCCTTTTGACTCCTGTAACCAAGTCCAATATTTTTTTAACTGAGAAATCATTAGCAGAGCTAATAGATTTTTCAGTAATCAATTTATGGAAGTAGTCTATTAAGAGTAATGATAGCAACTGATTAATTCTAACATTTATTGCAATACTATTCCTTTGGTATTGTAAGGAAAAAGAATACACTGACATAGGTGTATGGATGTGATTTAAGAAAGCCACAATTTCTGACCTTTACCTTTATTTCATTAATGCCCAGGGCAGGGACTTCAGTCTTCTATATTGTATTTTCTACTGATCAACCTTACACCCTCCTCAAAATATGTTGGACTGCAACTGCCATCATCCCCATGCAACACCAGCAATGGTACCAGAGTGGGGAAAGCTATTAGGTTGTGTATTTGGGGGGACTTTGAATATGTTTACTAAAAAGCAGAGCCCAGACTTCTAAACACACTGTCAGGAGGAGCTCCATTCAAAATCCAGGAAAGAAATACTTAGACTCTTTAGTTTAGAGAAAAGATACCTTTTACTGAAAGTGAAGTGGTAGCAACCAAAGAATTCTGAATCTGAGAATTTAGGCGTACAATTCACATATAGAAAATGCTGGAAATGTTCCCACCCCCAATAGTTCAACTGACACTTCCAATTAGAAGTTGTGGATATGATCATGTGGGCATCCTCAGGTGATGATGAGGCCTCTGTCCGTTGACCTTGGCATAGTTTGATAACGGGTTGCAGTTGCGCAGAGAAAGAAGAAAGTTAAGCGAGAAATAGAAACCTAACTCTATTTTATGCTCCCCCCTTCCATTTATACATCAGACGAATGTAACTCCTCCAGCTCACTCCCCCAGCTATTCCTACCCCCCTTTTCCACCCCCCCGTTACTCATGGCAGTCTAAAAGATGCAAAGCAATAGCAGAAGATCTTGAAGACTGACACACACACTGCAACTAGGCCAGCTATCATGTGTCTTCTTCTTTTTCCCAAGGACTAAGAAGGCCTCAGCCCTGCTCTATCAGGGATGAAGATTCAGAAACTTTCAACTTAACAACAATGTGGTTCGTTTGTTTATCAAGTTCACATAGCTGCCCATCTCACAAAAATTGACTCCAGGGGACATACAACAATAAATACATATTAAAAAGTCAATATTAAAATATAAAAAATTATTATTAAATTGTAACGACCGGAAGGCATAGGAAAGAGTGAATATTAACTACAATGCTGGAGCCATCTTAGAATGTCACTGGTTCCATGGGATGCCATGATGACATGGCCAGGTCTTGAGGGACTTCCCTGGAAAGTAGTTATTTACATAAGGACTTTTTGGGGGGAAATGTTAAAATTACTCAATTTAAGTAATGGTAAATTACTTGGGGGTGCAAGCTGATCTAAACATACACCCTTCTCACACATCCAAAAAGGCCAAGTGTTCCAGAATGAGGACAGGATATCACAGCCTTGGTCAACCACAGCAATTTATAGAAATGGGAACTTCAGTTCCCAGAGCTTATAGCAATTGCTACGCTATGTGGTGAAGTTGGTGGTTACATTTAGAACTTTATTTGTTGTTCCTTATTCAACTGGCTGGAGAAAAGTTATTCTGGAGCAATCAGGCCAATAGGAAAGTTCAAGTTATAAAATTTTGCCTTCTTAGAACTCAGTACTATTTTAGCTTTGCTATACCAAGAGATGATTCATGAGTTACTTTTCTGAAGTCTGATTGCTGCTTGAAATTGCTGTGTGTATTAGCCTTCTGCCTATGGCCTGCTGGCTGCCACCTGGTACACAATTTATTACTGCTTTTTATAATGGAGTGAGGGAAAGGAGGAAGAGGCTGAACTGAAGAAAAGGATTTGCCTCCATAACAATTGAATCCATGAGCTTAAGGGAAGCAAGATATCCTTCATAATTCTCAGCAGAGCTGAGAAAACTAAAATGATTCTATAGTCATTGTAAATTGAAATGACAGGCATTAGGAATTCATAACAAGGCACAAACCATTCAAAAGTTTTTCTAGCTATTAGTAGTCATAAATATATTTTAGGATTCAAAGAAGTTTCCCCCCTCATATATCTAAATAAGGACAGCAAGTACATAAATATATCCAGTTAAAACAAATGAAACGTAAAATACCCACTGCATCTGCTTCTATTTAGTAATTTTATTATTTCCTCATCTTTATGTGCATGAATGAATAGTTTATACAATAATGGTGAGCAGAACTAAGCACAATTCCTGTCAATATTTATTAACAAAGAAAACTTTATTCCTCTTGATAAATCCTAGTGATTGCTTTAAAAGAAAGGACACTCATTCAGGCTGCATTACAGACTATAGAATAATAAAGAAGGGACCTTGACAGTCATCTAGTCCAACCCCCTGCTCAAGCATTTTCCTGACTTTAAATGAGGTTTATTTGCTCTAAAATATACTACTAAAACTCTCATTGCCATGACTTTTAATTGGGTGAAACAGTGCATCATAGGACAACAATTTTTGAATCAAGGGTAAAACATATGAAGAACAGTTATAAGAACTGGGCATGACTAGTCTAGTGAAGAGAACTTCTTGGAGTGACATGACAGCAGTGTTCCAATACTGGAGGAGCTGTCACCAAGAAGAGGGGGACAATAAATAGTAAGAACAATAAATCAATGAACAGGCTTGCCTTCAGAAGGTGTAGGTGTTTCATCACTGGAGGCTTTCAAGAAGATACTAGACAGCCATTTGTCAGAAATGGTACAGGATCTCCCGTTTGAGCAGCAGGTTGGACTAAAGGACTTACAAGAGCCATTACTACTCTGTTATTTTAAGGCATCTCAAATTGGCTAATGTACATACGAGTCTGGGACCCATATTCCACAGGAAATGAAATTTGGAAAAGTTATGGCTGCTCCAGGCTAGTTGGGCTGCTGCTGCAGTCACATGATCTTCATTTTGAACATTCCGTGACAGTTTCCCAGCCAATCTCACAATTCTCTGTTCCCTCCCCCACCCAGGAGCAGGGAATTGACTCATCCTTAGCTCTTAAAGAATCAACAACTTTAAGGTAATGAAGAAGGGCCTGGATCATTTAGTTGTTTTTGTCTGCCCCCCTTTTGGCACACAAACATACACATGTTCAGGAACAAAAGGCACAGACATATTGCCCTATCCTTCTATGTTTTTTTTTTCACAACAACCAGCAAGGGTTGTGGCTGAAGATGGGAATAAAAACTGTGTCTAGTGTCAGTTAAACACATAAGCCGTTGCACCCTTTATTTCTTGCCGAACCTGTTTTGGTTTTTTAACTTCCTACTCCGAAATTGAGCATAGATTGGCTCCTTTTTGGACTTTTGGAAATCCTATCCTGGCTGTCAGGAGATCTGATGGAACTATTTTTTAAACTGTCTTTCACAGCTTCCTACAACTCAATGAAGAAGCCAGCAGGTTTTCTGAGGTGAGAAAAGCAATACACAACATTGTGGTAAAATAAATAAATAAGTAAAAACAAGACAAAATATTTGTTAGCACAATCATGTCATGTGGAAAGAGAGGGGAGTTATTATTATGTGATGAAATCAAACATTATTGGGATATGGTACAGAAGAGGAGAGATGAAGAGATAAAGGAGAAAAGGGAAGAACACTTAATACTGCCTGAGTTCCTCAACATGACCACACTCATTTTCAACAAGACCTCAACAGAGAAAGATCAAGGCAAAATGCATGATTTATAAAATGTAATATTTCTGGTAATGTTGGTATTATGGTCAAAGTCTGTCTTCACTCTTGTGCATCCATCCCTATTCCCTGGAAAAATGACCAGATTCTGCTGTCAAAAGGGAATAGACAGGAAAGGTAAACTGCAGCCTCAATCTAATGAACTCCTCAATTTATATAGCAAAGGTGAACTTATTAAAATGAGTTCAGGAAGAACAACAGACAACCCAGGTGGTCCTTGAATTACAACAGTTTGTTTAAAGACCATTCTAAGTTACAATGGCACTGAAAAAAGTGACTTATGACTATTTTTCAGACTTACAACTACTGTAGCTTCTCTGTAGCCACATTATCAAAATTCAGAAGCTTGACAACTGACTCATATTTATGGCGGTTGCAGTGTCCCAGATCATGTGATCACCTTTTGTGACCTTATGACAAGCAAAGTCAATGGGGAACCAGATTTACTTAGCAATTGATTTACTAACTTAACAACTACAGTGATTCATGTAACAACTGTGACAAGAAAAATTATAAAATGGGACAAAAGTCACTTAACAACTGTCTCACTTAGCAACAGAAATTTTGGGCTCAATTGTGGTCATATGTTGAGGACTACCTGTGCAACTGTCTCCTTCAAATGAAATCCTTTGATGCTAAAGAAGTTCTTCCAATGAGGAACAAATAGAATCCTTCTACAATTATTCAAAAGCAAATGTCACATCTGCTATTTAACATCAGACTCCAACCAGCAAGTCAAATTTATTCAAATTTACTTTATGAATTCTCAAGACAGCATCACAATGATGGCATTCAACATGATATTGCTGATTTATTGGAGGAACTACTACATCAATGAAACATGTACATTATGTCCCTTCAACTTGCAAAAGAACAAGTTGAAGACATGCCAGAAACTTCTATAGTCATTTATCCTGACTGAAGACCATTTGAACATGAGATAAAATTTAATGCACAAGTGGAGTAAATTGCTGTCATTATAACCCTGAAACTGAACCAACATCATAGCACATTACGCGGAAAGAATGAGGAGATGGTTTGCAAATAATTTCAAAGTCCACCACTCCTACAACAGCTTTCAATATATACTTTTTTTTTCTTTGGACTGGCATAATCAGCTCCAGATGATGAACAACAAGTAAGTAATGGCAATGCGTTAGTTGTGTCTATCGAATAATTAACCATGAGAATGAGTTTAATAACCTTCAAAGAGAGGGATGTCTATTCCAGTAATATGTGGTTGATATGACTGCTAAGGCTAAAGGCAAGAGGCTGAATTACACAATATCAATCTGCCTACGGTCATTCTGTTTCTCTGTTAGGATAAGGAAATATCTCTGAAAGGATGACCCAATAGGGTATGAGTTGCTGGTGTGATATAACATTAGCAACAAAAAGTTGTGTCATTCTGATGCTTCACCTGGCTAGAATTACCTGAATAAATTACCTGAGTAAATGAAGAAGCATCTCTCTTAAATGGCTGTCTTCATCTCACTATTATGATTAGGAAGATATACCAATTGGGCTGTACTGAAAGGCTAATATTGAGCATATAGCAGAAGAAAGACTCAGAAGAAATGGTAGTAGAGAAGGAAGTGTGTAGAAATAGAGAGGCCAGATAGGTGGTTCAGATGGGTGTGGAGTGGTTCATTCCTCGTATTGTCTTGATAAAAAAAAGTCTTCATACTTTAGTATATTTAGAAGAAGGAAAAGAGGAAAGAAAAATCACAGCAGAATCAGGATCAAATTAGGCAAACATTTTCATAATCATAGAAAGAATAGCAGAAATTCTAATAGCTGGATTGTGGTAGTAGAAATGCTCTTAGTTGATCGATCATGGCTAAGTGACAGACTTGACTAGAGCCATGATTTTCAGTTTCATTATTAACATATTTTAGAAAATTCCTCATGCTTCTTAGAAGAAAGCAGAATATTTAATTTGAGAAATATGACCCTATGGAATATGTATAATTAACATAGTGGTGTGCTTATAACAATACCTAAAATAGTTCCATGCGATATGGCAAAAGTAAAATATGCTACAAAAACAAGGAATTTCACAGGAATATTAAGAGTAGGGAGATCAACATTGTAAGATTATATTTTACCTATTAAGACTGGCCAGTGTTGAAGCTGTAACTAGAAAAAGTATTTATATAAAGATATGATTATAAATTTGATTTATTTGTGAAATGATTGTGCAACTTATTTAACGCTTGGGAAGACTATATTCATGTCTGATGATGGAAAAAATGCCACCACTGTTCCCTTAAAAAAGTACAAAAAATGAGGGAGGAGGGAGTTCATGTGTGAATTGCACTTTGGGAAAACTTTTGGCAGATTTTTGATTGTAAGGTCACAGAGGTGGCAGTGAATAAAATTTGCGAAGTGGTGCAATTCTATGCTGGGAAGGAGGTGTGCAGATGGATTTTACTCTTCAGGAAATAATGGAGAATTATATGAAAGTGATAAAGTAAGCTTACAGCATGTTTAGAACAGATGCAGAATAAATTGGATGTGCCTGATATACAAAATGTTTGCACCAATATGGAGTTGAAAGTCAGGTTCTTCAGTGTAATAACTGTGGCGTATAAGAAATAAAGCATGAGAATCATTGGTATGCTTAGCAAATGGTTCAACAATGGCAAGGAGGCAAAGACAAAAACTGTTTGTTCCTTAGCTGTTAAATGCACAAGGAATGTGTCAGAGTATATTCATGAACTGGAATAGAGCATGGTAACAAGGTCAGTAAATGAATATGCATAGCAACGAAGTCAGCCAATGAGGACTGTTTGGAAACTGAAACTAGGAGTAGCCGAGGCATAGCTCTATATTAAGCTCTGCAGCTCTGAAGCTATGTTAAGCTCTGAATCTGTTTATTGAAAATGAAACTGCTTTTCTCCTCTGCTGTGTGTCTTGCTTGTCTGCTGAAGTTAAGTTGCTGTTCTGCTCTGAACCTGTAACATGTCTGTTTCTGTTTGAGTTTGCTCCATGTTGGATAAATCTACAACTGGTATTGTAAAATTTGTAAAACACGTACCAAACAACAAAAGGGTTTGCAGACTAAAAGCAAGACTTTAAATTGTAACCAGAACTGAGTCAGCAGCTAATACAGAGTCTGCAATATGGGTGTTAGAAGCTCCCAGCTTTGGGTATCAGTTGATCCACAAAATACTGCATTCTGGACCAGATATAATTTATAAATATTCTTCAAAGGTAGCCTTATGTAAAGCACGTTATGGTAATATGGTAGTCTATTTGCACAATAATAAGGACATGAGCTCTGTAGCCAGGTCCTCCTGCATCAAGTAAGGCTGCACCTGCTTAAGTTGGACAAAGGCCCCTCCAGTCACAAATCTGCTCTTTTACATCTAGTGCTTGCCTGTCCAGAGATAACACTGTTACCAATGGAAAATCCTGATGTATAAACAGCAATTCCATCTTGCTTAAAATAAATTCCATCTTGCTTAAAATCAGCCTGTTTTCTCTCATCCTGACCCTTTGAACCACCAGGGCCTGGGATAGATCAAGAACAGTATCTCCTCTACATCCAGGAGTAGTAAGGTATAATTGATTATCATGAGAAAATCTTTGATACTGCACCCCAAAACTGTCAGATGATCTCCCCATGCCCAGGTAGTTGAGTAAAGGAAATTTCTTTGCCTACCACCACCTTGGAAAACAGAAGAATCATAAATAAAATACAGAAGATCAAGGAGGCTATGTTGACAAGAAAAACATAATGATTAGTTATACTGTATATAACTGGCAAAAAAATAGAGCATATAAATGAATTTGTATAACTTGGTAGAATGTTGATTAAAGATGTGAACATGAATGAAGAAAAATTAAGAGGTCAAATACTGGTAATAATAATAATAAAGCCTGTGATCTATTGTGAGGAATAAAAGTTTGTCAAAAAGCACATATTGTTGGGTATAAGAGTGTACTTCTGCTGCCTTAATAATATTAAAATGAATGTTAAATATGCCAGGAAACATAAAAGGAAGCTGAATGAAGGTAAGTGGTTTGCTTAAGAAGTATGTGATGAGAGAAGTGGAGATTGAGTCTATGGGTGATAAATGAATGTGGACTGCAAACAAAAATAAGCCAATGTGGCCAATGTGAAAGAAGTATACCAAAGGAGTTTGATCAATGAGGTTAAAATTGCAAAGCAAACATGTGATGCAAGAATGGTTGGCTGAATGGAAGGCCAAGAAAGAAATAATTATAAGGAGGGGGAGGGGGAAGGAGAGAGAGAAAGTGACAGAGAGACAGAGAAATCTGAAAAAAAAGTGGTACCATACATTTGCAAGGAAAGAATGATACGGAGAGGTACTGTGCCAAGTGGTGTAGATTTAAACAAGATTTAGTTAATTTCCTTTTCTTTTCTCTGATTTCCTTCCTTTAATTTCTTTTGACTGGTATTTCACCCTATATGATTTGCATCATACTAGAAATCATGACGAGCATATCTATCTATCTATTAAAAAATGATTTCCTCCAAAGATAAGAACAGCATTAAGTAAAAAAAATTAAGAAAGTGAATTTCACTCATTTTCAAAAGATGAATGCAACTGAATTCTAATGATTTCTTCCAATATATCAAAATCAAGAACAGTTAAGAAACAACTGCCACTTGCTATATCAAATTTGGAAGGTTTCCTGTGCAATGGTTAAAATGCAGTATCGCAGGCAAAACTCTGCCCATTGCCAGGGGTTCGATTCTGACTGGCTTAATAGCAATACCACTTAGACTTATATACCATTTTATAGTACTTTACAGCCCTCTCTAAGCAGTTTTACAGAGTCAGCATATTGCCCCCAACAATCTGGGTCCTCACATTACCCATCTCAGAAGGATGGAAGGCTGAGTCAACCTTGAGCCTGGTGAGATTTGAACTGCCAAATTGCAGGCAGCCGGCAGTCAGCAGAAGAAGCCTGCAGTTCTGCATTGTAACCACTGCACCACTGTGGTTAAGGTTGACTCAGACTTCCAAGGTCTGACTCTCTAAACTGCTTAGAGAGGGCTGTAAAGCATTGTGGAGCGATATATAAGTTTAAGTGCTATTGTTTTGTTATCCTTCAGGTGTATGGTTAACAATTCAAAGAATATATATGAAATGTACAAGAAATAAGAATCTTTTTCTGGAACCATGAGAGTTTAGTCATGACTGAAGTAAAAGGACCTAGAGTTGAAGTTTTCTACAAGCACATAAACTCTTGTATCAGTTACAGACCCAGATGTTTATTGTCTATGAGGAAAATAATCTTTCTCTTAAGACAGTGGAGTTATACCTCATAGCTACTATACAGTCTAGGAAGAAAACACCAATAATTTTGGCATTCTAAAGAGACAAACTCCAAAGCATCTTTTGGAAATTAATGGTGAATGGTAACACAACACTCCAGAAGAGCAGATACAGTTTCTTGTTTAACAGCCACCCATTCAGTGACCATCTGAAGTTATGGTGGTGCTTACAAACTGTTATTTGTAGTTGTAGCTGGAACTTAGCTCACAGTTACAACAGTCACAGAAACTTGTAGTCATGTGATCACCATTTGCAACCTTCAGTTATAACTGAATGAGCAAAGAAACATTGTTAAGATTTAGTCATTTACATACTACAAATAACTCATAACAGCTTGTTATTTCTGCACATGCTTGTTTCCACATAAGCATTATATATTATACAATCATAAAACACAACATAGTACACGATTACCTACCAAGTTCCAAGTCAGCTGGGTTTAAGGATTATCATTAATCATTTTCTTTAATGTTTGCAATTAACTAAAGAGATCTTAAAAGCCTTGTCAAAGACACTTGTTTAATGAACATAAGAATTTCCCCTTTCTTGCTTTAAACCACTAAGTAAAATTATAGGCTATACAGCCTATTTAGTCTAAGAAATTCAAGGACTTCCCACATTTAGATTTCACATATATAGCTTAAGTTTATTTCTGATAGTAATATTCTTTGTTATTCTGCAATTGGCTTAATAAATGTAAGAGTTTTATAATTAAAAATTAATTCATATTTATTAATTAATTATAAAACTTGAAAAATATTGATGGTTTGACACAGGGAACAAAGTAATGTTCCAATTTCTGCTTGGAATAGAATTATGAGTCTGACTTCAATTTATATTTTATAGTTTTATAGTGAACTACACTACCACATTTTCCTAACATTCTACATGGTGGAAAGCCATTACTAAAACAAATATTTGTCAAACCTGGAAACTGGCATTAACATACCTGTAGTTAAAGGAAGGTGAATGACAGTTTTTAAACATGTCAAAGTATACCAAAAAGATGACAGAGTTGCTCCTGACAGTAACAGAAGTAGGATAAGTTTCAGCATTCCTCTGATAAAATCAGCAAACCTAAAACATAAACCATAATTTTAAAATCATTCATACCTTCTGTGATAAAAAAGTATAGATTAGTTAACATACATTACCTAAAGCCCATGTCACACTGGCCAACGGATGCAAAAAGGACACAGCGGACGAGCAAAATGTTCCATCCGTTGTTATCCGCTCTTAAAAGGGGCAAAAATTTGCATAACCGGAGCGGATAACACGGACGTGGGGAGGACGCAGGGCGGATGCAAAGCGGATGCGGAACGGAAGTCCAGCGGATGGAAGCGGATGAGAGTGGAAGGTGCAACCACAGGGCTTCCGGGGGGCTTTAGCGAAGCGGACTCGGAACGGATACAGCGGATGCAGAACGGACGCCGAACGGATGAAGCGGATGCACAGCGGATAAAGCGGATGCACAGCGGAAGCCTAGTGGATGCACAGCAGAAGCGGAACGGATGCCGAGCGTTAATTGCGCATGCGGGAGGAAGCATTACGTAAGCCCCCCGGATATAAAGGGAAGCAGCTTGCACGTGGCCAGCATTCCGAGGAAAGACCTGCTTCGAGTTCCTTGCCTGCCCTGCCTGCATGCCTGCCTGCCAGCCTTGCTGCCAGCCTGCCTTCCAGCCAGCCTTGGTGCCTGCCTGCCTGGCTTCCTGCCAGCCTACCTGCCAGGCTTCCTGCAAGCCTACCTGCCAGGCTTCCTGCCAGCTTTGGTGCCTGCCTGCCAGCCTTGGTGCCTGGCTTCCTGCCAGCCTTCCTGCCAGCCTCCCTGCCAGCCAGCAACCCCACAACCATGGGGAAGAAGCGAAAGCCTCAGCAACCTGCCGCCATCCCTGGCAAGAGGGACAGGGTCAACCTCCCGCCCCCTGCCCCTGACTCTGCTTCTGCTGGGGCTTCTGCTGAAGCTGCTCCTGGCGGTGGTGCTTCTGCTGGTGCTGGGGCTTCTGCTGGTGCTTACTCTGTTGAAGCTACTCCTGGTCCTGCTGGTCCTGCTCGTGCTCCTGGACTTGCTCGTCCTGCTCGTGCTCCTGGTCTTGCTCGTCCTGCTCGTGCTCCTGGTCCTGCTCGTGCTCCTGGACTTGCTGGCCCTGCTGGTGCTTACTCTACTGCTGCTGATCCTGGTCCTGCTGGTCCTGCTGCTACTGCTGATCCTGCTGCCGCTGCTGCTGATGATGATTATGATCCTGCTGGTGATGATGATGATGATGATTCTGCTGGTGCTGTTGCTGCTGCTGGTGGTGTGGAGGAGCAGCCCCTACTACCTGGGAGCCCCTCTGATGAGGGCCCATCTGGTCCAGCCAAAGGGAGGAAGAGGCGTATGCGACAATGGGAGAGGAGGCAATACTATATTGAGGAGGCGCACGAGGATGAGGTGCTGGAGTGGCTGAGAGAGAACGACTATCTGTGGCGGAAGGGACACCGGCTGTACAGGGACACCAAGCGGAAGCAGGCTGCTTGGAGAGAGAGGGCAGAGAGTATGGGTTACACTTCGGAGGTGCTCCTCGGCTGGTGGAAGCACATGCACACCTGGTACGGGAAGCTGCACCTGAAGAAATCTGGCCAGGCCACTGTGAAGCTGACAGACAGAAAGACCTACGTCATGGCCAGGTGCAGCTTCCTGGAGGGTGAGGTCCGCCACCAAGGAGCACCAGCAGCCCCTCTCACGACCCTCTCTCTCCGGCAGCCTGCTGAGAGCCAGTCCTCTTCCGGCCGAGAGTCAGTCCCTGTCTCCAGGCAGGTTTCTGTGGAACATGCCACGGCGGAGAACCCACGGACAGGCGTGGTAAGCGTGGTGGAGTGCGTAGAGGACTCCCTGGTGCGGTGAGAGAAAGGAGACATCGAGTCCACCACAGTCCTAGCTGCATCCACCACCCCCAGCTCCGCTTCCGCAGAAAGGCAGAGAGCCAGACAGCAGGAGGGGCAGAGCCACACTGTCCTGCTGGAGATCAGGGACACCATCCGGACCAGCATAGATCTCCTCTCTCAGCTGGTCCACACCGACTCCTCATCCTCCAACCGCAAGCCCTTCCTCACCTATGTCAACCAGACCCTCAAGGAAATGGCGGATCCACAGTACCAGCTGGTGAAGGACTGGATCACCGAGCTGCTTCACAACCCTCCAGACCCAGAGGAACCTGCTCCCACCCAGTCCAGGTCTACTCCTCCACCCCAGGTGATGTCCCTCCCATTCCAAGGCTTCCCACAGCCCCTCACCTACCAGGGCTACGGCTACCAGGAGGTTCAGCAGCACAGGCAGCAGCCCTTCCCAGTCCAGGCACAGAGTCATCGGGTGACACCGTTGCCACCTGTTTCACTGATGCCACCCACTACAATGATGCCACCAACGACAGCGATGCCACCCATGCCAATGATGCCACCAACAACAGCGATGCCACCCACGCCAATGATGCCACCCATGCCAGTCCTCACCCAGCTGCAGAGCAGACAGCTCCACTACACTACTCCTTCCTCCACCCCACAGCCAAGCCCGGCCTCAGTACATCTGTCATCAGTACTGGGGCTGACACCCCATGGCATGGAGGAAGGACCTCTCAGCATCATGGGGCTGAGCCAGCTGTCCGAGAGCTTTCTCAACACACCGTCCCCTGTTGTCCTCTCGAGGCCAGGCACTCCAGCACAACCCACCACCACAGCACCTGGACCCTTCACCCCTGAGACTGGGCATACCTCCGAGTGACTAAGAAGAGTGCCAGAGACCGGGTAGCTGGCTACCTGTGGACTTTATTTGGACACTTGACTTGGGTCATTTTTTTTTTACAGCTTGTTGTTCAATAAAGTTTATCTTTGATTCACACACGTGCTTCATTTGTTTTCTTTTTAATAAAGTCTTGGTGGAAACTTTTAGAATTGGCTTAAGCCTTTGCATGCTTGTGGGATGGGTTAAGATAGCAGTGGAGTAGGCAGGGATACCTATGGAATGAGCAGGGATACCTTTGGAATGGCTAATAGCTGTGGGATAGATAAACCTCCAGTGCAAGCATAGTGGGACTGTATGGTCTACCCTCCCAGGTGCCACACCTATGGCCCTTTATTATCAATAACAATGTAAGCATTGATCCACACATTTGAACACAAACACAACTCTTTATTAAACGCCCTGTTCATTGTAGGTCCACCCAACATACATGGCCCAATCTCATCCGTGTGATGAGACAGGCTGAAGGAAGCATCCATTAAGCATCTACCATCCTGTCTTGCCACTCCACCGCTCCAGCTGGGGAGTTGCACCAGTGTTTCAGGAGGTTGCGCTGCTTCTTCGCTTCATGTGAGGCTCTGTTGGGGCCTTGCACATCCTCAGTGTCGATCAGGTTTCGCCCTTACCTCCATTCCCCAGGCTCCATGTCCCCATTGCCTTGTTGACGGTCCACAAGCCTGTTCTGCAAGACTGGGTAGCGGGTGCGCATGTGATTGTGCAGGATGCAGCAAGCTTCCACGATCCTCCTCACGGTCTCTGGGCGATGCTGCATGGTGGTGAGAAGTACCAGGAACCTGTTGGCCAGGATGCCAAAGGCCTTCTCCACCACCCGCCTTGCCCTGGACAGTCTGTAGTTGAAGATCCTCTCTTCACGGGTCAGGAGTCTGGAAGTGTATGGCTTCATGAGGTAGGTTGTGAGGGAGAAGGCTTCATCCCCCACAATGAAGTAGGGCACATCTTGCGTGTCGTTGGGCAGGGGGTCTGGATATGGGAAGCCCACGATGAGGTTGCCTTCCAGCCCCTCCTTGAAGTGACTGGCATTGTATACCTGGGCATCTGAAGATGAGCCGTAGCCTGAAGCATCGATGTACATGAATTTGTAGTCAGCATCGACCATGGCGAAGAGGACGATGCTGAAGAAGCCCTTGGAGTTGAAATAAGTGGACCCCGACTTGGCTGGAGCTTTGCAGGCCACGTGCTTGCCACTGATGGCTCCAATGGTGTGTGGGAAGTTCCACCTCTGATACCAGTGCTCTGCAACTTTCTTCCATCCTTCTTCAGTGGAGGGGCACTGGAGGAGCTCCTCCTTGTATTCTTCGATGATGGCCTGCACCACTTATCTGACCACAATGCTGATGGTGTTGTGTGGCACCCTCCAGCCGTACTGCATGCTCCTGTAGGGGGTCCCTGAGGCCAGGTGGCGCAGAGTGAGTGCCACCTTGAGCCCAGGTTCCAGGCTGGGCCAGAAATTGGTGTTTGCCTTGATCAACCTGGGTGTCAGGCGCTGCACAAGTTCGTGAAACATGGCTGGAGGCATCCTCATGAAGTTCTGGAATGCACGAGTGTCTTCGTTCCTGAGCTCCACCATCAGCTTGTTGTACAGTCCGTACTCTGCTCTTCTCCCAATCCATTTTCGGACCCAGACGCTTCTTGGCCGCCTCTTTTTCTTCCCAGAGTAGAGTTCACAGAGCCTGTAGATGGTTTCGTACTGTTGCAGAAGGATATAACGGATGCATAATGGATGCGTAACGGATGCGTAGCGGATGCAGAACGGACGAACTGGATACATTTTCCACGCAAAAGTTTTGGGCAGCCAAAAACATTCGGAGCAGATGAAACGTCAATAAACGGATGCTGGACGGATAGAGAGGAAGCAAAACGGAGGCAGTGAGTACATCGCGTTTTCAAACGGATGGCAAGGTTTTTTGTCCGTTTTACATCCTCTTTGCATCCGTTGGTTCAGTGTGACATGGGCTTAAACTGCAAGATAGAATTATTAAAACAGTGTTTTAGATGTGATGGTTTGTTCTAGAAAGGTATCAATAGACACAAAGATGCATTACAATATATATGATAATTTTAAATTACTAAAATGAGCCTTAGATATACGGGTAAGTGTGTTTTATTTTTATTTTATTCTTGGCTGAGAAAAATATCTTAGGAAGTGAAACAATTTGCTAAATAATGGAAATTAACCCTTCCCTCCAATTAATGAGGCATTGTAAATGGCTTCATATTATTTTTCTCAGTTCAACTTCATCTTGAGCTGAGTATTTCTGCTAAGTTCAATGGGTTGGGCTAGATATAAGGTTTGATATCAAAAGTATTGGCATACCCATTTTCACCCATTTTTGGAGAAAACTATTATTTTAGCCATTTATCCTGAATTACTCCAATGGGCTGATGAAAAATGACCACTGAATTAAGACCACCGCCCCAAAAAGGAATAACCAATTTAAATTTATTGGAATAACAGGCAAACTGGTGATGTGTCAGAGAAAAACAGTGAAACCATACTGTAATATAAAATTATTTAAATGAACAAATCGCATTATAATGAAATGCTCAATGAATCACAACAGAATGCAATTATTAATCAAATAAAACAATTGAAACAAAATTTCCTCAACTACTTAGGGAATAATAAATGGTGAATCGTGAACTATTGAAGGAATGATGAATTAAACTTTTGCTAACTTCATTTTTTAAAATCAGAATGTCTTTCTATCTTATTGCGAGACATTAAAAGTTGGGGTTACAAAGAATTCAGGATCATATTTGGTGGGATCAAAAAGAAATACAGTGGTTGCTTCCTTTTTAACATTAGCATTTTTATAGACAATGGTATCTTTTAATGAAAAAGGAATTTCATGACCTAACTGGCTACTAAGTTTCTGATGTCAATCCTGAATATCATTTATTATTTTTCCTTAGCCTATATATTTGGTTGTTGTTTATGTGCTGACCTTTCAAAATTGATATTAAATTTATACATAGTTAGATTAAAACATTACTTTTTTGCCTCTGCAGTCAATAATCTTATTGATATTTGAAAATATAAATGAAACAGGTTTAGATTCCCTTCAATCATGAAAAAAGTGCAGAAGCACTATCTGCTCAAGATTTTAAAATTATTTCTCCTAAAGTGTAATATATCTGTGATTTATTGTTCATCAGATCTTTCCATGAATTAAAGCATATTGCAACTTCATATTGTGGCTGAGTAGTGAAGAGCCCAATGAATATTTTTGAAAGCTAGTTCAGGTTCTGGGTCTTTAAACCAAGATGATAAGGATGCTTTAAAGATAAGGATGCTTTAAAGCCATGTTCCCCAGCAATCTTTCTCGTGCAAAGGTAGCCCAGATCAACCATCATTGTTCAGATTCTGTCTTCCAAATAGATCTGAACTCTCCATCACACCCTTAAAGCATAAGTGACTCAGACTTCATTTATCTAACATTTATTAAGTCCCTTGTTCATATAGCTGCAGAAAGTGGCTAGACTCACAAAGTTAACATTTTCTAAACTGAAAAGGGACAGCCTTCTGACTTTGTGTCATTTGGAGGGCATAGGATCTTTGCGTTTGGGAGCTGAAGGACAGAAGACAATTTATCAGCTTGCATTAATTTACCAGCTTGCATTACAATGAATTGTTTGTACTGATTTTTATAGGCAATTTTTATAAGCCTCTTGGTGTCCTATGAGCAAGTCATACACACTGAGTGATATGTAAGCCAAGTGAATCTCTCAGACATATCTACTGTTGTAGGGGAAGGGGGAGAGGACAGTACCCGTTTTAAAGTTTCTGAATGAGAAGTAGGATATAAATTAAATAAACTACCTAGGAATAAATAAAGACTATATTGACCCCAAACCACCTAGCTATAGGCCATTCTGGTTGAAAATTCTGGGAATTAAGGTCCCAGCTTTCAAGCACAGCTTTTATGTGTAAAGTCAATGTCTTTTAGTTAACATTACGCACAGATAAATACTTCCTTAATTATTAGACAACAACTGGCACTAATAATTGCCATTTCAGACCATGTCTTGCATTCCAACTGAGGCTAATAATATGCCCTAAGAAACAGCATTCTGCTTTTTTCTATCTAGCAACTAACATTCAGAAAAATTGGTCTAGTTCTAATTTATTCTCTACTCACACACTTTATCACGTCTGCTGTTAGTTTCTTTTTCTCCTTTTTTTCTTTCCAACAAATTGCAATGTAGCCCTTGACCTTGAGCTTCCACTGAGAAAGCAGTTCAATTCCTACTACAGGACACCATGGAGCATATTGCTGTCACCCTTTTAATTTGGACCAGTATTTCATGAACTAAAAATGTCACTTTGTATGCATCCTTTAGTTCACAGTTTAATTAAATCTTTAAACACCTCTCCTTAATGCTATAGATATTACCCTATGTTGCAAAGTTGTTGCATTTTGACTTTGCTGTAGTTTAATGCTGAAGGAAATGTTGAGCTATGAAGGACAAAACTTGAAAAATAACTCTGGCTCATTATGAAATATGACAAGAAAAATGCTATTTGTGTGTGTGTGTGTGAGAGAGAATCAGGTTGATTTGCAATGCTATGCAATTTAAGTTGAAAAAAAGTTTTTTTTTCCTTCCCCAACCCAAATTAGCTTTGTTCTGTTGTGAATAAGAAAAGCATACAATACCTACCAGCCATTAAAATATCTATGGCTCTTCAATCATAAACATCCCATATAAATTATCTCAAATTTCTGGTCTGAAGTCAGGAGAGTGGCATAAATCTCATGTGGAGGAAGGCACTATACTACTGGTAACAAAATAATGAAATTTGAGGGCTCATTTTCTAACTCTTCTTTCCTTTGACAGGCATAGTTTTGTACCACAGGCACAAACGTTTCTATTAGATGTAGAGATTGCTTCACATCCAAATGATAGCTTCAGCACCATCCAACTGGAAAGAGGTTTAAATGTAGTGTCCTTTATAGAATGCATTTAGCCAGTAAATAATACTCACCAGGTGAGTGAAATTATATTGCAATTTATTGCAATGGGTGATGGAAGGATTGGGATTGAATTATAGTGTAGGATGGAATAAATCTCCACTAGAGTTGTAAGAGGAAATTCCAGAGCTAGTAAGCAAATTAGCAACTCTTAGAACAAAGTAAAACAAAGTCTCCACACTTACAGATTATTAGAAAATATACCAAGCTGCCTTCAAGTCACAAGATCATCACAGAAATCCATGAGCCTGTCGGACCTGACAAAAATCATTATCTAATTTTCCTAATTACAACTTTCAGCAGATGATAGTCAGCAAAGACACTGATTTAATTTTATACAGAGAAACTGCTGAATAGATCTTAAGCCCATGTCACACTGGCCAACGGATGCAAAAAGGACACAGTGGACGAGCAAAATGTTCCATCCGTTGTTATCCGCTCTCAAAAGGGGCAAAAATTTGCATAACCGGAGCGGATAACACGGACGCGGGGAGGACGCAGGATGGATGCAAAGCGGATGCGGAACGGAAGCCCAGTGGATGGAAGCGGATGAGAGCAGATGGCGCAACCGGGGGGCCTCAGCGAAGGGGACATGGAACGGATACAGCGGATGCAGAACGGACGCCGAACGGATGAAGCGGATGCACAGCGGAAGCCTAATGGATGCCTGGTGTTAATTGCGCATGCGGGGAGGATGCATTGCGTCAGCCCCGCGGATATAACGGAAGCAGCTCAGAAGCAGGTCGCCATTCAGAGGAAAGACCTGCTGCCAGACACATCGACTGCCTTGCCTGCCCTGCCTGCATGTCTGCCTGCCAGCCTTGCTGCCAGCCTTGGTTCATGTCTGCCTGCCAGCCTTGGTGCCTGCCTGCCAGCCTCCCTGCCAGACAGCAACCCCACAACCATGCGGAAGCACAGCAAGCCTCAGCCATCTGCTGCCAGCCCTGGCAAGAGGGACAGGGCTACCATCCCGCCCCCTGGCCCTCACTCTGGTTCTCCTGGGGCTCCTGCAGCATGGGCTCACTCTTCTGGGGCTGGCGCTTCTGCTGCTTCTGCTTCTGGAGGAGCTGATGACAAGCACTCCAGCACCAGCCACCTCCACAGCACCTGAACCCTTCACACCTGGGACTGAGTGAACAAGAGTGCCAGAGACTCTTTTTTGTTGTATAGCTTGTTGTTAATAAAGTCTATTTATGATTCACACACTTGCTTCATTTCTTTTTTTTAATAAAGTCTTGGTGGAAACTTTTAGAAATGGTTTAAGCCTTTGCATGCTTGTGGGATGGGTTAAGATAGCAGTGGAATGGGTTGAGATACCTGTGGAATGGGCAGGGATACCTTTGGGATGGGTAATAGCTGTGGGATAGATAAACCTCCAGTGCAAGCATAGTGGGACTGTATGGTCCACCCTCCCAGGTGCCACACCTATGGCCCTTTATTATCAATAATAATGTAATAATTATCCACACATGTCAACATAAACACAACTCTTTATTAAACGCCCTGTTCATTGTAGCCCAACCAAACATACATGGCCCAATCTCATCGGTGTGATGAGACAGGCTGAAGGAAGCATCCATTAAGCATCTACCATCCTGTCTTGCCACTCCACGGCTCCAGCTGGGGAGTTGCACCATTGTCTCAGGAGGTTGTGCTGCTTCTTCGCTTCATGTGAGGCTCTGTTGGGGCCTTGCACATCCTCAGTGTCGAACAGGTTTCGCCCTTGCCTCCATTCCCCAGGCTCCATGTCCCCATTGCCTTGTTGGAGGTCCACGAGCCTGTTCTGCAGGACTGGGTAGAGGGTGAGCATGAGATTGTGCAGGATGCAGCAAGCTTCCATGATCCTCCTCACGGTCTCTGGGCAATGCTGCATGGTGGTGAGAAGTACCTGGAACCTATTGGCCAGGATGCCAAAGGCATTCTCCACCACCCGCCTTGCCCTGGACAGCCTGTAGTTGAAGATCCTCTCTTCATGGGTGAGGAGTCTGGAGGTGTAGGGCTTCATGAGGTAGGTTGTGAGGGAGAAGGCGTCATCCCCCACGATGAAGTAGGGCACATCTTGTGTGTCGTTGGGCAGGGGTTCTGGATCTGGGAGGCCCACGAGGAGGTTGTGTTCCAGCTCCTCCTTGAGGTGACTGGCGTTGTATACCTGGGCATCTGAAGATGAGCCGTTGCCTGAAGCATCGATGTACATGAACTTATAGTCAGCATCGACCATGGCGAAGAGGATGATGCTGAAGAAGCCCTTGGAGTTGAAATAAGTGGACCCCGACTTGGCTGGAGATTTGCAGGTTACGTGCTTGCCATCTATGGCTCCAACGGTGTGGGGGAAGTTCCACCTCTGATACCACTGCTCTGCAACTTTCTTCCATCCTTCTTCAGTGGAGGGGCACTGGAGGAGCTCCTCCTTGTATTCTTCGATGATGGCCTGCACCACTTCTCTGACCACAATGCTGATGGTGTTGGATGGAACCCTCCAGCCGTACTGCATGCTCCTGTAGGAGGTCCCTGAGGCCAGGTGGCGCAGAGTGAGTGCCACCTTGAGCCCAGGATCCAGGCTGGGCCGGAAGCTGGTGTTTGCCTTGGTCAACCTGGGTGTCAGGCGTTGCACAACTTCGTCAAACATGGCTGGAGGCATCCTCATGAAGTTCTGGAACGCCCGTGTGTCTTCGTTCCTGAGCTCCACCATCAGCTTGTTGTACAGTCCGTCCTCTGCTCTTCTGGTGAACCATCTTCGGATCCAGACTCTTTTTGGGTGGCTCCTTTTCTTCTCGCAGTAGAGTTCACAGAGCCTGCAGATGGCTTCGCACTGTTGCAGAAGGATGGTGGCTGCCGAAAGGACTTTGTTCCAACCCACGGTGGACATGACTGGATGCTGTGGAAGAGGAAGAGCCAGATGAAGGCTGCAGAGGTCTGCACCGCTGGGCTGCTGTTCTGAAAGTGAGATGCAGGCGAGTTGCTCCCCCTTTTTATAGGCAGTATAGGTTTTCCACTAGGCATCCTCTAGGCATCCTCTAGACATCCTTAATATCCGAGATAGGTCCCCTCTGCAAACGTTTTTTCTGTTTTAAATGCTTTGTTTCCATGCTGCATCTTCTAGGCGTCCGTTCTGCATCTGTTCTGCATCCGTTCCGCTTCTTCCCTGTGTCTGGGCGGATGTGAGTTGCGCGGATGTGCAGCGGATGCCTAGCAGATATAGCGGATGCGTAACGGATGTTAATGGATGCGTAGCGGATGCAGAATGGACGAACTGGATACATTTTCCACGTAAAAGTTTTAGGCAGCCCAAGACTTTCTGAGCGGATGAAACGTCCATAAACGGATGCTGGACGGATAGAGAGGAAGCCAAACGGAGGCAGTGAGTACATCGCATTTTCGAACGGATGGCAAGGTTTTTTTGTCCGTTTTACATCCTCTTTGCATCCGTTGGTTCAGTGTGACATGGGCTTAAGGAATGGGAGTCATTCATCAAAAGAGATAAATTGCTACTCTTTTTGCAATCAAAATTCTGTGCTTGAAGGTTTTGTAATTTTTCAGTCAGAAAGAGGTATTTGGCAAGAGGCTGTTAGCTTTTTATTAAAAGCAGAAAAAGTTTGAAGGGTTGGAGTCAACAAAAATGTACTCATTGCTATGGAATCTGAAACCATTTGTTAGAAGATAAAAAGACATTAACAGACATTCTGCTACTAAAACAGCTACAAGTTTGAGTAATTAGTTTCTCTCAAAAGGTCAAAAATTACATAAAATTCCTTTGGCAAATCTGCAGAGGAGTCATCATAAAGCTAAAAAAGAATGGCCACCAGCAAATATACCAGAAAAAGAAAAAAACTATCCTTTGTATAAAAGATCCCATCACGTGGTAGAAGAAAAATTAATGTGATCCAAGACTTTGCTGTCTTAAAGCGTTAAGAGGCTCCACATATTTATAGTTGTAATTCTATGCCCTTGTTTCATTTCCTCGAGAGTGTTTTATCAAAAAGCTTTGTTCTCTAACAACCAGATATCTTATTTAGCAAAATCTAATTTTTAGATATTTATTTGTCCAGGAATAGCACTGCAACCTTAACAATGAAAAAAGTAATTTTCTAAAATAAGATAATTGGTTTTTTTAAAAAAGTATAGCATCCAATTCTATTATTCATATCCAACAGCCAACTATATTAGTTGTACTTTGACAGAAGAACCATTCAATGCCTTCAATAATATGGATTATCTTGACCCCACAATTTAAAGATATCTGCAAGTTGTTAAACCATAATCAGAAGCTTTAAAATTCCAGTTGTCATTGTATGTGAAGGAGGAAAAGCATGAGGGATTGAGAATCAGTGTAGTGTACACTCAATCCTTCTTATCCACTGGGGTTATTTCTTGAAACTCCCCCGCAAAAACAGAAACCATTGATACCAAAGCATTTAAGTGATTATAATCTGTACAGAAATGGAAATCTTCAAATATTTACCTATCATTTGTCAGAAATATTTTCTTCCATCAAAGAAGAAACTGCAGTTACAACTATTCCTAGCAATCTTACCTCTCCTTTCCTGATTAATTCTTTTTACTATATATGAACACCTACATACAGACAAGTACTGTTGTGGGGTAAGGCCCCCTTAAAAAAAAAACCAATAGGATATGACAACTATGCAGTTTTTCTGCATATCTGTAGAGTTTAAATTTTACCACCAAATCTGACATAAACATGATGTCAGATTTGGTGGTAACGTGTAAGCTCCACAGATGTGCAGAAAAACACATTTATTTAAGGCCCTGTCCCACTGCACTTACGGATGCAAAGAGGATGTAAAACTTTTTAAAAAGCTTGCCATCCATTGGAAAACGCAATGCATCCGTTGTGTACTCATTGCATACGTGTTTCATACGCTCTATCCGTCGAGCATCCGTCCACTGTGATTTCATCCGCACAAGAAGTTTTGAGCTGCACAAAACTTTGTGAACGGATGAACTTTCCGCCGTGTACGATGTAAATCCGTGACATACGAGCAACAAACATTCTATGTCTGTTTATCATCCATTAAACGTCCGCTGTATCCTCTCTGCATCCTCTGGGCATCCTTGCAAGTCACATCCGCTGCAGCTGAAAACGGAAAGAAGGAGGAAACAAAAGGTACACGGAACGTCGACACAGCGTTAGTAGCACAGAAATAGAAAGGATGCGCAGTGAACAGTTTGCATCCAATATACATCCACGCGGCATCCCCTTTCTTTCCTTTAGGCGTACGTGATGCATCTGCTTCATCCACTATGTGTCCGCTTTGCAATTATCCCCCGGAACCCCTTAGGAGGTGTCATCCGCTTCCATCCGCTAGGCTTCCTATGAACATCCGTTTAACATGCCCGCTACATACTACCCACGTCCGTTCTTTTCCGTTCTGTTTATGCAAATTTTTGCCACTTTTTGGAGTGGATAACAACGGATGGAGCCACCCCCAAAATTTTGCTTGTCCGCTGTGTCCTTTATGTATATGTTTTGTGTCCATTGGCCAGGGGACCGGGCCTTTAGATATAATGCATTTTGATTATAGATTAGTAATCTTACTAAAGTAAGCTAAGATTAGCTACTCCCAACCAACCTTAAACATAATTTTTTTTAAAAAAATCCTATGTTGCAATTATTGTTATATAGCACCAGGAGTGAACATGATAATACTTTTAATTTTAATATAAGCAAATGCATTTAAACAAATTTTAAAAACCATGTTGAATGCAATCAGTTTTCAAGAGAAGTGTGCAATTCTTCATGGCTAATTTATTCAAGGCTTCAGGCCAACAGAGGCTGCAACTGAAACAAGCAGTGCCTCTTTTTCTAAAGTGCCATTGTTATTACTTCAAGCTCAAAGGAAAGATATAAAAGGAATTCAGAACTCAGTCTACCCATCCATCAGCAGGACAACTCTTCCAGAAAAAACAACCCAATGGTATCAAACTTGGTGAGGCTGGAAAAAACTAGACACACACAAAAATGCACACACACACACACAAGACTAAGACTGAAAATCAGTCATATTCTGTCTAGGATTGAGGAGAAAAACAATCCAGAATAAAGTCCTTTCCAGCCATCTTAGTGAGATAGTTGCTTGGGAAGATCTCTGACTATCGCTGACTCCTCCATGCAATGTTTCTCTCCCTTCCTCTTCCTAGTCTCTGATACAGAGCAGTGCACAAGGACTCACCTTGTATATCAAAAGGCACACATATATAGAAACACACAGAAGTATTCTACAAGGGAAAGTAGAATTTCTCCTCCACCCCTTCTCTCACACGTTTCATGCACAAACTTTTTAGTTTGCTACATAAAAGGTGTTTCCTATGGCCAGTGCTGATAAGAGGCCTGGAAAGCATTCTAGAAACCATGATCTGCACAATTTTCATAACTTGTTTTCTTTAACATGAAGGAGCTAAGATGGTAAAGAAGCGTATAAATCTTTCTCTTTCAATAAACTCTTCTCTTTCTCATATACAAAAGACACCAAAGAATGGACAAATAGCTCTTGAAACTGATGTAAACTTTCAGAAGGCTTTGGAAATTAGGCACATGATGACATGAAATTTTAAGGTTATATGAGTTTTTCATACCAAAGATCTTAAAGGAGTTTTGTTGACACAGAGATAGGGAAAAAACTTCTTGATAAAGAATAACTGTGCAATATAACAAGAATTGTACTGTAGAAAATATTAACCATATGATATAATGAGGCACTTTAAAATTATGTCACTGTAAACAATATCACAGCCATCAAATCAAATCAATTCATCTGAATCAAATCAATTCATTGGAATCACATGTTTACACATCATTTATTTACAGCATTCCTGTTTCATGTTCCAATACAAAAGAATGTGCAAGTGACTTAAAACCATAAATTAAAACAATAACAATAAATACTAAATCATTGTTTTGAAAGTTTATCTGGAGAAAAAAATCTGATCCAAGTTTGATGAAAAAGGATGAAGAAGAAAGAATCAGAAAGAAACAAAGGTGCAAGGCACTGACCAGTTATTAAAAGCACAGGAAAATGAAAATTTTTAAAATATACTTATTTGATTTATTCTGCCCTTATTTTTTTGTCAACTCAAGTCATCATATACCTATCATACCCAATACTATCACTTATTTTTATTTTAATTTAGTTTAGTTTTGATGCTTAAACAGTAGGCCTTTCTAAAGATAGTTCCTGGGTAGACTTCTGAAAATAATCTCAAAAGAAAGGCACATACAAAAAACTACAAAGAGCTTAAAATTATTCTGTGTTATCAGATATGCAACAAATATATCCTGCTAGAAAATGCTGATCTGGAAAATTTAACAGCTCGGTAAGTTATATTATATTCAGTTCTAACACAATGAATGTAAACTAGGGATTTTTTTTGTGTGTGTGGCCATGAATAAAGGGGAAGTTGAGGCTATAAAATGGGAAGGATCACATTAACTAGTTTAGGCAGGGCTTGCTGTTTTTCATGTGAAGTTGGAGAGGATTAAAAAAAATATTTGTGATATACCCATTTTCAAACTTACACCACAGCTTTAAAGTTGTGATGGAAAATCATGGTAGCAGCTTCCAGCTTTTATGTTTGAGGACAGCACTACGTAGCAAAAAGCAGGGTGCAGTTTGCTTCCCATAAGCTAAGCTAGGCATTTATTTATATGAGTGACACTGAATCATATATAAGCATTTTTTGCCATTTCACTCCTCTTTTGGGGTAAGAAAGAGCCAGCAAACCCACATTTAATCACCACTTCCCATTATATCCAGATCAGGAACTACAATCAATAGTATCCAAATAAAATAAGATCCATAACATACATTTAAATCATGGTTTAAAGCTGTCTTATGATCATAGCCAGCTTGGAATAATTACTTATAATTTTTGATTTGGAAGAAAAGAGAAAGTATGGTTACATTAACATTTCTAGCTAGTTTACTCTTGTGAAATGCAGGAAAAAGTTTCATGTGGGCATATACATTTTATGGATATGTGGTTTATTCAGCCATGAATTTCATCATTTAATCATAATCATACACTGTATTATTTAGACTATGAAGTACATTAATTCCTTTTTGCATGAAAGTTCATTAAGCCGAACAATTTATATGACTAATATAATTTGGGAATACAATAATAGTAACAAGTCATTATAACAGCCATTATAACTTCTAAACATCTTTTGTATTAAGCGTTTTGATGTTGTGATATTCAGAAGTTCACAACTCACACCGAGCCAATGGCTTACATTAATAGAAATACAAGACTTCCATAAGATGTTTCAATAATTCACTGTAACATTCAAACCAGCCCCATAATATCCAATTTTCTGAAAGAAACAATCACAGCTGTAATGGAAAAGATGAAAGCAAACATGACCAAAATACCCATTGTTTCTTCATTACTTCATATAAGTATTCTCCCACCTTTAGATGCAGTGGAAAGAGAGTGGTTAAATACAATAATACACCCTGCATAGTTTGATGATTGAACGAATGGGATTTTCAGCATTCAGAGACATTTTTTTTAAAAAGATAAACCTGGCAAATTACTTCTCTAGATAGAAGATGAACATATTTGTAACCTATAGAAAATGATTTGTTCTTTTTACAATTGTCATAGAAAAGAGGAAATGATTTCAGGGGGTATTATTTTAGTATAACTAAAACACAATTTCACGAAAGAAAAATAAAAGAAAAAAAGTAAAGCTTACCTTGCTAGTGCTATGCCAACAACACAGCCACCTACAATGGACCAAAATCCAATCCAACCTGCATCTACCTGGAAAAAAAACCCCAAGATAAAGAAATACAATGTTATTTCTAGCAATGCAGAAGGTAACTGGTTGATATTTGCTATTTGTATATAATTATTTTGGAGTACAGCTCTGAAAGTAAATTTCTGTTTGGCTATTGATTTATTTATTATCAATTAATTTGCCTAATCTCTTCTAAACCATCTAAAGAAACAGACACTTTCTTGAGACCCTCAAGACTGGTTTCTCAAAACCCTCTTAAGAAAGTAAATACAAGACAGCATATTCAGTGTATGAGATGTATTTTAGGTTGAGTTCAATCTGACCAGAGGCATCCACAAGGAGAAGAAGGAATCTGTCCCTTTCATATGTGCATTGTGACATTGCATGCACATACAAAAAGGGCAACACTTACATTTCAAGAATCTGACACTGTTTTCATCAATTTGACAGATGCATCAGATCCTGCAGACACCTCTAGATCTACTCCCAATCAATTTCAATGTTAAGCATGAGGAATATGATCTGTTGATATTTTTTAAAATCTTTCTGCCACTTTTCTCTTATAATTTTCTAAAAAATAATATATAGTTCAATTGATATCATTTTTCCTCTTTATGATATACAGCTGTTCATTTTTCATACCCTGGAAATACTACTATTTGCTTCAGCCTGAGACAAAGCACAAACACAGCAATATTGAAGCAATTCATGGTGATTTCTACCTCAATTCCATTTGATAGAAATCTGCACCTCATTCTGTTCTTGATTAAAACTCTTCTAATATGCATTTGAGGAGGTTCTTGAATTCAAAAGGTCCAATGTTGACATGGCAGCTCCGGTGGTGGGATTCAACATTTTTTTACTATTGGTACTGTAGGCGTGGCTTATTTGGTGGGCATGGCTTGGTGGTCATATGACTGGGTGGGTGTGGCCAATTCAAAGTCACTCACATCAAGGGATGCCTCACCTGGCCCCTCCCATCCCAGCCATTCCTTGTCACCCAGCCTCAACTTATCTATAGTTCTGTAAAAATGTTGTTCACCTTTTTTGACTTATCTACGTACTCTAGATGTACTTTCATGGACCACTGAAAGGAGGAAATGGCTCACATTCTTTGTCCAAGAGTGTGATAGGCAACAGGCTTTTAAGGGGCTGCCAGAAAGAAAGGGGGACAATGTATTTTCCAAAGAAATAGAATGCAAACAAGAAGCAATGGATGGAAACTGAACAGAGAGAAGCAACCTAAAAGTAAGGAGAAACTTCCTGACAGTGAGAACAATTAACCAGTGGAACTGCCTGTCTCCAGAAGTTCTGGGTGCTCAATCACTGGAAGTTTTTAAGGAAAGACTGGACAGACATTTCTCTGAAATGCTATCAGGTTCACCCCAAGGTCTCTTCTAAGTGTTATTCTGTTATTCTGACACCTTTCCCAGGATCTCTACTCAGAGTTTGGCATCCTCAGTTTTCTTGCCTGAGCTCGGGGTTGGACTAGAAGACCTCCAAAGTCCCTTTCAATTCTTGTTAAACACATTTGTATTTTATGCTCTGGACTATTGACATTGAATGCATGTAAACCCTGAAAAATGTGTGGTAGCCCTGGGCAAAAGAAAGGCAGAAAAATCACTCTAGGTGTAGGGACAATGTAAAATATTAACACATGATAAATAATGGTACCATTAAAAATAATAGCAGAGTTTTCTCTCTCTCACTCTCTCTTCCTTTTCATAATCTCTCTCTCTCTCTCTCTCTCATACACACACACACACACACAGCATTTTTGAAGCTTTTTGAGCTGCATTTTGAAGCAGCTCCTTTAAATTTCTCCAAGGCTGGAGTGGATTCCACCACCCCGTCAGGCCGCACTCCTTCTCACTCCAGACACTTTAACTCACAAGAGTAAAGCGATACTTGCAACATCCATGGGGAATCCTTGGATAAGTTTTTAAAGGACCTGCTTCAAAATGCATTTCTTTTACATTGCAAAAGTGCTCCAAGGCTTGATTTCACCCCACCCCCTCCCTCTCATTCCAGGAACTTTAACTCACATGGGGAAAGTGGTACTTGCAGCGTCAATGCCTTTCTTCCTTTCTCTGGGGGAGAAAGAAGATGTGGGGAATGGAAAGCTAGGAGAGCAATCGTGGCAAGTGAGTGACCGGGTGACCGAGTCAGGGGCATGACCAGCCAGGGGTCGCCACTGGTTCAGTGACCCATGCCAAATAACTGCTACCAGTTCGCCTGAATAGGTGCGAACTGGTTGAATAGTACCTCTGGACAGCTCTCAGAAACTTCTGGCTTTTGCCAAATATCTTGATGGGAAGGCATAGTATCAGAATAAGAGTTACCTTACAATTAGAACCTCTTCTGACATCCCAGTTACAGTTTTACGGATGAGTGTGAGAAACATGGAAGAGAAACATGGACCTGCTTTTGCTCATTAACCTACTAGAAAGACTGAGATTAGGTAGGGCAAGAATGGGTTTTATTAAAACTAAGCTCACAAAAGATCTCTGGGAGCTTTTTGAACATTGTCATTGGTCTGATCAAGCAACGACTAAGGTCAGAAACAAAAATTGAGGATGAAAAGAAAATGATCAACCATGACAGAGTGAGACTAGGTCTTACATAAAGTTTGAAATGCAATTAGGTCCTATTCATTGAGAGGGGATAGGAAAGCATTCAGCTGGGACTTTGAAGGGGATATAATCTTATTTTACTTAAAATAAATAGGCAGTTCTATGCAAGAGTAGCTTATGAAAAGTTCTTGAGTAAACTTTATATGGAATTCCTCTAAGGAAACAAACTATAAAGGTACTCTAATTATTTTTCCCCTTCATGCTAGTGGGAAAGCTTTGGTTTTTTAAATTCACACTTGTGAACTAGCAATGAAATCTGAATTACTATCTCTCTCCTCAAGGCCAACAAATTAAGGTTCAGGCTTTCCCCAAAGTTGACTTTCAGACCTGAGGCAGCTCAATCAAGTTCAGTTTCTACAATGCCACTTTTAATTTCACAGAATGTCAGCCATTCGGCTTGTTATTTTAATTTTAAATCACAAAACTAATCTTTTGTCAGGAAACCATAAAACACACACACACACACACGTGCACCTACTTGGCTTATGTGAGCTGGAGTTAATATCCAATCAAGAACACCAGACCATCCTGAGAAAACCCCCAGTGGTATTGCATAGGCCAGAGCAATCATCAAAAACCGGGGATTGCTAGAAAGTAAAATATATATATATAAGCAGGTTTGTCAACAGTAACAGATCAAATTTCATTGCAATACTTTCCTCCTCCAATTAATCCTCAAGGATACAACAGGCACTAAATTGGACAGCAAAAACTTTCAGTTGATGAAATTTTGCTTAATTTATTTGGAATTCTGATGCAGCAATTGTATTTAAATGATGTTCTTTTTCTAGCATGTATATACAACTTTAAAAGCACTGCAATGACGTGGAATAATACCCAAAGGAAGCTGAACAGCAAATATGTGTGTCTGTGTGTGTGTGTGTGTGTGTGTGTGTGTGTGTGTGTGTGTGTGCTGTTCAGCTTCCTTTGGGTATTATCCCACGTCATTGTAGTGCTTTTAAAGTTGTAGCAACGTTTCAGCAGAATCTCATCTTGAGTTTGTACAAACTCCATACAGAAGCCTGATGATGGCAGATGAGATTCTGCTGAAACGTTGCTACAACTTTAAAAGCATTACAATGACGTGGGATAATACCCGAAGGAAGCTGAACTGCATTCATGTAAGTACCCACGAAAATTAAAAAAACAAATAGATAGATAGATAGACAGATAGATAGAAAGATAGATAGATAGATATGAATGCAAACTCCAGATAGATATTTGTACAAACTCCATACAGAAGCCTGATGATGGCAGATAAGATTCTGCTGAAACATTGCTACAACTTTAAAAGCACTACAATGACATGGGGTAATACCCGAAGGAAGCTGAACTGAATTCATGTAAGTACCCGCGAAAACTTAAAAACACACACACATATATATATATTCCTAATAGATAATAGCCGACCTTTCACACGAAGCCAAGCTGCACTGAAAGCCTCCAACACAAGAACAGAGTGTTGCCAGCCAATCAAAGCCACAAAACAGACAGAAGAAACCAGAAACACCAATCAAACAAACTCCAAGTCCAATAAACACAGACCAAGACTCCCAACCAATCAGGATGTAGAAAAAAACATCCTGCCATAATAATAGGCTAGCCTCAAATTTAAAACCAACAGCTGTGAGACCCTGACCCACATACAAACTCAATACAGAAGCCTGATGATGGCAGATGAGATTCTGCTGAAACGTTGCTACAACTTTAAAAGGACTACAATGACGTGGGATAATACCCAAAGGAAGCTGAACAGCACACATGTAAGTACCCGCGAAAACTTTTAAAAAAACCAAACACAAATATATATATATATATACATATATATATATATACATACATATATATATGTATGTATGTATGTATGTATGTATGTGCTGTTTAGCTTCTTTCGAGTATTATCCCACGTCATTGTAGTTCTGTTAAAGTTGTAGCAACGTTTCAGCAGAATCTCATCTGCCATCCTCAGGCTTCTGTATGGATATGGGTCTTACAGCTCCTGGTTTTAAATTTGAGGCTGGTCCATTCTGATTGGTTGGGAGCCTGGACCTGTGTTCATTGGACTTGGAGTTTGATTGATTGGTGTTCCTGGTTTCCTCTGTCTGTTTTGTGGCCTTGATTGGCTGGCAACAGTCTGTTCTTGTGTTGGAGGCTTTTAGTGCAGCTTGGCTCCATGTGAAGGGACGGCTGCTCTTCATTAGCAAGCTGCTATTCATTAGCAAGCTGGGTTTCACCTGGGTGTCTGGTGGGGGGGTTAGGTTGGAGCTATCAGAGGGAGTCTGTTTTTGCCCAGGTGTTTGCCTGGCTTGTGGCATGGAGATCTTTCTATTTGAGAGTGTTCTATTTGAGAGATCTATTTGAGAGATCCTGAGGATGGCAGATGAGATTCTGCTGAAACGTTGCTACAACTTTAACAGAACTACAATGACGTGGGATAATACCCGAAAGAAGCTAAACAACACACATGTAAGTACCCGCGAAAACCTAAGAAAACAAATGTGTGTGTGTGTATATATATATATATATATATATATATATATATATATATATGTGTGTGTGTGTGTGTGTGTGTGTGTGTGTGTGTGTGTGTGTGCGCTGTTTAGCTTCCTTCGGGTATTATCCCACATCATTGTAGTTCTGTTAAAGTTGTAGCAACGTTTCAGCAGAATCTCATCTGCCATCATCAGGCTTCTGTATGGATATGGGTCTTACAGCTCCTGGTTTTAAATTTGAGGCTGGTCCATTCTGATTGGTTGGGAGCCTGGA